>VWZT01010542.1:630563-701395 GCA_013397055.1 Pachycephala philippinensis | reverse complement strand
GGTCCGTCCGCGTACTGGGTCTGGGAGTGGTCCCGGCGGACGGCGGGGAGCGGGCGGCTCCTGCGGGCCCCGCCGGAGCCCCTGGGCGCCTCTCCGTCCTGCCGAGCCGCGGTGCTGCGGGTTTCGCCCGCAGCAGCGTTGTGGAATTACCGGCTCCGTCGGTAAGGTCGTGGCGGCGGGGATCTGGCAAAGCGCAGAGGGGTTCACAGGGTGATTTACAGGCACGGGCCGGTATCTCGTCTTGGGACAGCCGACAGCCATCGCTGAAGAGCTCTGGATGTGTTGGGAAACAGGTGATTGGAAGCTGAACGGCCAAGAAAACTTGTTACTGCTCTCTGAAGCTTTCACGTAGAAAACATGTACCCCTCGGTTAATGTGGGACTTGCTAGAGGCCCTGTCTGTTAACAGAAAGGGAACAGATCCATAACATGCCAAGAAAAAATGATGATAAAATACTTAAGAAGTCCTGGTTTGAGGACAAGTGGGAATTGGTTTTCTTTTTTTTTTTTTGTTATGATACTTGAGAGCACCTTAAGCTAGATGAATTGAAAAGGCTGACTATATCTGAATATATCAACTGAATATATCACTCTTTAAAGTCATGATTAAACAGGGGCACAACTAGGAAAAACATAACATTATCTAAAAAGTTCTGTAAATAATATTACATCAAAACTTGATGAGTCCACGTGATGTCAAATGCATTTTTATTCCCATCATAAAATGTAGATGACCTTGTTAAAAAAACTTCTCAAAGGCCTTTTCTAGATCAAAGGTTACTGAGAAAAGCCCTTTGTGATTAACTCACTTTGGTCAGTGCTGAAGTAGCAATGACAGGCACAGCTCTTCAAGTCCTGCCAGTGATGAGGGTGTTCCTGAAACTGAAACCAACACATTGCCAACTCCATAAAAATAAAAACTGAGGCAGAGGATGGAGCTTGTGTTTTGGGACTTTTTGGTAGATATTATGAATTTTCCCTCTCTATTGAGGTTTTGATGGAATTAATATAAAAGGACAACTGGTGCCACTTGAGAGTTTTAACTTGTGAGTTTTGTTGAAATTCTGTAAATTACCATCCCTGAGAAAAAAGACATCTATAGAAAAGGCTTAAATCTGTGGGGCTTCTAAGAGATTCCGGCCCAGAGATCTTGGTGTGTTTTCTCCCAGTTTGGTTTAACTCCTCTTGTGGCACAGAAGTACATTCAGACACAAGAGAAAGGATTAATACCAGTGTCTTACCTGCTGTCATCCAGGAGGAGATACAGCTTCAGTTGAGGGTTGGTGGGTACATCATCCCACCAAAAAAAAAAAAGAAACTTCCAAGGGAAAAGGGGGTGGAAATGCGGTGATCTAGGTATGGAACAATAAAGGAGTATGAGATTAAACCAAATGCTTACCTGTACAGAAATACTAAATGTATGTTCCCCTGAGAAAGAAAAAAATCCACCCAGCAACCAGACAAAAACATGTTCCTAAGTTTTCATGGCTGTAGTGCTGAGGACAGGCTGACTTTTAGTGGCATGGCAAAACATTCCCGTATGGATTGACATCATTCGTGTTCTACTCACACAGTTGACTGCATCCAGCTGAAAGTGCCAGTGATTCAGCAGCTGTACCACTGGGACTGCGGGCTGGCCTGCTCCAGGATGGTGCTTCAGTAAGTGGCTCTCTTAGTGTGGGAAATCCCATTCCATGGGGAGGGATAGCAGGAAGCAAATCCCAGGGAGAAGAGGTGTGTTGAAGCAGCCATGAGTTCAGTCTTAGGAGAGCAGCAGTTTTTGAGGTACCCTTGGACAGTGACTGCTGCTTGGGCCTGGCCCAGCTCTCTGGCAGGAGCAGGGGAAAATAAACTGAAGTGAAGTTCGGACCCTTTTGAATAATCGACTAATTAGACAGATGCAGAATACCTGATCAGCTCTATGAGCTTTGCAGGCTGGCACGCATAAGCTCATAGAAAGTGTTGCCTCTTTCCTGTTGTTACAATTCAGAACTGATAGTTAGCTGTGACTCACCCGATTCCTTTCTGTGTTTTCAAGTGATGGGTAGGTGTATCCCAGTTTAGGAGTGTGTGCTGTACCTGTACTACCTCTGTCCTGCTAAGCCTCCAACCGGTGGGATGAGTGTTTGTGTTCCAGGAGTAGTTTCAGCTTCAAAACTGTGTTGCCCTTTGGGGTTTTTTTTGGTTTATTTTTGGTTTTACTTTTTTTTGAACTAGTAGCTGTCCTGCTGAACTCCTCTTTCCTTCCACAGAGGAACATGAGCTTAGGTGCAGGAGAAATACCTATTTAGATGTCCACTTAGTAGATATGAAGCAGAAGATTTTCATTTCTCTCCATCCCTTCTGCCAAGACGTTAGTCCGTGTGCTGGTAATTTCCCATCTTGACTACTGTAACCTCTATTCCCTTTACCTCTTTGCCACGCCAGTCTGCCCAAAATTCAGCTTCCAAGATTAAACTTCTCACCCTGCTGATCTGACCTTGTTTGCCCTGCATCCTCAGTTCCAGTCCCTTTTTAATTTTTATCATTTACTTCCATTTGTTTTCTTTCAGAACTCCCTGTAACTGCCTCGTCCTGCCCCTTTGCAACCTGTCCCAAGCTTCGTCTTCATCTCCCCTTTTCTTCCTTTTGTGTCATCAGTACCTAAGACACGCGTCCTTTGAATATTTACTGAATTCCTTTACGGCTCCTCCTTTTGAAATCCATCTCTTGCATGAAGGAAGTCTTAGTCTTGAACTCTTCTTTCTGTGTTGGCTCTAATACACTTGTACATTTACACTGTAAACCCTTCAGGACAGAGTTATACCAGCTTGCCTCTGGTACAGTACCTGTACACTTCTAGCACTCTAAAATAGTCAAGGCATCACACATTCCCAATTTTAAAACGTCAGCAATAAATCCAGTTAAATATTCCCTACTCCCTTCCCTTAAATTTCTGTGTCCTTTGTGGGTTGGTTTGATTTTTTTTTTTTTTTTTTTGGTTATTTCTTAGCCAAGCCCATTATTCTAGCTTTTATGTGCTGTGATGTAGAGGCTTGGGCTACAGCACACGTTTTGCTTCTCCTAAGATCTGTGCTTCCCTTCCCCTGTCTTTCCTAATACCTTAGGTACCTGAATCATTTGGACAATGATGAGTTTCAGAAAGCCATCCAGGAACTCCAGTTAACAAAGAGTATCTGGACTATTGACCTGGCCTACCTAATGCGGCACTTCGGAGTTAAGCATAAATTTTGCACCCAGACACTCGGAGTGGACAAGGGCTACAAAAATCAGGTTAGCATTCTCATCTATAGGGGAAGAGCAGGCAGCTTTAAAAGCCTCAAGTATCATGCTATAAAAGCTCTGCTGTGTTACTGACAGTCAACCACAGTTAATTTGACCTACTGCCAAAACTGGCACAAATCTGTTCCAAAGGCAGTATGATCCCACATATTGATTCCGTCTTTTGTATTTTTAAAAAGTTTGCATGTAGTGTTCATGAAAGGTTCCAACCTATTTGGACAGCCTTGGAGACTGAAGCCCTGTATTTATCTACAGAACAGGTACAGCCTGGGCAGCAGCAGTGTTTAGCTTCCACACTTTCCCCACCACCGTGCCTCAGCCTTGACCTGGAAGATCCACCTCTAGAGGTGAGAGGGGAACTCAGCCTCCCATCCACTGAGAGCTTGGCCTCTCCAGGACTGCCAACAAGGGGCCAAGGAGGGCCTGTAGCAGCAGTGGCTTTAATGCAAACTCCTGCCCAGTTTCCCCGGGGAAACCAGACAGGCTTCTCTCATATAGGCAGCTGAACAGCCACTGGATAGAAACTGCAACAGTAACTGACCAGGAGCAAATTTAATTTGTAATTCAGAGCAGAAATCCTTGTCCTGCTTCCAGTGAACTAAGTGAACTAAATCTTTTATCCCATAGCCAGATCTCCAACTTATGCAGGCCCTTGCTAGCAGACTAAGTGGTGGATTAGCCAAGGTAAACACCATTCCAGTTCAGAACTTCTGTTATTTCCACAGTCATTTTACAGGAAGCACTTTGACACAGAAGAGAATCGAGTGAATCAGCTCTTTGCACAAGCCAAAGACTGCAAGGTGCTGGTGGAGAAATGGTAAGCTTACAGTTTTCTTTTCTTTCTATTTGGAGATTCTGTGGGCCCCTGCTTTTCTTGGAGGCACCAAGCTAAACTGCTGAAAGAGACTGAAATCAAGCCCTAAGCCTTTTTTTGCCAATTAGTGTCTTTCTACTATATCTGTCTCAAAAACCCCCATGTACATCAAGAGCTAATAATGAAGTCTGAAGAAAAATTAGTCATGATGCAAAATAAGTGGTATGAAAATGCTGACAGGAGCTGACTATTTATGTTTTGAATTTGGTTATCCATTACACTTGGGCAGTAGGGAGTGCCTACAGCACTCTAATTGGCCATTGTTTCAATTAAGGAGAATGCTGTTTGGGTACAGAACTCATTGTTCCCAGAGCTATGCAAACATTATGGATCTCTGTTCCTACACAAACATGCAAAGTGTTAGCATAGGAGCTTTTGCCAAGGGGACCATGAAAGAAGGAACTCCATGAAGGAACTGCAAACCCAGAAGAAATAGAAAAACTGCAGAATTGTTTCACAGCCAGCAGGGGAATTCTATTGGGAAATGACTAAGCATCCAACTTGAGCTGCATCCCTTTTTATAGGGAAGCTGGATTTGGATCCCTGTTGTCAAAGTGGGGTAAATGATTTGGGGTAAGCAAAGAAGACAGGATATGGGGCAGCCACAACAGCATTTGAATGCTGGAGTGTAACTTATATTTAGCAGAATCAAGTGTCCTTTCCAACACACATGGAGTCACCATCTCTCTAACTACAGCTGTGACAGGACAGAATGGACACTCAGTCCCTCTTGCTTTTGCAGCCTTAAGATTGTGGCCTTGATCAAGGCAGGGACAGAGGGCATATCTACCTGTGCAGTACTGAGGCTGGGGCATCAGAGTGGGGAAGTGACACTGGAAAAGATGAAATAAAAAGCACGTGAGTTTAATCAGGTGGTGCACACAGCACAGACATCTGGAACAGATCCAAGTGATGAATTTCTCTTGTATACAGAACACACCATCTGCCTCAGTGAAGGACAGCATTTAACAGATGAGGTTATAGGTTACATTTGGTGGATACTTACTCTCTGTAGGAGGTACTGTAGAAATAAAGCCTCAAGAGTATCAGGTGATTCAGAACTATGACTGGGAGAAACACAGTCCTGTGTGACACAGGCAAATTTGGGCACATCTTAATTTGGTTAGTGGTTACACAATATTTAACAACTCAGTCGATAAAGATTTGGTGTTTCAGAGATAAGCTTTTCTAACAGCAAGAGAGAACACTTCACTTAAAATTTTCCAGAAGTCCCTCAAGTTACTGAGTGAGTTGCCAGCTCCTTTAATTCTCTTCTCTGGGGCATCTGATATAAATGTCATCTCAGAATATGTTACTGCAGAATCCAGAGCCATTGCTGTGCACTTCAGCAGCAGCAATGAAATGAAAAGGCCTTGAATGCTGCAGGTTTTGTCAGGCTTTGCCCATAGCAGAGCCTGCAGGGTTTAACAGCAAGGAGCTGTACCTGTGATACAGAAGTAACTGTGCCAGTTGCACTGTCCACCATCACGCACTTCTTTACGCGAGCCTCTTTCAATAAGCATGTCTGTTTTTTTACTTGCAGCACAGTAACTGTTCAAGACATCCAAAACCACCTGTCCCAGGGTCACGTAGCCATCGTCCTTGTGAACGCAGTCCTGCTACTGTGTGATCTTTGCTCAAGTCCTGTCAAATACTGCTGCTTCCTTCCCATCGGACAGAAGTGCTTCTGCAGGAGCCCTGACTACCAGGGCCATTTCATTGTGTTATGTGGCTACAACAAAGCCTCAGGGAGCATTTACTACAACAACCCTGCCTATGCTGACCGTGAGTAGCCTGTCTCTTTTGGATGGATTCTCAGCCAGTGCATTACTAACGAGTCTTAACACAGAGCCACAGCTGGACCTCCCCTCACAGTGCACAGGCATTTCAAACATCATTACCCAATTTGTCAGAAGGCATTTTGCCACATTAATTACATTAGTGCTGCATTCTGTGGTGTGCTTTAGTTGAAGCATTCAGATAGGCATTCTAGCAAATGGCTTGTTTGGCTTTCAGATGGGTTAGTGAGAGATGCTGAACTGTCTGTGTGCAGAATATAACAGAAGGGCCGATTGAGTACCTATTTGCAGCATTACTTCAGTGAGCTCTTTAAGGTGAAAAAATCTACCCGAGTAAAGCTGTAACCTAAGCTGCTGGGTCTAGTTTCTATACTAGTTTTGTTTGTGGAGGCTGTTAACATCCAGTGTAAGAACCTTTCACCAGCAAATCCTTCTGAATTTTTCGTAACATTTTGTTCCTCCTTACCAGGAACATGCTGCACCAGCATCAGTAACTTCGAGGAAGCCAGGACAAGTTACGGCACTGATGAAGATATTCTGTTCATCTACACAGACAGCTGACATCCACAGAGGACACTCCTGGCCCCTTCCTGCACAGCCTGCACGGCAGCTGGCTGCCCGTCTCAGGACTCCCCTGCACACACCTCGCTCCTGAACTGCAGTGGGACCTTCAACAAAGGAGGCTTTATAGACATTGACAGGACTAAGCTGCAATGCTGTCTTTACCTTTTTTTTTTCTCTGATGATGATGTATCTGATTTTGCAATGTCTGTCTCTTGTTTGTTTATTTCTGTTTTTGGGGTTTTTTTCCTAATTTTCAACATTGCACATTTGACAGCAGTTCTAAAATACAGGCACAGAGCCTGTTCACTTTCAGCTTATTTTAAAATTAAACACACAAGAAAAAAGCACCAAGTTTATGAACTTTAACACTTGGTAATATTTGCATAGGTTTAGGTAAACAAAGAAAAAAAATAGAAAATACCTGCTTTTCTCTCTGTCAAAGCATCAAGGGCTGCTCTTCATCCAAAATCTATGGACTTGAAGTTCAGCAGAGTATTATAAAAGGAAAAAAATATTAACTTAAACCACTTTTAAATAACAAAAAAATGCCTTGCTGGCTCATCAGTATTGTCTGCAATGTAGGAAACTTCCCATGTACCAAATTCACAGAGATTTAGCATTTATGCAACTGCAGTACTGGAATTGCTCCCTTGCACTACAGACTCAATCTCTTCTGGCTAAATCCTCTTGGATGACTGCTCAGAGCTCCATATTGCTCCAAAAGTTTAAGTGGAAAGATTTTATTTGCACTTGGAAGTCTTTATTGCTCTTTGCAAAAAGCTCTGAATGTTATGCCACCCACATGTGCCACTTTCTGCACAATCCATTCTAAATATTAACTTTAAACTTATTAAGCAAATGCAGAAAATTATCATCCACACTAACAGTATATATTTTGTGTGTAAAGTGTAAATATCTGACAGCATCTACTGCATTGTAGCTAAAATGCTGAGTCATAATTTGAACCAAATTTCCCTGTTGGTATTAGTTCAGTGACCTTCTAAGAAGAGCTAAAATCAATTAAGAAAAGAGGAAATAAAAACATCTCTGCTACAAGTAAGAAGGCAGGAACTTAGATTTTTCTAGCTCTTATACTACAGCTGTATTTGGATTAAGTTGTTGCTGTATTGAGACATTAAGTGAAATTGGTAGCAGCCCATTCATAGCCCTTTCCTCTGCTATGTGAGGAGCACTCTGAAGTGTAAGAAAAAGCCACTTATTTCAGCTTCATCCATCATAATTTCCTGTAAGTCTCAATTTTCAGTCCTGCCTATATGAAAGTGAGTAGGAAAATCAGCACTGATGTAAAACTAGGAAAATTTGCACTTAAGACAGAGATCCTGCACCTCTGGCATGGTTTTAGGAAAAGAACTGTTCAAGTTCTGGGACTGAGTGGAATAACACTAAAAGGATATTGTTATTTACAATAAACAGGAATCTACTTTCAGCATAGAAAGTTTTTTTACCAAGATAAACATTGTCTTTTACCAGTTGTTGACTAACTGGAAAGTATCTATACAGTGTTCACTAAGTACTTAGTAGAATCAAGAGTGCTCCTTTGTACAAAGGCAAAAAATAGTAACAGACATCTAAAATGCAGTAACCCTTAAAAAATTCCAAACAAAAGTACGTGACAGGAAGTTTTGTGTGTCAAATTTTGCTTATCATTGGTGAAGTTTAAATACATTCTGGCACTGATAGCTGCAAAATGAGTAACAGGTAGGATGTGATTTGTGTAGAACCAGTATATCAGTGCCACCAGCAGAATCCCTCCAGAAGAAAGGTACAAAACCTATTGTAAATAATGCCTTTCAATTCCTCCAAAGTAAGTAACCGGAAGACTACTGATCTGGGAATTTTTGTGTCCAGGGCCAAAATCGTGATGTTTGATTTAGAGAGACTGTATTAGCTCTGTTAATAATTAACAGGTATGTAAGCTGCAGGCTGTTAGAGTACTTCCTTAACCCATGCATTTTCAGGTAGGTAGTTCATTCAATACCATTAAACTGCCACAGGATTTATCTTAAAGTAGGCTTGATTACTTAAAGGAAAACAATTCTCACAAAAGGCTTGTAATTCACATTTAGCATCTTACTGTTTCCTTTACCAAAAGTGAATCCTGAGCTTATAGAAAACATGAACTTAAGGGCAAGCTAAGTGCTCTGAAGTGCACAGGCAGGTGTAACAATATTGACTGGTAAGTGTTTGGTACCCACGGTTTAAATGCTTCAACAAAAGCAAAAGATAAACAAAGCTGTCTAAGCTAGTGCAGACAAAAGGAGAGGTCCACTATTACAACAGGATCGTGTACAGCTGCCAAATGGAAGACGGCTATGAGAGATGAAAACACAAGGAAGATGCAAAAGCCAAGTGAAAAGACTGAACATATGACACAAATTCAGCTGAAAAAGCAGCTCACTGCACAAGCATTCAGAACATCTGCATTTTCTGAAACTTTGTTTCCCATTACAAGACTGTCTATCAGAACACTCATTCTGAAAACGTACTGTTGCTTTGTTTCTGTCAGGATGTCAATAGCAAAGGAAGGGGATTTTACATGCAGGGATTTTATACATAAATATATTTTTATTTGTAATTAAGCCATTCTCAATAAAGGTTAAACTCGCAGATAACCCTGTAACATAATGTAGCAAGTGTATTTATTAACAAGTTTATTAGGTAAAATGTTTTTGAAAATCTGAAACTGTAAATTGGATAAACAAAAACAAGAGTTCAAATATTTATTATAGCTATAAATTCATAGTTTCTGGGCTGTAAATTGTATTCAGTCTGCATTGCCTGAACACCTATTGCCATCACCCAAATGATATGAAGCAAAATTTCAGAATACAGTACTACCTAAGAATAGCAAATGTATCATTATTACCTTTATGCCACAGCTGGTTTGTATACTCTGCAACCACCACGTATCCTACTGGAGTGCAGCCCCAGGGAAGGAGTTTTCCTTACCCGTTTTGAGCTTTCTGTTCACAGTGAAAAGCATGCAACTGCCCCAGCCTTGCCTATGCATTGGCCAGGGTCTCTATTTCTGCTTCCCATCAGGGCACTGAGCTTCAGAAGACACCAGAGCATCTCCCTGAGCACAACTTCTGCACATTGAATGGGCCCATCAAAGACATTGATCCAGCTGTGGTAGTGTAAAAGGCAACAGAACCAAAGTGGTCTTGCTTTACAGCACCCACAGATCTTCAAACAATGGGCATGTCTGGGACATTACTCAGCTATAACAGACCAGCATCAAGTAGTTCATAAGCAGAAAAAGCAAACAAAACCCAGATGAAAACAATTTCTGCCTCCTTTCTCCCTAAATTATGCATTTGGGCAGAGGGTAAAAACTGGAAAGCAGAAAGAAATAGATGTACATTGCAAAGCTTACATTAAAATTTTCATGTCCTCTGAACTCATCCTCTCTATCAACTGTATCACAGTACCCTGTATGTGTTTCTACACTAGAAAAACACTGGATGTATTTCTAGCAAGGAACAAAACTTTGGACTCATTAGTGTAAATAACAAACACTCAAGAAGCCATTTCCAATTATTTTACATAACACAGTCTTGAATTCTATTAATTAAAGTTGGTTACATGAAATTAAACTGACAACATTAAAACAGCAACTTTACAGTAAAGCTATCATCCCACACTAACTTTGAATTTGTCTTGTAACATCTGAGTGTAATGAGATGTTCTCTCTTACTCTTTGATGATATTGGGTATAAAGTAAGGCTGGATTGCTTCAGCGAGCTTTTCTGCATACATTTCATATCTACCAGTCATCTGTAAAGAAAAATCAAAGCTTCAGTTCTTTCAGTGAGCTACAAAAGTGCTTCAGTAGAAAATACTTATATCCACTGGTTGTTTTTTTCTGACAGTATATGATTTAATTGTCCCCAACATCAAAACCATAATTCACTCAAAATTCACAATCTCCAGTGTCTTAGCACAAACCATTTTTTATAAAGAACTCATACTATGTTGCCTAGGACTGTGTTTCTATGCAAAAAAGAAGTGTATTTCCACCCTAGAAAGTCAAACTTTTAAATTAACACCTTCCTGTTTTGCAGCTCTCCTTCAGTGACAATCATGTCTGCTGACTTACTACTTATGGCTATTCTGGTTATTCTGGATAGCTGAAAGTTGAATGTGAAAGGTGGACTTGATTTCTTATGCATCAACAATTTTTAAGTTATGTCAATGAAGGCAAAGGAGCGTCTCTGTAATTAGGGCTTCATGTCATGTGCTTCACAACCAAGGAACCCTGCTGCCAGCAGTAACTTTGCATATATGTCACTGACAGTGTTTGGGTTACTCTTATTTCACCCTTTAATAATACGAAATATCAATGGTTTGGGCAACAGGGCAAGTGCTGGAAGTGCTGCAATACAGCACCTGATGTAGTGCTGTCATCCTCTTCTGAAGTGCACAGCCCACTACTGTGGCTCTGGGAGGGGTAAATTACATCTTTATTTAATTTGTTTAACCCGTTTGCTGCTCTAAGTTTAGCAAAGACTTTCTACTGAATGTGCCTTTCAGGCATCATTGGGTGCAAACTGCAGATACCAGAGCAGGTTAAATAGGTTCCTACTTGCTATTAGGGGTTTTCTGCAGTGGGTAACCGGTGACCACTCTTTTTCATTCCCCTCAGCAAGAACTACCTCTGTCTTGGCCACAACCGAGAGGAAAAGGAAGCAGCTCTCCCCCGCCACATAAACAAAACCACAGCTGTGCCTTACGTGCCAAAACCCAGCAGCAGCACTCCACACCAACTTGAAGTGCTGAAAGCAGAAGACTTGAAGACAACAAAAAATACACAATTCTACACAAAACAGCCAAAGGGCAGTGTTTTGCTTTTACTGTTTGTTTTTCCTAATCAATACAATTGCTTTTGTTCAGATACCCCTACTAAGCTGTTATAAGGAATGGTCCATGTGCTTCCTGACACACCAAGTCTCTACTCTGCAGTAAGGGCCTCAGCCTTTGGTTGGAAAAGCAAAACTAAATGCCTGCCTGACTTAAAAAACTAGGACTCTCTCAGCACAACTTAATTCCATTATGGCAACAACCATATGCCTAACACAGGCATCTGTAAAATAACAAATGCAATTCTGTTCCAGAAGATGACCTGAAATTACTTCTTGGTTTTCACCCCTATACATGGATTAGCAATATTAGCAAAGAAATTAAGCTCTAGATAAGAAATTACTATTTTTTAATTAGAAAGCTTATACAGCATTTCAAATCCACAGAGACTTTTCATTTTTATGTCAAACTGAAATCAAAATATGTTGAATATTGCACCAAATTGTAATGCACAACAGGCAAATAAACCAGCTCCATAAAACAAATGTCTGCTTGCAATAGCATGATGTTCAAAAATTGACACTCCCTGCAAATGATTACTTATTTTAAATACTAGGTGATCACTGAAGAACGTGCCTATACTGTACAGTTGCTCGTCAGGAGTACTGGTCTACTTTGTTAGGATTCAAATTATGCTGATCTTACAAGTGGATGGGAAAAAGTTCTAGTCTCTAGCAGTACTGAGGACTAGAAACAAAAGATTTGTCTCCACAGAAGCAAGCAAGATGTTTTCTTCATCAACAAAGCCTATTTTCAAAGTTGCCACTGCTTTTGTTTTTTTGTTCCAACAGGATCTTTATGTGGCCTGTTGTAAACTTGATAGATTTAAAACGGAACTGCAGTGTAATTTGTTAAAAAAAAAAAAATCTGGTCACTCCACTAAATCAGCACATAATATGGCACCCCACATACTGGCACAAGTGAAGGGTTAGCAAGCTGCTGTGCTGAGGCAGCCATTTCTTCAACCAGCACTGCTGCCGGACAAATTAAATCCAATTATGCCCTCTGGAAAGATGAACCAAATTAGCTTTACCTCAGAATACAAAAAAAATAGTAATAAATAAGGTTTGTTAAAGCCATGTGGAGTGGCTTGCAGCCATCTTAATCTAATTTAGATAAATTCAAAAGTGTGTTAAGATGCTTCAGAAATGAATATACACAGTATACAGTTCTTTCTCTGTAGTTCCAACAAATCCATAATTCAGGAAGTTAACATTGCAAAAAGTTTGCCTTCAGAAAGTTCTCTGAAACTTGTGGGTTTGGGTTTTCACTAACTTTCACCAAAACTGACAATTAAGGCCTTTATGAATATA
Source organism: Pachycephala philippinensis (assembly GCA_013397055.1). NCBI lineage: Eukaryota > Metazoa > Chordata > Aves > Passeriformes > Pachycephala > Pachycephala philippinensis. The sequence goes on along the minus strand of VWZT01010542.1, from coordinate 688,683 downwards.
TAATAGTACCATGTTAGATGAGATCCAATGCCTGGCTCAGCTCAGCAACAAATGCCTATGTTCACTGCATAAGGACAGCACAAACTCTTCCCCAGGAATCTTCAGAGCTCCTGGCAGTCCACATTAAGGTCCCGAGGCTAAGGTTTTCATTTGAAAGCTACTGGCCTAGTTTCCCTGAATTTAGCTACTCCTTTTCCAAATCTATTTATGCTTTTGGCCTCCATAACATCCTGTTAAACTAGTTCAACAATTTAAGCTCTGAACTGTTAAAAAGAAAAAACAAAGGCTGCCTTTTAACTATTGTAACATCACAGAATCATTATCAAAGCTTGTTTGTTCTAATATTTTATTTTCTTTATAATGAGGCCTACCTTAAAATTCCACTTGTCACCAACTTGCCTGCAGAGGTTTAGATCCATCTCCACCACGAGCAGCCCATCCTGAGTGCGAGAGAGTCCCGGGGTCCTGCTGCCATCTGGCGCAGCTACATAACTCGAGCCATAGAAATGGCCCAACTCATGGTGTGCTTAAAGAGATTTTTAAAAAGCATGTATTGCCATCTGCAAATAGGTATCTAATTAAACATGCAGTATCCCACAAAACCTGACTTAATTTCTTGGGGACTCAGTGTGCTTTAGGCAAGATAATCATCCAGAAGAGTCACAACATGATCCTAAAACAACTGCAGTTTTGGCCAGTAATTACTTTCATGCACAGTACACCATCAAATTATCAGGAAAATCTCACTGCACTGCCTTTCAAATAATGCATCATTATGCTTTCCCATTATTAAATCTCTAGACTAAAGGCTTTGCTTTCATTGTTTTTTACTTAGCATTTGAATGAATTCTAATTGTCAAATCATACATTTTCAAAACAGCTGACAGAGATGCACTCATTCAATTTTCAATGAAAGGTCAGAGGTGAAAACACTGGGATTTGAGGCACAGAAAAGATGTTATTTCATATTGCACAACTCTTTGAGTTGTGCCAAAAATCAATCACATCTGTTGTACTACTGAGCAATGGATACCACTGACCTTTTCCATGCAGCTGCTAAAAACTGGCTAAAAAAGGCTCTGGCCCACTCTGGATGGAGCCACAGGCAGCCATGGTTTTCACAACACAAATTACAGTGTTTCTACATATAAGTACATACAAGAAAATCTCATACTCCTCACTGATTGTCCTCCTTAACTGCCAGCAAATCTGGGAACTGGTACTGAAGTGATTTCTGAACATACCTTTTCCACCATCTCCAGAAGTAAAGGCGTTTTTGTAGTATTCCTGTGAAATAAGAGGAATCCATAGGTGGCAGTATAATTCCGTTTAATTCAAGAAATCCTTGCTAGTCTATCATATTTTGGAAGTTTAATATAAATCTACAAAGATTTTTTTTCTGGCACACGATCAGCACTGTCTAAAGGGAGTCATCAGAGAGGCCTAGTTTCTGTGATGGATAGGATAGAACACAAGGTCTTTTTGTATCACTGCCTGTTGTTCATGGGGAACATGCCTCGTATCCATTTCACAAGTTTAAAGAGGCAAAAGAGGTGATATTTAACCAAACGTATATTTTTAGATCACAAAAAAAGGTAAACATATTCACATATCACCAACAACAAGTCTGGATTTTTGCAGGGAATCTAATTAAAAAACCACCCACATAGGGTATTTGGACTAACCTGAAGGTAAGAATGACCTATTGCATGTACTATTAATTTTCATTATAGAATTTTACAGTCAAGAAAGAGGTAGTATCTGTACAACAGCCACCAGTTGTGTACCATTGACTCGAGGATATATTAAATTTTCAGTCATTTTGGCTAAAAGAATACTGATTTCAACAGAGCAACTGGGAGAGTTAGCAAAAGGGCTAACTATTACTATATAACTATTATCTAAAAGGGTGCCTATTACGAAGATTCAATTCAAGAACATGAAGCAGCTGCAACCAAAAAGTAGGCTGCCAGCAACAAAGGCAGCTCTCAATCTCTTCACCACTGTCCATCTTCAAATCACATCATAAACCCTAGTACAGTAGTCACACAGCAGAGGAATCCATGCATTCCAGTGCTATCAGTCCCTTGCATTGAATGAACTCATGCTCCAACACCTGAATTAGGGAATGAAATGAAACAATGAAGATACGCACCGTTCCTACTCTGTTGATGGGACACGTGAAGCAGTGATTGGCTATGGCAGCATTTCTGGCTTCAATTGGCCACAGCGCCTCGCTGCAACACACAAAGAGGCAGCAGGTATTCACTACTTGTACATTTCAGTGCTAAATCTAAATTCTCACTGTCTCACACTGCACATTTTCTGTCAAAGAAGCCAAAGTTAGCTTTTAGGAAATCAAGTCAGTAGGGTGCAATTAATGTTAATCCACAGGAGATTAATCTCAAGGGACAGCTTACACTGGTCCAGTCTGGTTCAAGAGGCCTGATAATCGTAAAATTGCCAACAGTTTAAAAAAAATGTTTCTGAGGAAAGGGTATCTCAGCTTGGTTCTGAAAATTGCAATTTGATCCCACACTCCTAGGTGGACAATGCAAGCTGGTAAGATAAGCCTGAACATGACTACTACCTACTATATAGCAAAAATATTACATAAAAAATCTAAATAAACTCTCAGTTTTCAGAACACCAGCTGGATCCTGGTTAATGCTGTCTTAAAGACAGGAGACCTGCTGATGTACAATAAATTTCTGAAAGAGAATCAGCAGGCTGGGAGCCCAAAACTCCAGGGGGAGGAGAATGCAGGCTCCTTTGTGAGACAAAACAAGGAGACTACGCTTCCAAAACCTCAGCAAGGTTCCCTTTAGGCTCCAGTGAGGGGCTCAGAGGTTCAGTTAACCCAGAAATGGAGCAATGGCATAGTTTTACCTGAGTGTCCCAATAGTGGCTGAAGGGTTAAAGATGATCTCTGCTCCATTAATGCTATACATAAGCCAGTTCAGAGGGTGGTGGCGCCCATAGCAGATATTCACAGCAATTGTCCCAAACTGTGTCTGAAACACTGGGTGTCCTGTATTTCCTTCCATATAGTACGTGGACTACAAACAAACAAAACCAAACAAATCAAAACACCCCACAAAGGCAGACTTCTTTAAAAAGTGCAAAAAAGTACCTTCAACCAAAAAAACTTTTTAATCTGTAGATGGAAGGCTGAGGATAATAGGATGAATAAGATTTACAGAAGCACTTAGGCAGTAGAAAAGATGAACATAGAAATGCCAAAGCAGCAGCAGGAGTTTGTATTCATTGAAATTACACTCTTATACCTGCTTTCAAGCAAAGTAACTTTTTTCATTCAGCAGGCAGTGCACTTCCAAAATGTGCTGCTTTCTGAGAGTACTATCACCAGGTTCAGACAGGGACAAAGACAGTGACAAAGACCCACAGACAAGAACATGGCGCACTCAACATTCCTTACACAACGTTGTGGATACCAAAGGAATACAGAAGTTGCAGTGGCCAGGCTGATTCCTGACAGTATCCTTTGGAGCCAATCTGAGACAGAAGAGCAAGGGACACAATCCATTATCCTGACCCCGTGGGACGTGTCTCTTATCAGACAAGGAAGGCGTGTTGTAAAGCAAACCCCTCTTTATTGAAATTATCTGTTCCTTGCAACCACCACTGCCATTGGTCCTGAAGGAAGTAGAAACACCTGAGGCCTAAAGGAAGCAGTTACAGCTGGGGAACAAATCTGGGCCTCATGTAAGTGTGGGCAAATGGCACGACAGATACAGGAGGGTCACCTTCTGAAACCAAGGACTAGAGGTTTGGTATGTCCAGTAAAAGTAACATCTCAAGTTTCTTATTTATTATCTGGTCTTCTGAAATTGCACAGTCCCTTGGGCACTGATTTGATCTCCTTTCATGTCTGTAGACAGCAGACCACATGGTGGGTGCTCACACAATCATTTTTCAAAACAATTCTGCTGACTGACTATATTTCCATTTTTTGTCCTATTCTCAGTTTCTTTTCTTACAATAGGAGAAGAAAAACAAAAATGCTGTTGCTTCAGGGAATTCATCAGCTCCTATTTCTTTATTTCTCACCAGAGGTCACAATCATCTCCACAGCAATAAACTCTTATGTCTCAAGAAGGACTGATTTTTATCTATATGGCCTCCCACACATGGCTGAATAGGCCACAGACCAACCTCTTTGCCCTTTCCATTTAGTTCTTACTGATTCAACTGGAACGACTTTAACAAGGCTCCTTTCCCATCTGCCTTACAGAGACAACCCACAAGAAATAATTTCAAATTCAATATTTCTTTGAGGTTTAACTTTGTTGATAAAGAAAACAACATTAAAGTAACACAGATGAATATAATCTTTTCCTGTAGCCTGGGTGGTTTCTGAAGTTGCTTTATCAGAATTGTTCGGCTCAGAAGCATGGATTTAATGCTTTGCTAACAAAGCCAGCTGAAGACAGTGCTGTCTTGGGAAAACACTACTTGATTCTGTAACAAGGTAGATACAAGGAGAAATGCCAGATCATTACAGTGTATCTGGAAGCTATAAACAGATTGTTTTGTAGTAATTCTGGCATTTAGGATTCTAAGAACTAACTTCTTTTAGGAAAACTCTTAATGAAACTATTTATACTTCACGTGAGAAAGTAAAAATATTTTCTTTTTTTAGGTGTCTCTCATTACAGTTTCATAGCTGGAAACAATGAGTTTCTTGGAATCTGTTGATTCTCCACTAAACACTGTCTGGAAAACTGGAAGACACCATATTTTAGCACAAGCAACAGGAATTTATTTTTTGTTGGATTACATAAGGAACGAACAAAAAAACATGGGAAGTAACCAATGGATTTGTTAGTTACTACGTTGCTAACTGAAGGACAGACCTGATAAAATAATATTAAATATTAAAATAATTGTTAAAAATACAAGGAAACACTGGTGACTGACAGACTGTGCCAGAAATTAGTTGTCTAGAACTCTATTCCTCTGAAGAAACTCAAACCAGCCTGATCAGGTCTGGGAGCAAGGTCAAAACTTCCAGAGGTCTTTGAACACAAAGTTTGGAGATCCCAAAGAACTTTTATATTAATAAAAAAGCAGTTTAGGTTCTGAAGCCTCAGTTTGGTGACTGCAGCAGTCAGACAGGGAACAAAAGCAACTGCAGCTATATAGCAGCCTCCAGTGCTTAGAATAAACGCCTCTGTTAATTACTCACTTTACCTGACAAGGAGAGATTTAGTTAGGTAAGACAATGTATTTTTAGACTTCTGTTAATTTTTAATCCTGATCTTTCTGCTTGTGATAATCCTATGGATGGATAAACACATTTCAGATCTACCAGTTTTCCCCTGATGTTGCCTTTACTGCCAGTTCAGTTTCTGAAGCTGATTCTGGAGGATGGCCCAAAACCTGCTGGGGGCTTTCGTTGCAATAATGTGATTAGCAAACAGAAGATGCCATAAACCAGCTATTCAGTCAGAGGCATAGTGAATTAAGGGATTCTGCTTGAATAAACACAAGCAAAAGAACTGTCATTTCCAAGACAACCTCACAGAGAAACAGAGAAAGTCTGCAGGTAATGTTCATGCTTGAACCATGAAAGAATTGCCCTGCAAATTAAAGTTCAACATGCACACATGACAAAATGACCCAAGCCAATCATGCACAACAAACATGACACAGCTGTAACTTAAAAGAATTCTTTTAAAGGATACTTGATACTTTTGAAGTTTCCACTAGGCCAAGGAAGAGTACCTAACGAGATTCAATATTATTTTTCCTTTAAGACTCATCACTCTCACAAAAATTATTCCTCCTTGATAAATTAACTTACTATCATTTAATCTGAGAAAAACTGATTCGACAGTTAAGTGAACCACATTTTCTAGAAACACATTGCGTTTTCTGCCATTACGACTCTGACACAACCCGTGCTGGCACAACCCAGAGCTGCAAGGTAAGACTAACTTGATTATCACAATACTGCATCTTACCTCATTGAAATCTCCAACCCTTGGAATGTGATTTTTCCTACTTTTGCCAAGGAGAGCTCCGGAATTAGAAATGACCACTGCAGTATTCCACAGAATTCCACCATGCAGTTCATCTCGCTCCAGGATTGGAGATACCACAACCATATTGTATTTCTTTGCAAGCTGTACAAATGAACACAATTCCTCTATTATACACCAACCTGCAGTACCCCAGAATGACAGACACCACAGCTAGCTGAAAACAGTTAATTAAAACAGCATTACATGTTAACTACAAATGTTAAATAACATAGGTACGAGTGAGAAATATAGCAAATTCTGCCCGCCCGTTTACTGGTACGTTGCCTTTTCCTTCAAATGACTTCCCTTTCTTTTATTTCTCCAAACTTCCAGTGTCATTAATTCCATAGTGAGAAGCAACATGCACTTGCTCTAGATCAGACCAAAGATATTATGCTGGATACAAAATCTTTAATAGCTCAGTCATAGCTGGGCAAATTTTACAGCAAAACAAGTCTGATTTTCTTATTTAAAAAAAAGTTGTCAGAAAATAAAAGTAAACTCTGTCACTAAACTTCTAATCAACAGTCTCTGGAGAAACAAGAGCCTGACAATAACAAATCTCTTTGGGTCCAAAAAAAGTCCCCTACATTTTTGTCATTCCAGAGGGAAATGAAAACAGTTGTGTGACAGTGTTCCCTGTTCAGAAAAGGCTATTATTCTCCTCACACCTTCATATAAGGATTGTTTAATGCTCAACTGTTCTAGGCAAGAAACACCCTTTAGAAAGAAACTAAAATTATCTGTATGAAGAAAAATTCCTCCCTTGTAAAATTCAGAAATAGTTAAATGAGCAGTTTCATAGGATTTTCATGGTAAAAGGTAGTCTTTAAATGCAGAGTAGTTTAAACAATAAATATTGAGCAGAATTGTTCTTGTCCATTTCTATTTCAATTCACTATCATAATATTTGTCCATCGAGTTGAAAATTTATTTTTTATTACTTCAGTTTTCTCAGTGATACCAGAATGGTACAGAAAGAAAAAATCCATCATTATCAGTGGCAGTTATAGGCTGGGGCTGGATGTGGGTTGGTTTTTTTTTGCTTGCTTGCTTGGTTTTTTACCTCTTGACAGAATTTTGTTGTTGGCCCATCCTCTGCTGACTCAGCAAATTCAGTCCAAGGAAGTTTCTCTCTTGTACAAAAAGCAAAGGGCATGGCTGGAAAACACCAAAGCAAGGCAAAATGTACAAGAACGTTCATGCCACTCAAGAAATACATGCTATTTGCATGAATACAGATTAAAATATTAAACAATTAAGAATGATTCAACTGTTTTTCTTGTTTAAAGGCAAAAGCGATTTAAAAATATTTTTAGCAAAGGCAAGGAGTTTTGAGCTCACATAGAGCAAACCAGAAGAGAATGGATGCACTTAGTGAAGTCTCAGCAGGGGTAAAAAGACAAAATACACCCCAGTCACTAGAGTTCACTATGAATAACCTGTTTCCACAAACATTTCGTGGGCCTTCACTTTGTGTTTTGCTTCTATTAAGCCTCAAACACCCTATGTTAATTAAAAATAGATTTTTAAATTTTAATACCTGTCTAGAAAAAACCCCCGAAGTTTTAAGAGAAAAAAAATGAGGAAAGGATCATAAAGTATACCATGAAGGAGCTCCAAATATCATATGGCACTCTTCAATATAACAGACCCCACATATCTCTTCCATACAGTTCTGCTACCTCAGACTCTTTGGTTTTTCCTTTATAGGAAGTAAATCACTACGGTCAATTGTTGTATCTTGGAGGATTTCTACTGTTCACTAGCAAGAACTACCTGTAGTACAGGACACCTGTTAAAATAGAAGGCACTTGACATCTGATAGCCTACAAGGAATCACAGAAAATACTCACTCCAAGCCTCCTGGAAACACACAATGTTGACCCCGCACATTGCAGCCACTCCCACCATCTCCTCGATGCGTCTGTGCAGAGCAGCCACCTGATTGTGAGAAATGTCATACTATAAAAACAGCTGCATATTCACCTCTGTATTAACTGCCTGGTTTTACAACCTTTGTTCACACTGAGTTTATCTTGTTCTATACTCAGTGCCATTGCTTTCACGGGGAGTAATTCAAGCTATCATTGCTGAACCCTGATAATATATTAAGTCAGATATAGATTTTTAAAAGCATTTAGATGCTGAAAATAGAGAAAGCATTCCAATTGGATTCTAATTCCACAGCTGCAACATTTATATAGATGGCAACTCACTGCTGCCTGACTTGCAAAAAGCTGAAAATCTTAACAGAATCAACAAAACCTGTAATTTTGCTGCTCATTGTAAACAACCTACAGGACGATGTTAAGCCCTCTGTCCTAAGAGCTAAGTAATTACTACGAAGAAAAATCATCAAAGCATTTACTAATTAGTTTTCTAGAGTATTCTCCTTAAAGATAAGCACAGGTGTAGCACTTCGCACTGCTATTTTCAGGTGTCAAAAAAAAATTAATAATGACAAGACTGCACTGACCTATGAACGCAACAACTGTATGTTGATTTACAGAAACAGTTAACTAGTTATTTATAAGGTAAAATCAGTAACATAGCTGGTACTTTATTCAACAGCTGCTATAAAGAATCCACAAACTTGATCCGTTTACTGAATTAATTACTTGCATCTGTGATAGGTAATCTTTCCAAAACAAACTACTTCAGAAATGTTCTGTCCTGTCACTGTACAAAACTACTACTCCAGGAGATTTTATAAATGCAGTGTTTTCTGTCACTTTTTTAAAGCTACTCTTAGGAGGCTATTTCTATACATATATGTCACATCGTGCTTTTGGGTCCAAAAGATGGTTGCAGAATCATTAAGGTTGGAAAAGACCTCTAAGATCATCAACCAAGTCCAACCATTAACCCAGCACTGCCAAGTCACCACTAAACCATGTTATCTTGTAATAAGATTTCACTCACTGCTGTACAAAGAATAATGAACACAGCTTTATTAATCTGTTTCCTCTAATGGATTTTTCTATAATGGAACATTTCTCAATTAAAACTAGAACTGCACCTGTGGTTTCCACTGGTTGCCATCCCTTTTGATTTTGTGTAAATGATTTTATGTTTCATCTTGGAGGCAAAGGATTTTCATGTACAAAATGAGCTACTAAATATTTAGCTTTGGAAAAACTGCAAGCAAGTTGGGCATGCTAGGCAAACACAAGAGATGTTTCTGAGAAATGATAAAACCAAATGTGTCATTCATATTTCTTACAGGATGCTCTACTGCAGTAGTGATGGCTCCTGTACTGCCAGACAATCATTAGACATTTCATGATACAGTTCCTAAAATCAACAACTGAACTGTGTTATGTCTCAATCCAGCAGAAGAGGAGTTAGGAACAGCTCCAGTCCCAGTTTGTATACCTGGACTGCCACTGCTGTGTCTGTGGGAAGAGGAAGTTTATTCTGTATCAGTCCCACTCGAACAATTCGTGGCCTTCTCAATTGCTCCAAAGCAGCTTCAAATCCATAGCCCTGTAGTTCAAAATCTTTTTCCTGAGCTGCTGACAGTGCAGCAGTTGGCAAATCAAGTTTTCTGGATTGAACAGGAAACAAAGACATTTCAAGATGAGATGTTTTCCTCTGCTCTGAATGCAGTGGACCAAGGGGATCACAGTTCAGTCTAACCCTGCAGAGACACCCAAACCCTCATGCCCCAACATGCATCCATCAGCCAAGGGACAGGCAGCGACCACCTCATGTGCCAATCTCACTGTTCACCTCCATGTCACCAATCTCCCACTGTCCTCCTCTGTCATTTCCAGACACTAACACCTTGCTGAAGAAATCAAAGAGCACATATGCACAAACTTCCACCTGCCATACCTGGATTATAAACACTTTCCATCCAATGTATTTTCATCAAGTTTAATCCCTACTTTTTCAGCCCCATCACCCCGATGTCTCGACTATTCCCGTCAGGTCTTCCATCCCTGTCCACCATCTTCTCACACCGCCCTACTCCCCACACCTGGATCACCCACAAAATGCCCCAGTCACCGCACTGCAGCACCACAAGCCCTACCCTTCCTTCTCCCCCTCAGGCCAGCCCTGTGTCTTGCACACCCGCCCTCACACTGACTCCTTCCCCTCACTCCCGGGCTGGGCATCCCCGCGGAGCCCGGGGAGAGGAGGCACGGAAACCCGCAGAGCGGGGGGCGAGCCCGTCCTGGTGGCGCACCTGGCCTCGCCCCCATAGAGGATCCGCTTCACCTCGGCGAGTTCCCCGGGCGGGATGTGCCGCTCCAGGCACGACTCCAGCGACTCTAAGGATCCCGCCATGGCGGAGGGTGGGCGCGCGCAGCCCCTCAGGCGCTCGGTGGCCCCCTGGACTTTGCCCCGGGCGGCCCCGTCGGCCCCGCCTCGCTCCCCTCACGGGTTTTGGCGGGACGGCCCCGTGAGGTGCGCGCGGTGCCTTCGGGGCAGAGTTGTGCCGGTCGCGAAATCTTGCCGCTCCTGGAGCGAGCGCGGCCACAAAGGGGAAGGGAGCGCCCAGGATTCGTAAATGCTCGTGGTCGAAAGGAACCGCAAAAGTCGGAGAGTCCACAAAAAGTCTCTTGGCGTGGAAATCGGTCGTGTTGGTCCCTGACCTTCTATATGAGCGCAGAGTAGAAAGAAAGAGAGAAAAAGGGGGAAAGAGAGAGAAAAGGGGGGAAAGAAAAAAAAAATGGAAGAGGGAAAGAAAGAAAAAGAAGGAAGGAAAGGAGAGGTAAGGAGAGGAAAGGAAAGGGAAAAGATAGATCACCAGCCCTGGTTCCCACATTAGTCCAGCTGGTAGGATGTCCAGGGTCCTGGGGATGTGGCCATTCCTGGCTACTTGCCTCTTCTGGACCAACTCTTGTGCTTCAGACATAAGTCATCTAAAAGCAGAACATCTTTAGGGGCTTTTTCTAATTATACCTTTCCAACAAAAAGGCTTGGAAATAGGTCAGAAAATGGCAGTGGTTCTCGTGGATATGTGTGTGTCCATTTAAGTTGCAGTAAAACTCTGAACAGGAGCCATTAATAAATAACTTTGACTTTAACATGGATTTTGAGGCCCATTATAAATTTTTATAAATTCCCTTTTTGGGAAATCCATCCCAAAACCAGAGTTAATGTCAGACAAAGGATTGAACCTATTAAGACCTTGATCTGGGACAAAAGAAAAGTGCATCAAATAAAGGACATTTCCTTCTGCAGGTACCAGGCAGACACCCTGTTTAAACCAGTTATTCCCACTGAACCACTGGCTGTGCATTCTGCTTCAAAACACACAGAAGTTCACAACATAGCAACTGGGTTTCTCATTCAAGTGGAACATGAAGTCCAGGGATGGCTACACATCTCTAAATATATCCCTCTGAGTTTAACACTGCTTTATGTGTCTGCTGGAGGATGTAACAACTTTCAGCACTTAGCATTTGCAGTTGTTAGGTATTTTGAGTTAAATATTAAACCTTTTAGACTAAATAAAAAAAGAATGTCAGGGAGAGAATGTCTAATATTTAACTTTAGGCAGAAGGTGTCCAGGGGTAGTCTGCTTTCATCAAGGCATTTGGAGATACGTGATTCTTTCTCTCTAATTCACCCTTTTTAACTTGAAAAAGTTTCAGTGAAATTACTTTTCTTTCCCAAACATATTTCTGAAGGGCAATAATAAGCAGTGACTGATACATATATCAGATTTTTCATCTGATGATCCTAATTTGCTTTAATGGCCAATTTTAAAGGTACCTATCAGTAACATTTTGCTCTGTTCATGGCTGGCAGATCTTTAAACATTGCAGGGAGGGAGATCAATGCAAAAATCAGCTGACGATATAGGGGGGAAATGAGGAGGCCAAGTAACTTCATTTCCATATCAGCATACCCAGGATGTCAACAGATAAAGCATTTCTGGAGGATTCATAGAAACAAACAGAAGGGCCTGGGTTTCTCTGGGAACTGTTCAAGTTCTTTTCTGCCTGGACTGCAAATTAAAGGGAAAAACAGCAGGTCTATTTTGTATCCAGCTCCTGAAGAAGGTCACATAACTGAACTTTTCTCTTCAAGTTCTATTCTTAGTGTGAACTTTCACTGACTTCTCTATTGGTGCCTTGTTTATTTGTAATTTAGTAAATTGTACTACATGTAGGAAATGGACTTCATGGCAATAAAACTGAAGCCCCTGAAAAGAATACTTAGGAACAGTGAAGACCTGAAAAAACAGAACATTTCCTGTGCACCGTATCAACCATCCTGCAACAACACAGTGAGGTCCAGACTGCATGAATAGGAAATGACAAGCTTAGAATTACTAATAATGATGAAAGGAGATCAGGCTATTCCATAGGGACTGCGTGTATAGAAAGGTATAACTCCAGCCAACACAATAAACCTTCAAAGCACGAAATGTTAATGGTGAGCAGGAAAGTAACCTAATAAAGGAAGATGCCTTCCATATCCCAGACAAAGCATATTAGAGGGCTTGGATTTAAGTCTGAATGTTCCACCTCAGTCATTGCAATTATCTGTTAAGTAGGATGCTTGAATCCAGATCCCAGTTCTGATTCTGACTTCTTCAAACCTCTGTATTTAAACTTCTTCCCAGTTCTGCATTACCTGGACCAAGTAATTGTTTTGGGAAACAGCTGAACCTTTTGGTATGAACCCAAACGGTAATAACTGATTTAGAGGAAAGTATTTTATGGAACAAAAGCTCTTCAAAACGAGGGAAAATTCCTACAAAACAGTTCTGAAGTGCACATGCTTTTCATCTCTATTGCCCTCAGTCAGGGTGGTCCATAAAGTCGGGTGTAGAAGTCAGGACCACACAGTGCAATCTGTACGGAAGCAGTTCTCCTGTGCTTCTGTGCTGAAACCCTGCGTTGCACAGACACCATGGCAGAGCTAAAATGCCTTTGGTAATACTGGTCCACAACTCTGTGCTGCAAGACTGTTCCTGAGAGTTCCTGTAAAACCCCACAATAGCACCCTGGCATTAGTCAGAAGCACCCTGGAGAATGAATTTAAGAGCCAAATATCTGGAGTTCAAGCTAAAATTGGGAAAGACCCAAGAAAAGATTTAAACAAGTGAACAAAGTCTTTCCACTGTAGCCCAAGATAGGAGGAAAGGCTCAACAGCATCACAAATCAGTGCTTGTAGGCAGGATCAGAGACAGCATTTCTGTCTGTCCTTCCTAAGGCAGTAGTATATATAGGTTTATATACTCCCTCTGAAACACCCAGCTCCTTATAAACCCTGCTACCATCATCATGTGAATCATGCTTCTGACACCTTCTTCTCCTGTCAGTCCTTGACATGGGTCACACAGAGTTCCCCAGAGCAGCTAAATAAATTAATATCTCATGTCCCTAATTCAGTAGCTGCCTCAGATACCCCCAGTGTCATGCTGCTGGTCATGAACTCCTATCAAGGGATTTGGGTGGACATAGATGTGTCTTGCAAGGGCACATCATATCGGTGCTCTGTCTAAGCTTGCTTTTTAGATGCTGCAATACCCTTTACAATTATCTTCTACAATGTCCTTTTCCAGTGGCCACAAAGTAAAGTACTGAATTATACTCCAATCAGGTCTTTACATTGCTTCACCTCAAATACAAATTCCCTTGCTTCATGTGGAAATAAAAAACAATTATCTTGGAACACACCTGATTCAAAACATTTCAAGTGTAAGAGACAGGTAGTGAACGGGAATTAGCATAATAGAAGTGTAGGAGAGGAGAAGGTCTAAAATGTAGAGGGAAGATAAAACACTAGCTTCAGGCTCCTTAATACACAGCTAAAAGAAGGGAGTTGGTAACCTTCCTGTCTGTCCTGCTTTCGTTTAAGGGTGGTGTGGTGCAGGAAAACCAAGATTCTCTGTTTTAAAGTCACTCCTTTGTACCATGACCTCTTGCTAATAATGCTTAGCTTTGGTGGGGGTTTTGGGGTTTGGAGTTTTTGCCTTTTCAGACAAAGCTCTCTTCCTAATTCTACTTCAATCCTTACAGGCACTGTTACCAGTTTTAGAAATGGATCTGTATGTAAACTCAAGCTGAAGTGAAATTGAGGATTTTTATATGGATGGAAAATTCCAGCCTGCATTTACCTGTCTTACCTGTGAACTCTGCAAAAGTCATAGGTACAATCACCTATAGAGCAGGAGAGACAAATTACAAACCTCATTTAGTTGGTTTTGTGTCCTCTGCTTTTGGCTTCCTGCTGTTCTGAAGACTGGGTGAGGGGAAGTGGCTGAAAACTGAGGAAGTTTATTGTTGACAATACATTTTGTCTGCTCTCAGGCATGCCTGGGACCAAAGCAGTCCCCAGGCAGCCCCAAATCTGGGCAGTGAAATCTTAAGTTTTCAGCCACTTTCCCCTCCCTCCCACAGGAAAAGCCCAGCTTACAGTTTTCAGAGTTCATGTATCTTTGGAAGATCCCTTCTGTTCTTAGTGCTGTTGTCTTTCTATGTAGAAACATTTTCCTTGATTGCTTTGACTAAATCATACCTGAAAAAGTATCTTTAAAGCAGAAGAGATTCACAAATTGGCTACTTCGCCAATTAAAAACTTCATCCTTCCCTGGAATATGGCTATCTCCCTGGTGCACAGGAAGTGCATTAAAGAACTAATAAACACTCATAAAACACATTTAGTGATCTAACATTTAAGAGCAGAGTTCTTGTTCATTACTGTAACTTTCTGCTAAATTACCACCAACAAGATTGCTCATGGGCTCAAAAGGTCAGTGTTATTTTTGCTGTTGAAATCGTGGAGTCTGGGAAACAACTGTGTGTAAATTGCTGATAAACTGGAACAAAGACAGAAGAGAAAAACACTGAACATATAAGAATGCAAGTAAACCAGCAGGAAAGGAGGGGAGGGGAAGAATCTCACGGACAGTTTATTAAAAGAACAAAAGAATAAAATCTGGCACACTTGTTTTTCACGGGTTCAGGAAGCCCGGTCTTTAAGCACCTACTATAAATAGTGTTCTAATCCTTCATCAAAGCGGGTAGTAGTCTATACCAAAATGAATGAATTTTTGGTATAATCTGGGAAGAGGAAGATGTCCCTCCCCTCATGGGAGGAGAAAGATCTTTTGTTTCAGTCCTTGCAGGAATTAGGTATTTCAAAGTGTAAGAGCTGGAGAGATGATGAAGAATCTGGAACATGGCGTTTCTATACTGCCAGATTCCTGTCAGGAATATTGTTGGAGAATGGAGTTAGCAAACATCTAGTTTGGAACTGAGTAATCTGATTTCGAGAAAGATGGACTTGAATTTATCACAGGGCTAACTTCAAAATCCTCAAGGAGTTCCCCTCTGAGTGGAAGTTCTATGTGAATTGTATGAACTTTGGAAAAGCATTTGTTAGGCATATCACATTGAAAGGAATGGGAGCTTGTTTGAAATTTCAAAAAGGACGATTTTCAGTCATTTAATCCTGTATAAAGGATCTGATTGTAATGTAATCCCAAACAGCTACCTCAGAGCCATCCAAGTTAAAACCAAATGCAGAATACAGGAGCCTTACATTGCCCTTAAGGGGAAAAAAGTAGTTGAAAAATTATTTCATGCAAAGAACTGCAAATTGTTCCAGGTGAGCTTATTAGATGGCCCCAAGACCCATTATTTTCTAGGTGAGAGCTTTGGTTAATAGTTTGGCCACTGGCAAAGTGGTATTAAGTGATTCAATGCACTGCCCTGGCTCTCAGTTGTATGGTTTGGGATTTGGTGGTATTCAAAGCAACTCAACAAGGACCTTGAAGAGGTTTGTTTCCGTAGCTTGCCCACTGAACTGGACACCTAATGGGTAACTTTTAGGATGGGCACTGAATAGTCTTCAGGCAGGTCAAAACCTGCACACAGCAGTCAATAAAGTGCTACATTAATCTTTAGTTTTACACTTGACAGCACAAAAGGAACAGCAACATCCACTAGCAGTCAACACCTTGCTTTTCTGGGAAGGCATTCAAGCTGAGATTGAGGAAATTACAATAAGGCTCTCTCTCACAGAGGATGAGACCCTTCCCACCACTAGAATTCTTAGGGAAAACCTGCTAGATCTCTCATACAGGCCCTGTATAAAAGGACCTCCAGTGCAGACTTCACAGGCTGGCCCAAAGACAGGACATTCTCCATATTAAAATACTTCCTCAGTCTCTCACCAAAGCCATTTAACTCACAACTTCCACTAACCAGAAGGAACTAGACCTGCAGAGTGATTTCGGTGGCAGGAAAGGGAAGAAAAAAAGGGAGCGTCTGTAGGATCCATCCACTGCGCCATGATGTGGGAGCACAATTTTGTGCTGACAAGTGGCAAAGGGGCTTCAACCCTTTAACTGAATTTGCCCAATGCGTTGATCCATACCCCTGACACCCGAGAACAGTCTCTCAGGATTTCAGAGGTTTTATACACAGGGTCTTACACTGACACCCAGCCTGGAAACTTCTGCTTGAGAATAACCTGATCAGCTGTAGAATTTATTTCTGAGTAACATACTCTTATTCCACAGTGAGAATATCTGTGATACTACTGAAAATACAGGGTGCTAACCAGAAGTAATATCTCACTTGAACTGCAGACTCCACTGCAACCCAAATCAGTTGTTCAGTGTAAACAAGCCCTTTTTTTAGAGAAGTTGGAAGACAACAAATCTGGCCATCTTTTCAGGACCACTCATGGAAGGGATGCTGTGAAGCCTCAACAGCACATTTGTGTAGTAAAGGCCAATATCTCTGGCTCACAGCAACATGTGAAATTGGGCAGGCGGCTGCAGCTGCACTTGGCAAACAAACAGTTCGTAACATAAGCTTGACACTCTAAATGATGGTTATTGAGCTAGTGTCTTCATGAACAGACTAGATTCTGGCAAAAGGGCATGAGGAAGACAAAGCAGAAGTTTAATTAACTTAACAGGAAAGGAAAAATCTCCTAGATAAAAGGAAAAGAGTCATTTCTGAGCCAAGTGTTTAAAGGGTTCTCAGACCTTCCCAGGCCAAAGAGTGTCTGTGTTTAATGCTGACTTCCTTCCAGCTCTGTCTGTGCCAGAAATAACTCGTCAATGGAGTATATCTTATTAGTGTACCTTTTCTGTAGCCATTCCTGCACAGGAAAGTGATACTTGCTGCTGACGTGCTGCTGGCACATGAGGAAGAAGGAAGGTGTATTTATGAAGAGTGTAACACATTCTACTGTCCTTCCTGAGCCCATATGAGTGTCTGCGGACTTGTAATGGCACAAACCGAAAACTTCCAAATGAGAAACAGCACCTATGCACCAAGGCAAGAGGGGATCTGCAAGGACTGATTTGCTTCTTCAAGATCTTGGATATTTTCAGCATCTTTTAAAGGCTCATTAGCAGTTTACGTCGCTGATACTGTCACTGCTGACATGTTCCCAGCCACAGCAGAGGGAACCCAGAGTGATGACTCTGGGTCATCACATTACGGTGGTCACGCAACACACCGAAACGTGGCCAGTCGGGCTGCACACACAGAACAGACCCACGTGGTGCCTCGAGACACAATACGTAACTTGACTTGAGCGACGCGCAAGTCGCTGGAATTTAAACCAGTGGGACAGAGATGAGAAGACAGGATGCGTTAGAAACACGAAGTCAGTAGAAAGAAGGAAGGGAAGAGATTGTGGATGACCTGTTGGTGGAGATAATTTCCCTGCTGAGCAATAGTTACCATACCAACAATTTCTGAGCAAGTTTCCAGCAGTAACTGTAGGAAGGCTCTTTGTTTGGCTTTGGGGATTTTTCTATTTACCAGCTAGACTCCATATGAGACCTTTGGTCCAACCTCATGGTGCAGAGTTCTGTGGGTCCAGAGGATATGACAGTACTAAATTTATAGCTCAAATATCATTAAGGGTGGAATGTAGTCCTTTCCAGGAATGAGTAAGACACTATTCCCACAGCCAAAGAGAGGGGCTTTTATCTCTTTCCTTCTACACACAGGCACCCTCCTGCTCCCCCACTGTGCTGCATGCATATAGCCATTTCCTGAAACATTTCAAATTTGTTTTCCTTAGGTTATTTGTGTCTACAGCCACCAGATGGTCTGTGTCAAAGCTGATATGTTCAGCATATTATTCCATTATCCTATTAGGTTGAACATGTCCTTCCTCCCATGAGAGCTGTTAAGATATCACCCTTACAGAAAAGAGGCAGCTTTAGTACTACTGTCACCTTCTTTCTCCTTCTGAGTAACACACTATCCTCAGTGATCCTATTGCACATAGCTAACATTTTAGCCTATCTTGATATTCTGTGTTCGTACTTTCAAGAAATAATATCTAGCGATTTAATATCCAGCTCCCTCAATGAACAAGCTGCACACATGTATCAGGTGTGATAAAAACATCTCTGAAGACTTGAAAAAGACAGTGATGATGCTTTCTTCTTTTCAAATAAAAATTTCCTGTATTGTTTTATAGGACTCTGTAATTTGAAATGATCCTCCATCAAGATACCAGTCATATTTCCAAAACTGCTCTCTCAATCTTAAAAAGTTTTGGAAAATATCTGCAATTCAGGTCAATGACATTTAAACTGAGGAAATGGTCACCTTTGGTTTTCCTCTGTGGGCTCCTCATGCCCCTGGGAATGGGAGAGCAGAAATTCCTGGCTGGTTTCCATGACCCCAAGGACTGAACTTTCTTTGCTTGAGGAGCCTTCCCAACCCCTGCAGCTTCTACAACTAAGACAGCTTGTGTCAACAAAGATTATTCAAAAGATGCTGTTTCAAGTTGGTAGGGGTAGAAGGCAATGGGAGAAGAGAGAGAGAGAGGCAGAGAAAGCCCCACTGATGGGGACGGAGGCAGCCAGCACACGAAGGAATGAGCCTACATCAAAGATACACAGGATCTCCTGTGGGAATTCTTAATCGCTAGCAACAAGAGCACTAGCTCTTGCTTTTCTCCAGGATGCAACTCTGGGTGAGAAATACCCTGAACAAAGGACTCTTCTTTTTACATACCAAAAATAAATGTTTTCGGGAAAAATGCATACTCCCCCTTTATTTGCATGCCTTGAGATTTTTGCTATCTGCTTACTCACCCTTTGCATCCCCTGTTCCACAACGGGAAGCAGTCGCAAGTGTGTCACTCACAAATATCTTGACACTCAGTTCAGTTCCTCCTGGTCCCAGCTTAATGACAGTCACCAGCATCAGCTCAGTTCCAGGAACTGAATAAAATTAGGTATTTTTTAAAAGCCTCCATCAAGCCAGGCTGTGCCCTGGGAAGCCCCTCTAGCACAGCCTCCGCCTTGCGTTAATCAGAAAGAGCAGTGAAGAACACATACCTGCTCACCTACACATCCACACTCCTCACCCTGACTCCACAGAGCATTAGCAGGCACTTCAAGCAGAGGTGAAGATATGTGAGTAGGGTCCATATGGCTCCTTCAAGAGGCACGAAAATTCATAATTGTCCCAGGAAGAGACAGTGTTCATCTCAATTACTGTTGCATCCCCTTCAGCTACAGAGTTTTTATGATCTTGTAACACACCGGTTGTATGTTCTCCCCAGAGAGGTGGGCAGTGGCAGGTGAAAATTAACCAACATGCACCTAAAACACAGAAAGGTAATTAATAAATTAATATTAGGGCAAAATGGTAGAGGCTATTATCAGTAGTTCCTACTGCAAGTGGCCAATGGGTCACCATTTAGATGATGGCAGAGGAGCTCTGAGAGATGTTTTGGCTGAGGAGCCATCCCCAAGCAGCAGTTCCCAACAGAGGAGAGCAGCAGTGGAACTGTTACTGAGGCATGGGACAGCTGGGGGATGCCAGAGAGTCTCTTACATGTGCTGTAACTCAGACCATATCTAGTATCTCTTCTAATCCACAGGGGTATCATTTCTCATGCCCTTTCTTGCTGGATTGCTTTTGTCACCATAAATCCAGATGTTTAGGCTTTGGGAGGGAAGAAGCAATTAACACTGAAGGGCTGCTCAGCATTGCAAAACAACATCCAGTTAGGCTGTGGTCCTGAGGAATTGCAACACTTCAGAGATTCACTTGGACCTTGCATTCAGTGTACGAAAAAATGATACGCTGACTATCACATCTGCTGGTCTGTGCTTCTCTGGTCACCTTATGTACCTAATTTCATGTTAGCTATTGCAGGTCTTCAAAGCTTCCTTCTAGCATAGTGTAATTTTCCACTGCAAGCAAGATCTTTGGATCAGAAACCAAACCACTGGGAAGCTCTCTGTATACAAAGCTGTAGTTTTCAGAGTGGAAGCTTTCCCCAAGACTATAAGCAAAATCTCAGTGGAAAGATTCCTCACTTCCTACAGGTACAAAGAATCATGCTCTAGTCATGTTGAATCACAGGATCTTGAATTACCAGTCCTAGAGGAATGCTTACTTACAGAGCAGCGATTTAACAGAATAATAGAATATAAAGGTGAGAGAAGCAGCAGCATACAAATACCTTCTGTCTCACCACAGTTTCAAAATGTGCCCAGCCCCTGGAGCCACAGATTACTGGACAGAGGCTGGGAGCAGCAGTAAGAGCTGCCTGCAAATGCTATTCCTAAAGATTGTGCAATTTAACCCAGCTATTATGAAGATGGATGGATGCAACATGCACATGTATTGCTGCCTGCTCATACGATGGCTGAAATTGGGCAGAGGAAGGGAAGACATAGCGCAGTTTGCAAATAACTAACATGCCTGTGGCCTTTCCTCACCTTTCCATCTCCTTATGCATTAGGCAAAATATTAATATCCCAGGCAATAACCCTTCCCAGTTCAGACCTCTGCATCCGCGTCTTTCTTCCTGCCTCTGATTTGCCAGTGATTCAGCTTCCCTCATCCACGTGTACTTGGCCTATAAGTATGTTCTCACTTACTTTCATAAACTCGAACAAAACTTCTAAAATTACTACCATTTTTTTCTCTCAGCTGCCTGCTTACAATTCACAGCTTCCATATGGTCTGGATGAACTCAGATACACAATCAAATTGGTGCTTGTTTCTGTTATTCCTTTGTCTTATTTCTATATCTCATCTTTTTTATGCTATATTTTATTTTAGCTTGCTTAATGTGCACAGCTGCTAACAAAGCAAGAGCTGAACTTAACAACAACAACAAAGATATTTAAGGTAATTTCCTCTCTTACATGTAGAAAACCATGTAATGCCCAGCCTCTCAGGATGACTTACCTTGCTTAACAATGAGCCCTTTGGGTTTATTGAACCTCCACATCTTGTGCATGCAGGGACATGTTTGCAGTTTAACCAAGGTGAAGAAAAATAGCACTTTTATTAGTTGCCAGGCCAGTGAACAATCACAGCCAGAAAACCTTGTTGCTTCTGACCACACTTGCTCATCCTTCAGGGGCACCTGAACTAAGTGAAATACCATAACAAAGGATCGATTATGTTAGAGCTGAGAAACACAGGAATGTCTTCCCGAACACAATTCCAGAATGTGGATTGCAAATAAAGAGTGCTGAGGGGGAAAAAGAAAACAACCACAAAGCAATCAAACAAAGGGGAAGACCCTCCAAAAGAAAGAAGAGGCCTCATAAACATGAAGTGAGAAGCCACACAAGTCCAAGGCAAAGGGAAGAGCTGCCATTCGACTTGCTGCTGCACTCTGGCAAGGCACTGTCCAGTTCAACTAGCCAGAATGTTTTCTATCTA
The DNA here is from genome assembly GCA_013397055.1 of Pachycephala philippinensis. Lineage (NCBI taxonomy): Eukaryota > Metazoa > Chordata > Aves > Passeriformes > Pachycephala > Pachycephala philippinensis. Next base: position 666,988 of record VWZT01010542.1, on the reverse strand, counting down.
CACCCGAACAAATAAGGACCAGGGTTAATAAGCTTGATAAACCCAACATTCAGAGTCATTTAGAGACACTTTTGCTCTTAAGTTGCTTAATTGCTTTTAAAAATCCTTTGTGGTTGCCCTATTCCCCCTTGACTTCTTGGCACCTCTGTAAGGGCTTTAGTCTTGATGCTGAGTCAAGTCATGTGTCCTGGTCTGAGTCTCCATCATTCTGGCCTTTAAGAGTGGAGAAATCTGCCCGAAAAGAAGTCCACAGAAGAAGCTGCTTTACAGACCTGAGATTTCTACCCCAAATTGAACAGGATTTTATTTCCTCCTGCCTCATGCAAGATGACACATCACAGGTGTCACCTCCTCAGGAAAGACCACTTGCATGAGTGTCCCCCAGTCCAGTCCATCCTCAGCTGAATACAAAACTGACACATCCATCCCTTCTCATTGGGATATAACAATCGGTCCAAACCTGGATTCACAATCACACCCAGGCTGCAAGTCACACTGGGCCTTGCATATAACCAGCAGTAAATGTATTTGATGAGTTCTTTACAGAGCCATCTGTAGACCAAACAGCTTCCAGTGTCATCTCCAGTTTGGCAAAACCTTTAATCTGAGCAGGGACCAGATTAGCCAGGAACCTGAAAGACCACAGACAGCAGAGGGAGCACTCACTGCTCCTGTCCTCAGCCCGAGCATTCTATCCGAGTTCAACAACGAAAACCAAAAGTAAAAATGACCCTCGGCAGCCACCTGGAAAAATGGAGGTACCACTATACACATGCTGCACTTGTGGTTCAAATGCTGCTGAATTATTAGACTGAGTTAATGCCGGAATCAGGTGCTTAGGAAGGGCTGTGTTTTGGAGGATGTTTCCCCTGATGCGCTGCACCAAGCACACAGCGATCACAGCACACATTTAGTGCAGATTCTGGTTTGTATCTAGTGTTTCACTGGAGATGTGAGTGAGGTCTGGACTGGACTGCTAGAGCCACCAGTTTTGGTCCCACCTTTCCTGCAGTGCTGCTGGAAATTCCTGTGAAAATTCGATCCCACCACATCCCAGCCTCTGACTGTTGAAAGTGGAGGCAACACTGAGCTCCCCCATGAAGTGTGGAGACCTCTCATGACAGTCACTAGAGATGAAATATTTTGTGAGCTGAATCCCATCAATTTAGTGGCTGAAACATTCCTGTAAGTACCGAAGTTTAGGCAACTAAAAAAAGAAACAGTCAGGGGTGAAATGTCAAGTTTACTCTATTGAAATGCAGGGCAGATGCTTCCTAGTCTGTTTACTGGCACCTTACCAGTGGGTTGTTGTCGGCAGTCCTGTCAATCCAGGCTTTCTAAATGTGTGAGAAAAAACCCCAATCCCTGGGCTCCAGAAGTCACCTTTTTCCCACCATGTGCTTCCCAAGGTATAGGAACAACAATTGCCTGTCTACTCGGCAAATCAAACTTATTCAGATAAAACACAAGCCCTTTAGACAACCCTTTCTGCTCCCCCAGCAAGCAAAAGGAAATGCTGTAAATAAGTGGAAAGGCTCAATGCTGCCACTATTTCCTGACTCCCAGCACCAAATGAGAGCACAGGGGTCTGTGATCAAGGAGAATATTCCTGATGAGAAACTATCTGTGGCCTTTTGGAAATTTCTTATCAAAAGGACCCTATTTGCCTGCACACCCACCTGAGCCTCTGACCTGGTTTCTCCCAGTGATACTATTCTTTGCTCCCTCTTCCCTTCTTGCTGCTATTTGGCACAAAGAAATATCAGGGAATCAGCTAGTATATCCTTGGATACCAGTGTAGAGAGGTATGGCCAGCCTCAGGGCCTCTGCCTGACACACCACAGCATGCAGCTTTTCAGGAAGCAGGAGAGCATGGGGCAGAGGAGAAAAAAAAACAGCAAAGAAACAAAAAGCTAAAAAATGAAAAAAGTGCAGAACAGATTCACAAGATGAAATGAAAAAAAGCCCCAAAAAAGTGAGGAGGAGAGGAGGAGTGCAACCACCTTCAAAACACAGCACAGGTAGAAGTTGGGGAGCATAAAGAGACACAACATACTTGAATTTACTGGAACAATAAGTCTTCATCTATTCCTCCCATGGTCTCTGCCAGCAGTGCTGCCCTGTTGCCCCCACCCACCCATGCAGAGTCAGCCTCAATTACCTTACCTCAGGAACATCCATTACAGGAAGATGCCTTGTGTGTATCAAATTAGTGCCTTAAGAAAGCCCATTCAGGAAACATCTACATGCTCCTTATTCAGTTAGCAGGAAGGGATGGAGTGGGGATGCCAGCTGAGAAGGGGATTTTATGCAAGCACAGGACTGATGGACTGACAGGGACGTGTCCTGCCTGTACCGAGTATCGGTGCAGCCTCACAATTGCTTTTGTGCACAAAACCCATCATATTTTAGGGTTGAAAAAATTCTAATCTTGGATGGAAAGTGCTGGGATGGACAACTGGGCCTGGAGATACCCACAGGGGACATCCCCTTTTAATCTACATGAAAGACCAAGGTTGATGAGCCTTAGATGCCTTTGGAAGGTATTTTAACCTCAGAGTTTTGGTATGAACTTAGGGCATTGAAATAAGCAGACAGGTCACTTGGAGCAACAACAAAGACAATACCCGTCCAAAATGTTCTCCCTGTAGCTGGGGTTGGGAAAAGGTGAGATTTCCATGTGCAATACACAAAGGGCTTAGATGCTGCAAAATCTACCAGTCAGCTATTGGAACAACCCCTGACACACTGGTGCAAGTCTTCAGCACATTTCCTAAAGTGCTGAACAGAGATCTCAGAGGACATAGCCACAGACTAATACCTCTTTTAGAGACATAGTGTCTCACAGAAATGTCCCATTCTCCTGCTTTTATTGCCCCAGGGAAAGGGAATGTAACATGCTGCCAACAGCTGCGAGCAAACAAGATTGTCCACACGGCAGCTGTAAGGCAATGGAGCTGAGGAGAGAGAAATTTCTGTCTCTGACAATAGCTGATGGGCTCCAGGCAGACTGGCAGCTGCAAAGCACCCAGTTCCCTGCTCTGGGTCTGCTGATCAGGCACCTCTGGGACTGTGAGCTGGTGAAGAAAAGAGGCAGAACAGGTCTGCTTCCATCTATTTTTATACTGCAGCTCCATCTGCTTCTCTCCACAGCTGGCAAGGCCTGGAGCTCAGTTTAGATCCTCCCAACAAAAGCCTCTTTATGAGGCATGGGAATCCCCCAGCACTATCAACACCATTTGGATTTGATCGCCCAGGCACAGGCTATTTTGGGCACCACAGGTGGTTTCTCCATTTCACTGAGCACAGGGATGGAGCCAACAGATGCCTCACCACAGTACTGCTCAACCATTCCACTAGGGGTAAACTGAGCAGCGTGAAGGCTCTGATAAGCCCATTGGATCTGGGGGGATGGGACACAAAGGGAAGAGTTCAGGGAATGGGTTCCACAGGTGAGACAGAGCAGAATTTTCGTCAACACCAAGAACTGCTTTTGAGACAGAAAAACAGAGCAGAGCTGATCAGAGTCACTGCCCTGAGCAAAGCACTAACTCACCCCACATCTAGACCCAAGATCTTCATTCCACAGACTCCACACCCTAGAGGGCAACTCCTGCTCTGTCTGGGCAAAGCAGAAACCTCGTTTTCTCTCCTTTCCTCTCTGTCCAGGCAGTAACCCCTTCCTTTGAGCTGAGGTTCAACATCTGCTTGCTCCTGTTGGAGAGAGGTCCAAGCTCTGGGTTTCTCCTCAACACATAAGCAGCAGAAAGCTCTCCCAGCCTCTCCTTTTTCTGTTATCTTACTGCATGGATGCTATTTCCTGTGTTTATTTTTTTTGTCTGCTTAGCTGGCCTGGAGGGTCTTACCTGCTGGAAAACTGCCATTACTTCTCCATCTGCAACACTGGCCAAGGGTTAGCAAAAAAAAGAGTTTTAGGTCACTTCTAGTTTCCTTAGGATGCCTGACTACCAGCAGAGACCAAAGGCCACAGATGCTGAGGGAGAGCAGGTTCCTGTGTGTCCTTACCTGGAAGTTGACATCAGCAGATGCATCTCTTTAGGAAGAACAGGGACACATTTCACAGCGCTGGGATACATCTGGCACAGAGAGAACACAGCCACCTGGAAAACACTGAATTCATGGCCCTGTCCTCAAGGACCTCCCTTTGGAGAATGTGAACGTGTCTGTGCAGCAGACAGAGCAGAGCTCTTCCAAGACCTGACTGACACACAGGCTTCAGTGTTCAGTGTCAGCCACATGTCACTGACATCCCGACCCCAGGACACAGCCTCATGCTTTTGATGGGAAGAAGGCATTAAACTCTCCCTGGGAGGATTTTATGTCCCACACAGTGTTACCAAATCAAATGCTGATGGAAATACCCTCCTGCAAGGGAATCAGAGACTTCTGTTAGCATAGAGAGCCCATCCTTTCCTCTAGCCACACAGCAAAAATCTACAGGAACATGGTTGCTACAGTCCTTGAAAGTGCAGGTAGTGCTGAACTGTGTAAAGGCACAGGCAGCCCCTGCATCTTGCATAAACTTCTTGAGCATTAGGTCTGGTGTATGGCAGGAAAGGAAGGATCACCTGCAAATGTAGAATTTAGGATGGGAGAGAAATTGCTTGGGAAGCAAGTGCTCAGAGAAAGCAAGCTAGAAGTGTTTCTGATTAAAAGACTTGATTCCTATGCATTGGCACAAACCATCAGGAATGGGGATCTTGGGTTTAATTTTGTTGCAGATGAATGCTAGCTGAGTTAGTTTTGCAGACTGGAAGGCCTCAGTGCAAGTTAGGGATATTACTGTGTATTTCCTCTGGAAGGAAATCAAAATGCTGTTTCTCATGACTTCAGAAAGGACGCAGCTGTAGAACAAGCAGCTGAGTCTCAGCTTTACTTGTGGCATTGAGTTACTGATGGTGGGAGAAAAGACTATTTCTGTTTTTCCAATGCAACCTTTAGCATTTTGATCCTTCTGGAATTAGAGGAAGATCTTGAGGAGGGTCGGAGATTTTTTTTGTCTCCACCCTATTCTGTTAGTACTTTTGGCTTGGATATAAAGAAAGGCAGGAAACACTTGGAATACTGGACTGGTCCCAAATGGCAGGCACCTCAGAAATGAGGCAGTCAGTTGTCCTTTAAGGTGCTGGGTGCCATGTAGCCCAGCACCCCTGTGCTGGTGCTGGGTGCTCTCCTCTTGAGACTCTGCCTGTGAATCAGTCACAATCACTGTGAATTAACTGCAGCTGTCCCCTGGTAGCCTCTCTGGGACTGGGACTAGTTAACAAACATTAGCCCTCTTCTCCCCGATGTCTTTTGGACCTGCATAATAACTTCACAATCACGTGTTACCAGCACAGAACAGCTTCAAGTCAGCAGCATGATCTTCAGTTGCCTGCAAAGGAGCCTTGTGTTTCGCAGGGCTGGATCAGGAAACTTGTGATTGCTCACAATCATGTTAACAGAGAAGACAGGATGTCAGGGAGTCAGCAGGCAGCAGGCAAGTCTCAGAGCTACCATTCCTGTCACCTGTGAAACCAGTCAAATTCTCTGGATGATGGAATGGTTTAATATCACAGGATCCAGTGTGTGTGTGGCAGGGCTGCTTGAGACATTAACACAGGAAGCAATATTGTTCAGTGTCAACTTAACTGCCTGGCAGGTTATACAGTAACATGGAAGGATGGGAGTTGGGCCCAAGACTCACCCCTGAAAACAGCATTTCTCCTTGGCAGGACTCTTCTTTCCATGGCTCGGTGGTAAAAGGTTATATGAGCATGGAGTCAAAACAGCCTTCGCCCAGCCCAGATCAGCATGGTCAGAGGTGCTGGGCCCAGCGCACCTGTCCCGCAGGAGGCTCCAGCATCTGCCACTGCTCAGCCCTTCAGCACCCCCAAAACAGGAACTTGGCAAACAAAGCTAACAGAGTGCATTGCTAAGCAGAACATTCTGCCGAGTCCCAACACCAGGACTGCATGTTATAGGGCACTTGCCAATTCCTGAGTCAACTTTATTTATTATACACTAGAAAGGTCATGACAAATCTCAAAAGATAAAATCTGTGTCTGTCAAGTCACCTTCCTTATTTTCATTGGCCCAGACCCTCATGTTCCACACCAACAATAACAGGACATGGGTTCAAGAGGCACCATGAGTGCAGCTTACCCTGAGATGGCCCAGGCTTGTTTTGCATTCTTCATAGAACTGATCCAGGCTGCTCAATTCTCTTTATTAGGAGGCGGTTTTTTTTCCTGGATGCTATCACCACACTGCACAAGAGCCCCGCATCCATGGAAATCCCAAAGAACAGGCACAAGCTTTCACAGCCCAGATGATGCCAAATACCCAAATGATGCAGCTGCAAGTTCTCCAGCAACATGAAGATATGCTTAACTCCCATTTAGAAGTAATATCCTAGACCAATATCAGCCCAAAAGACATCCCCATGATCTCATCAACAGCTGAGGCAGCAAGATATCCCATGCACATAGATTTCTTCATTATCATTATGAGCTGTTACCTAGGAAAGGCAAAAGATTGGCGCTGCCTCAGGCTATGGGTGAATCTTTGGCAAAACCCAAGCAATTGCAGCTCCAGTGCTGTCAGTGTCCAAGCTAGAAGATTTAAAGGCTTCCCTGGGACCTGTAGAAGTTGCAGTCACCTCTCTGGATTGCAGCAGAACACTCCCAAAAACCACAGTCCCTGCTTTGGAGTTCAGTGTAACAGTCTCGGACCACACAGTATGGATCTGCACTCCACATAACCTCATCTTTACACAGCTGACTCTGAACTTGCAGAATGAAAGTTCTTTTCCCACTCGCCTTTCACTTGCTGAAAAATCACCATGCTACTCTCAGACGCAAACTTGGTTTAGATTACTTTCTTTGACGTGTTGCAAGGACTCCAGTTCTTGAAATGAAATTCTGCATTTCTGAGATCTAGACAGCACTTTCCTGACATTGCAGGATCTTAGCAGCGACTGCTGCAGTCCCAAAGCAGAAAAATGACTGCATCTTACAGCCAAAACTTCAACTCCACCCACTGGGTCATTTCTGGGGAATATCCCAATATCCAGAGATGCCCCTCTTTGTTATCTGAACAACACTGAAGAGGGGACTGGGAAGTCAGGGAGGAACACAGCTCCATTTACTATTCAGTGAGACTCCAATCTGTAGTGTGTCGCATCATCTAACCTGAGGTGCTTATTTGTGGAATCAGAGAAGTGGATTCCTCCCAGGATCACTCCAAGCTGGCAAGTCTGTCTCCTTCCCATGAATGAACACACAGAGAATCTCATTTCTCACGTGGTCACAGTCAAATGCAAGACTGGAGGCATCTTTCCTGTGAAATTAAATTGTGAGTTCCACAGGGCCTCAGAGGAGGTGCTCAGAGCTTTTTAACTACCTGAAACTTCTTGAAACACGTGCAGGCACTTGTGTGTATTATGCTTAGCAGCAAAGGCTTCCTGTTTGGGGGCAAAAGTGACAAGGAAGATCCTGCTGCTTTAAATAGTGTGAAAAGCTCTTTAGCCAAAATCATTATCTCCCATTAGTAGGGAAAACCTGCTAATCCTCCACAGCCCCATCCTACTTCATCATTCAGAAATGTCAGCAGTTCCCCAGTGCTGCAGTCAGCTCTTGTCTACAGCAAAAGCCCTGCAGAGTCTAATTGCTCCGGGTGACTGAGCCAAGGTGTGGATCTCTGAGCAGAGATTTCCCCATCAGGCCAATTGTGTTGTTAAGCTGGGAGCTCTCTCTGTTCTTTCAAGTTCTCTTTCTTAGGTACAAGCATTGTTCCCGCTGGGCTCCTGCAGACGCCCATTGTTCCACAGCTCCCGGCCTTTGATGCTGCAGAACAAAACGCTCAGTGTTTGTGAAAGGAGGGAAAATCAAAAAGCTTTTCAATTACACACTTGGTTGAACAGCTCGGGCAGTTGGCTGCAGAGCACCAGGGTGCCAGCACCTCTTCACAAACTGGGGCCTCCTGCGAGGAGGCCTTGAGCACGGCTGCAAAGTGACCCAAAAGAGGGAATAACCAGAGGTTGATGGCTATCTGGTGAACTTTCATTTCAGAACCTCCCAATTCCAAGCGCTCCTGGATTGAACAGACTTTCACTGACCTCCTTAGACGCACATTTAGTAGCTGCCAGCTGGAAAAAGCTGGAAATTACTCCTGCTTCAGCACTGCTCACATTTGACAGGAGAAACACCACAGTAGCATCTAGATTTCCCACCTCCATTTCCAGACTAATTTGGCTGGCAAGAACTGGGCAGAAGTCTGAAGGGGTGATGGTCTGAGGTGCACCGGCAGGGCCACATGGAAGGAGAGCCAGCAGGGTGGGATGGCCCAGTCACAGCTGGCAGAGCTGTTGCATGGTGCAGTTATGGACCCTCAGGTCCTGCTGTGGAACACCCCCTTCCTGCCAGGGCAGTGGTTTGGTGAAAACAGCTCTGCTTTGTGTTCCATACAGAGCTGTGAATGATCTCTCCAACTGCCACGATGACAGATCACAGGGTGTCAGAGATGGGAGAAGCCTTCTAGTCCATTTGGGTCTGTCACCTTAGTCCATGCTAATCTCTTCTGTGAAAGCACAGGCAGCACCAGGGAGAGAGCTCTCCAGAAGGATCAATCTATGGAGACAGCTAATAATAGAATAAGAAAATACTTGCACACGAGATCCAGCCAGCCGGATCTTCCTGGGACAAAGGCACTCACACTCTCTTTTACAAATATATTTTATTATTTTAATGCTTATTAAGAAATGTAACCAAGACAGACTCCGCAGCACCAGCGGCTCCTCACTGCCCAGCAGTCTGATGACTTCACAGATATGAAAACTTCACAGATTCAAAAAAACCTTTGGTCAATGCACNCCAATGGTAACTGACAGAGGGAAAACAACACCTATATCATAAAACATTTAAATTAAAAGAGTAATTGTTTCATACTGACAGCATGTGCAGCAGGGTGTTCATAGTGTCTTGGTTTGCAGACCACAGAGAACCTCTTCACAGGGCAGGAACACCAGCTCCTGAGACAGTGGGTGGAGCAGAGGATGTTCTCAGATCAACAGGTCCCAGTCTTGATTTTAACACATCCTTGTGTGGACAGCCCCAGCAGGCAAGTAGGATGGGGAGTTACACACAACATTGCCCCAGTTTGGGGATTCTCATCTGTCAGGGTTAGTCACCTCTCATGCAAATGAGGAACTGGTGATTTTTGTTACTCCTGATGTGTTTTGCCATAAAGACAGCCAGAAGCTCAGAGCTGGAAAGAAAAAACTCTGAAATTACTCAGTGCAATTTGATGCCCAAAACAAATTGGGAGAGAACTGACTTTTAGACAGCTGAACTTAGCAAACACCACCAGAGAGTATTGCATGGTTTAATGCATCGCAGCACCACTGCAGCCTGTTTGTCCTTCCACAGAACTTGGCTGGATGGATTTGGTGTTAGGTAGGGCCCATGCTTATGGAAGCAGAATGGGATTTGTTATACCTGGATGTGCTCATGGAAGGGGACAATGTATCTGGAAAGGCCAGAATCCATAAGAACCATCCCTGCCTCAGTCATTATAGACCATACAAAGTCAACCCTCTGCACACCCCAGGCAGGGCTGATCCTTGCAGCGACCCCAGGAGAGCTGTAAGGCTGTACCTCCCTTCCAGAGTCCTTCCTCAGCAAGTCACACCTTGGTCTCAAGCCAGTATCATCTTTACACCCCACAGCACCTTCCAGCACATTCCTGCTCCCCTGAAATCCTCCCAAACACCTACTCTATAAATCCTCCTTTACTACTAAGATTTCTTGTCCATCCTGACCCTCCAGTGTCGCACACCTTAGAGACTTCTCTATATCCACCAGCATCTCCTAAGGCCTCTTTTCAAAAACTGATCAAGGTTCAGACTATTCTATGTCATTCCAAGTCCACCTGCACCCTAGCACTAACTGGGACCAGTGAGAAATCCTTTCTGTCTCCAGTATTCCCAGCTGTCCCACCACGCCAAATTGCTTCTCTGTTCAAGAGCTGCAGTTCAAACTTGCACAGAGCTTTGAAATATCACCAATCCAAAAGGGACTCTGCAGGACTCAGCTGTAAGTGCATTTATTTGCACACACAAAAAGCAGTGCCCTATTGAGGAGAGAGCCCCAAGAACTCATGATAAAAATACTCCTGGCAACTGATCAAACTTTGCTTTCTCCAAAACTCTTATAAAGCAAATAAACCCTGGAGCCTAAGAGTCTTCAGGGAATGATGAAATTCATGGAATGCCCTCACACCAAATGAGGCACCACATCTCTCTCTGCATCTTCAGACTTTTTTAGCAAGAAGTTTTCATTCAATGAAATTAGTCTCTTCTGACCCCAGCTCCTACTCTCTGGACCCACTACACCTGGGATTCCCAAGAAGGTCTTCTGATAGTCACCTCATTCTTCCCTTTGTCTTGGCACCATCTTTGTTTATCCAGAACAGCTGGATCAGCTAAACATTCTCCAGCTGGAAGAAAAATGGGGATATGAGTGGTCCTAGGAAGTCTGGAAGGCAGGTACTTTTCTCAAGAGCGGAGAGCTGCCAGGAGAAGGAAAGAGCACACTTCATTGATGTGACCTATTGCTTCTTTTTTTCAAAGGGAAACAAACCAAAAAGCAGGAAGCCCTGAAATTATGATCCCTAGGAAACAAGAAATACAAAGTCCAAAATTCTGTTCAAAACGCTCCTGCTCTCCCCAACAACTGCTTCAGAAACATCCTCTGAGGGTCCATCTCAACCATACGTTTGCCAGAAGGCCTAGCAAGTGGTGCAGCTGCCATCCCTTGCTTCCTGTGACTGCAGACAGCTCCACGAACCACGCTCTCCATACCCTGCACTTCCTCCTGCACACAGCCCACCCCCTTCACACACCCTTCTCACTTCAAGTCTGGATCACTAATATTGAAAGGGACTGGACACACCTGGGGGGCAGCTCAAGCAGCAACACAAAAGCTAAATTCAAGACATCTGGAAAGTCAGTAAGCTCGCATGGTGATCTGGTTGGGCAGGAAAGCTTTCCAGAGCAATCTGGAAAGCAAAACAATCCTAAGTGTGTCCATCAACATAGATCAACTTGATTCTTGAGGTAATCACGCAAGAAACTGCCGTAAGTGAATGTGGAGATGCTCAGGAAACAATAGAATGCAGCCAATCCACACCAGCTGTTGAAAGTCTGATCCAGCATGGTGCAAATCATCCCTTTACAATGGCAACTAAAGCTCAGTAGGCAACACTTCTGCACTCGTGGGTGTTCCAGCACATGAGCAGTGCTGGTATTTTCCCACACTTCCTTCCCTGCTCTGTGTCTTTGTGGACCTAATTGTTATTGACATGAGTGCCGGATGTAATCTCGTGTTATTCTTAGAACCATTTCAGCTCCCAGCTGAGGCCTGAAAAGAACAGCCCCCCATTTTCCTGAGTTCCTCTGCCACTGTTATAGGAGGTCAGAGGAGCCATCACACAAATAACCTACAGAAATATTCCATGAAGAAAGATCAAGAGTAACAAGATCCCGAGTCACCCTACGGAGGAACTACCTATGACATCAGTCACAGGAAAATGGCTTAGTGTTCCTTAATGGTGCTGCAGTGATAATCCTCTCCTCTGACGTCAGACTATGGGGAAGAGCCCTGCCAAGAAAACAGCAGTTCAATTAAACCGTGAAGTCTATTGTTTCACGAACTGGCCTGTCTTTCTGCTAAAGACTGTGGTGGCAGCCACATCTTTTTATCCATCTCACAGTAAGCTTTGTGCTAGCCCAGAGCAGCTACGTACTCAAAACACATTCAGCATCACTAACTTCTCCCCACATTCATGTAGGGAAACTGGAAAAAAGAAAATTCTCCTCAAAAAAACCTGATTTTTCTTTTCAGTAGTTCACAGTATATAAAATAAACATGAAATAAGAACACACAAACCTAGCCTGCTCTTCCTCAAGTACAAAAATCCAGTTTCCCTTCTCTTCTGAAATGTTGGTGGACAGACACAAGGAGGAACCAGATTGGGGGATTATATTTCTGATGTTTTCAGCTAGGGAATAAGTTTCAGATCCCTGGAATTACCAGACTTTTCGTTTCCCAGTAGGACCGCTACTGCCTGTCTCTCCAGAAGGCTGGTAGTGTTGGACATGGATTATTTGTCTGAAAAACAAAACCCAGACCCAGATCTTCAGGTAGAATTCAAGCTGATGTGGTTTTCTGCTGTCCTTGAGCTGCCAGACTTCCTGTGACACAGAAAATTATCAAACTGCTGTGAAACACCTCTGTAACAAACCACATCAGTGTCTACACTTGCTGCAGCACAAATTTGACTGTTCTCTTCTACAGAAAGTAGAAACTGCAGTTTCTAAGCTGAGTTCCAATACTACTGAAATCTTTCAGCTTCTCAGAGTAGGAGCATATTCTAACCAGACAGGCCTAGCTCTGTTGGCCTCTGCAACACAGGGACACATCAGGCTTCACACGAAAAAACCGAAATCACAGGAAAAAAGGTGTTTAAATAGAGCTCACTGGAATTTCAAAATTAAGTGGAAGGTATGTGTGTGGGTTGCTCCCTATCCCAAGAAAGAAGAAAAAAGTCCCACAGCCTGTTGAGTGAGGATGAAGATGACTGAAATATGGAATATTACCTCACACACATCTGGGGCCATGGAAGGAATTTGCATTCTAGGAGCTCAGGGGGACAAGCACAGAGACAGGGGGAAAGCAGAAAGTGCCACCAGCCTACAGAGAGCTCACACACCCACAGCCCTTCACAGCCCTGCCCGGAGGACACCCAGCCCACAGCCCCGGCCTGCAGCACCACGTCCTGCTAACAGCCCTTCTGCCAAGGGAAATCTGTATTACAGGCTCTGCTTTGGTGACTTGTTGGACAAAGTGGAGAGCTAAGAGGTTGTATTTGCCATGGGCATCTGGAACACTGAGCACTCAGGGAATGGGTGTGAGTTCTTGCCCATCTTTTATAACTTAACATAAAGTAACCTTATCATCATGTGGAAAAAAACCATTGGAGCAACCTGTTGCAGTATAAGCTTTAAAACACAAACTGAAAGACAAAGTGCCATGGTTGAAAGTTCCCAGAGTTCCCATCAGGTAAATTCCTTCCCTCTCCAAGCAGCTCCTGGCATCCTATTCCTAACAATAGATTTTGCTATCTCCCCTTCTGCTTGTTGCAGGGCCACAGTACTAGGAGGCCCTTTCAAGTTGCTCTTTGTTATTCAGGGAATACTTCCAGCCACGCTTCTATTTCCACTGGTAAAGACAGTGAAACCAACATACAGCCACAGGCACAGTACAGCACAATGTCACAACATCCCTGCATCAGCAGTCTCTCAGTGCTGAACTTGGAATGCCATCCTTGACCTTGGCACTGCTCTTGGTGACAGGTCGTTGATGGGTAACCTGTCCCTCCTTCCGTAGCCCACTTCAGTGGTCTCTTGACTTTTCTCCAGTCTGGTGTTTAGGATCATCCAATAGTCCTGGATATGGACCCCTTTCTCCACAGCAATCTGAATACATTGCTCTCCCCCCGCCCCCCAACCTCCCTTTCTGCCATGGCAGAGGTCACCAATGGAAAAAAAAATAATTCTACCAAGAAAACTTCAAAAGTCTCATCAGGAAACATCAGCTGCAGCAAAGGCTGCTCTTTCCAGATCTGAGTAAGACACCGGGGCATCAATTAGCTCTTCACTCTGAATCTCCCTGTTGAGGCATGCATCTGAGAGAATCCCATTTTTGCAGGAATGTGGGAGATGCCCATTTGTCTCCAGGTCCAGAGCATTTCCATTCTGGTGCCATTCCAAGCCAGCTTTGCATTTGTTTAAGTCCTGCTTTTCGGGATCCCTGTGGATCTCTCCGTTGGTGTATACCTCTAGTGCATACTCACTGATCCGTATGCTGGCGTTCTCTGCATCCCCACCATGGGTGGAAGTCCTGGAGCTGGCTGTTCCCGCCTTGAACGGCTCCTTCCGGCCCAGGATGTGCTGGCTGATGATTTTACGGAAGGTGTATCGGAACTCCCTGATCCGGTAGGCATAAATTAGGGGGTTTACAACCGAGTTAGCGTGAGACAGGATAATAGCCAGATACATCAGCCAGAGGGGAGCGTGGGCACAATTTGGGCAGAAAAGGGTAAAGCAGTTAATAATGTGTAGCGGAAGCCAGCAGACTGCAAACAGCCCAACAATGATGGCTAAAGACTTGGCTGCATGGACTTCCTTCTGCAACGTGGAGCGGGAACGTTCCCCGTGTACCATCTTGTTCTCCATCTGCTTGAGCTGGCGCCGGGCTGCCATGAAGATTTTCAGGTAGATACCAAACATGAGAAGGAGGGGCAGGAGCACACAGGCAAAGAAGTTGTAGTAGACCATGTACTCCATGGTGACCACGGCCTCGAAGAGACACGCCACCATGCTGTTGCTGCAGTTGATGGGAGAGGACCTGTTGGAGCCCAGCTCTTCGATCTGGGCACGGTTGTGCCACCCCAGCATTGGGGTCAGGCCGATGATGAAGGACAACACCCAGCAGATGGCAATGATGCCTTTGGCTCGTGAGCCCGTCACCAAGCCATTGTACCTGTAAAGCAGAGGAGATGGGAGCTATTATCAGTGTCATTCAACAAGCTCCTGGCACCCGCAACCTCACAATGGCCCCCTGTTCCAGAAGACAGTGAGAAAGGCACCTGCTTCATCAGAGGGGTCTCTGCTGTGCAGAACCCATGCAGCACAGCCAGGACTCCATGGTGACACAGTCTGCCACCTATTTCCCTCCCCTTTCCTTTAAGCAGTGAATAGTTGACAGAAAAGCAGGGAAATTCATTCAGTTTTCATCTGTGCTCCTTCACTCCACCAGTCCACTTGGGCGTGCACATGGATCTTGCAGCCTGGATAACCAACAGCACTGCTCTGCCGCTTGTGATGAAGACCACTGTGGGTCTCTTGCTGAAGGCTAAGGCAGTGTCTCCTTCCTGGCAAAAGAGCAGCCTTTTAGCATGGAATTGTTAGGTCTGTCTTGCAGTGGATCTGTAAACTGAATAGCACAAAAGAACCTGGAGGCACAGTGCCACCGGCCCTGCGTCCACATTCTGGTGTGCTCCAGGGAAATCCTGCTGGCTCATCTGCAGCAGCCAGGTTGGCATTGCATTGCATAGCACCTCATTCTGCTCCACAATGGCATTTCAGGAAGACCAGCACCCCCAACCTTCTTGAAATAACTGAGACAAGTCAGCAGTTTTCCTCACCAGCCTAGCTAAGTCGACCCCATGTCTTCCTCAGAAAGGAGGAATTAAGCTGAGGACAATTCTCTGACTACAGGGGTGCCACGCTGTACTGCACACACCAAAGGGACCTCAGGGCTGGAGGTATTGATACACCTGGCTGAATCCAGTTAACAGTAAACTCTCCAAGATCTGTTGAATGAAAAAATAAGCAACATGGTAAGGATCTGACAGTGCAGCAGAGACCTTGGTTTGTTTGAAACATCAGCCAGTTTCCAAGGCCTCACAGGTTACTGCGAGTCCTGAGCTGACTCCACCAGTTCTTCCCTCTGAAAATGTAAATCAGGGCAGCAGTTTAACATTTCAATGCAATTTCCTTCCCTGGGTAATGCTCAGCATGGAAAGTAGATGGCTGGATTCCCACATTGTCCAGCATGGGTCCCACACTGTATTTGACCCCGTGTGTCTGTGATCGGACGGTAACACTGGGCTCCCAGTGTTTACCCAGTGCTCCTTCTCCCTCTGTCCCCAGAACTCTCTCAGAAAACAAACATTAAAAGAAATAATACAAGCCATAGAAATCTTTCCGTCTCCCAATGAAATAATTACTCCCACAGGTTCATGCTCCTATCCCAACACAAGTTCAAGACAGGGGAGGAGAGAGGCTGCTTTTGCACAGTAGAGAATGGAGATCCTGCACGTGCTTTAAATCCCTGTTTTAAATTACCTGCCTTGGAAGAAACAAGACCCATCATGCTTGAATTTCCCTTTCTCAGTTGCATTTCAAAATCAGAAAAGAGTGAGTGGATAAGGGAGCCAACCACACAATTCCCACCATGCAAAACACACCTAAATTGTCTATCCAGAAATGAGGGAGGAATTCAGCTGATTCTGAGGGAGAAAAAGGTTTTTTCCAGCAATTAGTGGATCCTGCCCAGTGCTAAAGGGATGCAAAGGGCATAGCATGAATGGTAGCAGAGAGTTGCTCCATTCAGACTTCATCAACACATCAAAACAGTATCTGTGCTTTGAAATGTACACTCAGGGAGCAAGAGAGTGGCTGAAGGCCCTTGAAGCTTGGAAAAACAAAAACCAAAACAAACAAACAAAACAAAACAAAAAACTCCCAAGAAATAAAAAGAAAAAAAACCAACAAACCCAACCAAAAAAACCCCATCAAAACCCTGCAGCCCTGGAATTAGCTACATCTTGTCAGAGGAATTTTGAAATTGTGCAGCTGTTATCCCACGACTAGAGATGTCCCTTCCCTTTCACTAAAAATATATTCATTACTGCTCCAGACAAACACTCCCCCCATTTCCCCCTCCCTCCTGCCCTCTGGGGATTCCCATGCAAGAAGCTTTACAAGGCTTTGGAACAGCACTCAACCCAAGCAGCTTTCCAGCTGCAGGGGATTGTACTGGAGTTCATGTCCATAACACCTTGTTCAGTATCTCCAAGGGTTAAGACAGAAAGCTCACAGCATCTCGTGACATAGTCAATGGCCTTGTGTTGGCCAAGTACCCACTGAGAAATGTTAATTTATTTAGGAGAGCTTAATTCCTAGGATCCACATGAGGCACCCCTGACTGACTTGGCTGAGGTAGGGTTATAGTCCAGATAGGCCTTCCTGGGCTCTTTCCTTTTATCCACTTAGACATGTCATTGAAGACTTTGTGTACATCTTTGTGTACTTTGTCTTAGTATCTTCCCAGGCTCGTGGCAGCCAGGCCAAAGCCACTCTCCATATGTTCTGTGCTGCAGAGCTCTACAGGGTAAGTTCAGGGCTTCCCAGACACAACCCCGATCCTGTGAGTTGCTGGCACCATGCAGGAGACACAACCTGCTGAAAGGAGCTCATCACACCTGCAGCCCATGTTCTGCATAGCTGGCAGGTGACTTTGCAGCACATCTGATGTGTCCAGACAGCACTGGATTGTGTGTGTCCTGCTTCCTGGAAATAACACACTTGCTACCCAAACAACCACTTCTACCTGTGAAATTACACAAAGGACGTTAGTGCAGAACACAGGGATGCTCATGGTGGCACTGGGTGTGGGGATAGGGTCACCTGCCTCCTCTAAAAAGCAAAACCGACTTTTGCAAACACATGAAAATGTGAATGTTTTCCCCAAAATAGTTTCACCTGCCCTGCTGCTCTCCCAACCACCCAGCTGGCAAAATGACTGCAGGAGAGCAGCTGCCCTCGGTGAATGTACAGCTCCTCTGGGCTGCCTAAAGTAACTTGGCTGTGGCTATGACGCTTCTGGGTCCTCAGACTAAGTTCTGTGCCATGGAGACTAAGATTCCTGCACAGAGTCTGTGAGACTGGGTGGAAGACACAGCTGGTGGTCTGTCCACGGAGTCTTCAGTGAGCAGTTAAAATCTTTCAATACATTGCATGATATGTAGCTGGCCTAACTCGCCATCGCAGTGTCCAGCCATCCTGCTGCTTGTCTTCCAAACCCTCCTCTGGTGGACAGCACTGCACATCCTCTGTCAGGTGTGGAGCATTTTTCAGACACCTCTACTGCATCACCCAGAAAGCCTGTGCTCAGCTGAGGGCTTTGATCTGAATTCCAGCAGTGCTCAAAGGTGTTTAACAAATCACTACAAAACGCTGCTCCCTGAACAGATCCACTCAACAGCCCACACCTCAGGCAGCTGCAGCCATCAGGGACAGGACCAAGCAGGCTATTAAATCCCTATTACATGTGTCTGGAAATGAGAGACCCTGGCAATCCCAGATCATCCAGGAAATCTGTGGCAGGGCAAGAAATCAAACTGAGACCTTCACATGTACCAACTAAAGAACCTTTCCCAAACCCCTCAGTCAGGAGCCTTTCTCCCCTATTGCCAGGTACCAACTGATCCTGGTGCTTGTCCATGCCATGGGGACAGGGCAGGTGGGTTCCCACAGGTGCCCAGCATTATTTCTTCTCTAAACAGCAGAAGAGAAATGATGGGCAGACACAGTTCTGCTTGTGACATGATCAGCTTCCTGAATAAAACCTTGGTAACACCAAGTTCTGCGCAGACCCTGAAGCCACTGCTTTCAAAGCCGTGCCCATGTTCAAAGAAGGAGGGGAATTACTCTTTTCTCCCATTAGGCCGAACCTGCCCTGAATCTATTTAACATGAGCGTATGTAAGAAATGCCTGCCATAAAGTCAAAAGGTTTATGGTGAGCAGGGAAAGAAATAAGTCCACATATGGCTCAAAGTGACAATAAAACATTAAATCACTGGTTTAGATGCTCACATATGAGCATTTTGGAAGGCAACCCTAGAGAATTAAAGCAACTACTGAAATAGGCTGTTCTCAGCACAAAGGTCCCTTCCACATCCTATACTTTATTCAGGGTTGGTGTTCATCCCCCCTATTCTTCCTACTCCAGACTTTGAGAAGCAGTTCTTCATGTCCTCTGGCAGAAAAACATCCCAGTGCCACCTCAGAGCTGCAGTTTAAATCACCACCACATGGGATAAATCAGTCCCAAAGTTCCAAACGTCAAGGATCTGCACCTTAATAATATTTCCCCAGAGAAGCATTGCAGCAGCAAAAGCAGCTTTCATCAGAGGAAAAGGCCTGCAGTTGGCACTGTATGACCTGCATGTTTCGTGCCTGAATCCAGCACAGAGATCAAGCAGCAGCCTCAGTAACCTCAGAATATTTTTCTGTTTGGCTGCAGGAAGGAAATTTTCCCCTCTCCTTCCAATGTGTTGGAGCTACCTGTCCTTCCCCTGGGAATATCTTTACCCAAATGCCTGCACAGGAGCACGTGGCTGGGCACAGCGCCCACAGAGCCTTTGCTGGCACCACGGAGCCTGGAAAGCAGCAATTGTTCTTGGCCCAGGGCTTCATCCTGGGGCTCAGACTCACGGCCAGTTTTGTTCGGAGCACCTGGGGGTTTGATACTAGCCAGCGCAGGTTTTCAGGTAGCTGCCATGTGAGAGACCTCATTTTGTCCTAAAATGAACAATAGTCGGGCTCCCTTCTTTGGGAGTGCCTTACTGCCACTTGCAGAGTGTTACATTTGTATAAAACCTGGCAGAATTCAGCAAAGTACTTGAGAACTCGTGGAAAATTCACAAATTCTACAAAATATTTTAATTGTTTGAAAGGCAGAACGCATAAAATATTCACGAATTAGTTTTTATCCATTTTAAAATTTCACCTATAAATGTCTTTTCTCATTGCAGTTTTTTGGAAAAGGGGCTCTTCTCCACAGAAAAATAATTTCAAAGGTGACTAATAATGTAGTGAGGGGTACAAAACCAAGCAGTATCAGAAAACTCACTCTCCTGCCTTCTTAATACTGACAGTTTATTTCTGTGGGAAAACACATCCACATATGCAGTTACCTTCATTAGGACAAATCAGACATGAAATATTTAAGGAGAAACAGAAAAATAAAACACAGGTTTGGACCTTTTTGGTTTCACTAGAGTGAAGGAAGTCTGGTTTATTAATGATTCAGCTAATGAATATTAGGAATACCTGCTGGTACCCTTGATGTCCTGTGAGGAGGAGAAGGGGCCTTCCCAGGTATTAAAGGATGGGGTGAAAACTACACATTGTTAGTGGCAGAACTTTCCTTCCAATTGTTTGACCCATGTTTGAGACAAACAGGTATTAGAAAAAGAAAAAAGCATGAGGATGTGGCCAGTATAAATTATACCACATTTCCCTCTTCAGATAATCAACTTTCACTTTCTTAGCATGTCTAAGACTATAAATCTAATGCTTATTCATCCATAAATTCTTAAGGGGAAACACAATTGACAAGTTCATCACTCCTGCTGTGAAAGGACAAACCAGCAGAGGACAGGGAGGAGGAGGAACCCATGGATTTACCTGTGGGTTTCTGCATCCAATCAATCCCTCTGTTCCTGGGGCGGAAGAGGGTGTGCTCTGTTTTTTCCAAAACAAGATAGTGAAACCAGTGTTGTGCTCAGCACTGATGTAGTCTGGGTTTTTGAAAAGACTCTTTACCTTGGCTGTTCCAGGAAATTACATTTTCGAGACAATATAGTTACAGTGATAGCCCAAAAAGTGGGCAGAAATCCAGATTTTTAAAATCCCTTTCCTGGCAAGTCATCCTCTAGCAATGAGTGTTTAAACTGTCAGCACACATCCTCAGAGTTAGCTCGTGAGAGATGAAATCAAGACATCAGCCCTTCTCAAAATCATTTCAGAGGCAGCTCCCAGGGGCTTCTCTACAAGTTTCCTTGTACCATTTATCATTCTCTTGGTTTATAAACTGAAATCCTCTATAGCAGGACTGTAGAAAAGTGGAGACAGTCCAGTTTATAGGTAACTAATATTAACAGAGTTTTCTCTGCAATGGAATGGAACAGTTATTACTTACATCTACACCAAAACTAGAGGCTATAACAGGTATGACCAACAGGGTTTGGAAACCACCCATTAAAGGTAATGTTATAGCAGCACAAACTTGCTGAGGCGAGGCTTCAGGAAAGACTTGGCTGCACTGGTTCACATGGAAAGGCAATTTCCGCTCTCCAGGGCTCGCACTCTGGTTTTGAACGGGAGGTTTGTGTTAATTGACATAAATGCTGCATGACCAAAGTATTCAGAAGAGACAAAACTAAATTGTACAGATCAACAAGTGATTTAAGTTCAAAAAGAGTGAAGATGTCCAAAACCTCAAACTCAAGAGCACAAAAATCAGGAATTTGTTCCATTCTTGCAGCCACACTGGTTGTTCAGGAGAAGGCAGCAGTCTCTCCATTCCTGACAGCGTGCTGCATCCTCCTAAGGACAAGACAGGGAGGAAGGAGACTCCTACAATTCTCCCGTGCCAGCCTCTCCAGGAGCTTCCTCCCCATCTCTGGAGCTCAGTGAACGACTCGAAGCACTGTCACGGAAACGCGGCGCTGCCTCGCTCCCACGGGCAGACACAGCCCACCCCAACAACACACTCCTGGAAAAATGAACTGAGCAGCACCCTCCATGTGTGTGGCAAAACTTCCCCTTGTCCCATGTCAGCCTCCCTGGTTGCACACCAAGTAGCAGCCAGTCTGTCACTAAAATTTCCTTTTCTTTCTTTAAACTGCAGAGACCACAAAATCACCATCTGCAGGTGTGGATTGGGACAAGCCTCCACCTTGACCCAATATATGCTGTGCTTCCAGAGGCAGTGCCTAAGCCAGTCCAGATCTTCCTAAGGCCCATTTCTTGGTAGCCTGCTGCTTCTTCTCCCATCATATTTAATGGACCCCTGAGAGAAAACCCCACCTCCCTTCCCCCAGCCCCGCTGCTACAGCTTCAGGCAGAACCCCCCTCCTCCCCACGGGGAGGGGGACAAGCTGACCTCACCCCCTTTCTGCCCTCCACCTTCCTGGTGATCCTTCTGGTGCCACTGGCTTCAGGGCACAGGCTGCCTAAGTATGGAATGGCAGCTCCCAGGCAGCACCTCTGCGATGCAATGGACACACACCATAGGAGAACAGAGAAGAACAGGAAAAGGAAGCTACCAGAAAATCCAGCAGCCAAGGCAGACTTTAGGACCTAGAAAAGTTTTTTTCAAAATACAAGAGAGAAAGCACTGATCCTCATTTAACTTTTCCTTCCTTGATTCATCTCCAGACCTGTAGTTTCTCGGGATGCGGAGCCCTCACCACCCCAGCCCAGCCCATGCTTACCTGAGGGGTATTCGGATGGCGATGATTCTGTCGATGGCGATAGCAAGGAGGCTGAAGATTGAGCTCTGAGTCAGGACCAGGACAAAGCAGGCAATGAAAAGGCAGCCATAGAAGAAGGCACAGAAGCCAGTGCTGATGGTGATGGCAAAGGGGATTGCCAGCACGCCCACGGCAATGTCGGCAGCAGCCAGGGACACCACAAAATAGTTGGTGACGTTCTGCAAGTTGCTATTCAAATAGACGGCCCAGCAGACCAGGATGTTCCCCAGGATGGCCAGCACTGCGATGATCAGTTCTAGGATGATGTAGGCTATGTCTGAGAGGAAGTCGTCCTTCCCATGTACTAGCATGGTGAGAACAACCAGGCCCAAAGCTCAGCGTTCATATCTGCAGAGCACTGAACAGCCAAGACACCTCGAAGCTGCCTGGGATCCGTGGAGCACTCGGCTGCCAGCCCGGGAAGGCTGCTCACACCCACATTTTTCTCCCCATAGCTGTTCAAGGACTTTACAGTAGCTGGTGTCAAGAAAAAATGCCCAGGGTTTGCCAACTCCAGCAAAGTGGATTAACCAGGTGCAGAATAATTCAAACTCCAGCAGACAGACAGGAGAATCTCTCTCAGAGACAGACACTGCTCCCCAGACCTCAGAGTCCAGCAGGCAGCACAGCACAGCAACTGTACTGTACAGCAGTGTCACATCGGCTGCGATGCTTTGTTTCCTGTTGACAGTTACCCTTCTAGTCATGGCTTCCTGTCATCTCCATACCTACTAGCAACATCCTCCGGTCCTCTTTTTCACCTTTTCCCAGTAGGACTTGGGCAATATTCTCTTCAGCTGAGGCAAACATTCAACTTCTTCACTTGCAGTTTCCTCTAAAAAGAAAAAAACACCAACCACATACACTAAGCAATCAGCTCTGTGGAGGAGATGGAGAAAGCAAAATCTCATTAAAGCGGCACATTAAATTGATAACGGATATTAAACAGACCTAGAAGAATACATTATTGGCAAAATTCTCACATTTTGTCTATCCTGAAAGCTGCAGGGCCAAACCCAAGTTCAGGAAGGCAGCATTTCACAGTGGTGATGAGAAACAAGGGATGTTTTGTTTTTGAGGCTACCAACTGAGCTGGCACTTCAGCAGCTGCTCCATAGCCCGCCCTGAAACACGAGAGCCCCACTAATTATGTCCTGGCAAGTGCTGAGGCTGCACAGAGGAAAGGTGGAGGAGCCTTTCACACACACCTGTCTCCCTCTGATCGCAAACACCGGATTTGAGCCATCACGTGCTGCCCACCCTCACGTGCTTTGCCACAGAACTGCTGCACCAATACCCTGCTCTGCAAGGACATGAACCCTCATTCACAGGGGGCTATACTGGTGGCATGTGTGGTCACCCCTCTGTGGCCATACCTGTCTGGCTTTCACATACACAGGCCCTGGAACAAGATCCATGGCTGGGAGAAGTGCTCAAGGTGTGCCAGACAGGGACATCTTTGAGGACATTCCTGCTGACCATGCACACTCTTTGCAAGGGTCTCTGCAGGCTCCCCTCCTGCAGCTCCATTATTTTTGCTCATGTAAATCTGTATCCTATAAGCAAACCATTTGTTCATTATACCTGCCCTGTCCATAGTGTTTGTTGCATCCAGGACAGCATCATTCTTCACCTACAGCCAGCCAGAAACACATCCACCAAAACACACCTCTCCCAGAAATACACACATAGGCACGATGCCAGTGTCATGTCTCAGGGCTGCATTTGAGTCCCTGCAGTGTCATGCACACAGCTCTGGGACTAAAGTTGGTGCTGCTTGTGAGGAAACAGTCCTGCAGCTGTGTTTCATGCGAGCAGATACACATCACCTGCATGCCCTTGCAGGTCACCTCGTACCTCTGCTTCAGATATGGGTGCATTTCACCACAGCCTCAGCTAAAAATACAGAAGGGAGAACACAGTTCCCTGAGCTTTGTGCCACAGTCAAGAGATAATTGCTTGCTGTCCTTGCCTGTCACTTCCAGAGTGGGTTGCAAACCTTATTTAGCAAGCTTTAGCAATAATATTTTCTCATTAATTTAAGAAACAGCTTGATACAACAGAGGGCTGGGAGAGAGAGGAACACAGCACTATCTGATAAATCACCAAGCTCAGTTTTGGATGCAACATGAACCTCCAAAACACAAGATTTTTGGGCCCTGTTCACGGGTGATCTGGCGTGGTCTCATCCATCAGGGTTTGATGCCTTCACAGTTCACTTGTTTTCAAGTCAGAAACCTAATTTTTCAGGATAAAATAAAAGGGTAAAGACAGTGATAATAAAAGAAAATATGATTAACTTGTGATTCACATCTGATCTCAGGAATATAATCTAATTTTAGACCTTTCATTGATTTAGAGCTCTATTGCTAATGCTGCATTTGAAAGGAAAGTGAATGATTCTTGGTGGTTTGGATGTGCTTCAAAACCCTTGCTTTTCTCCACCTTCAGCTATCTTGTTTCTGTGTTTTGTTTGGTTTTAGTGGAAGAAATCAACAGAAGAGATTAGTGTGTGATCTAGCTATTAAGAGGATGATAAAGATCATCCATTTAATCTTTTTTAAAGAAGAAAAACCCCAAGAAGTCTCTATATTGTCTATGCTTCTACGGCAAAACCTCCAGTTTTTCAGTGACTTCCTGAAGATGGCTTCTACTTTCTTGGATTTCAGGGACCTAAGTGATATGGCCCCACATCACTCTGCAAGCATCTGCTTGTCCATTACAAATCCCAACAGGTTTGTTTCAAAGCAGCGATATTGAAACCTCACCCTCCAGCCTAACGTCCAGGGAAGGGGATTAGAATTAATATAAAGTAGAAATAAATAAGACCTGAAGGGAGAGAGAACAGAAGGGGCAGGATGAGAAATAAACAGTGCTTTGTGCATGTGGGTGAGCAAGAAGGGAGGAAAAAAAGACAGGAAAAAGCTGGTAGGAGGAAAAAACAACCAAACCAAGGAAGCAGGGGGCAAAACAGGCCCCTAAGAGGAAGAGGGGGTGCAGGACACGGCTGTGCCTGAGACTTTGAGGTGGGTGTGAGCCCTGAGTCCCTCAGCAGGACAGGGTCAGGCTCAGAGTGGGAGCACACACCTCCCACAGGCTCACACCTCCCCATGCAGGATGGGAGCACGTCCAAACTCCAGTGCCAGGCCAAGCTCAGAAAAAATTAACAACTTAGTGTGACATACTTGGGCCAAAACTACTGCTATGGAAACTAAACCCACTATAATCCCCCCACAAGCTCCTCTGAGATGGAGTCGGAAGAACTGAAGGAACCCCTGTTTGAAAGGACCCAGCCTGAGAATGGGGCACCTTAATCCTGGTGCTCAGAGCATTTACCCGAAGTCCTGCTATGTTGCTCTTGCCCATCATGTTCACAGCTCATACACTTCAGTGAAGAACATCAAAGCAAAATTACTGGATACTCTTCCCCATATGAGAGCTTCCTTCAGTAGGATCACAAATCCACACTAATCCTAGATGCATTTAACCTGACTCTTTCAATGGCTCATCTCAAACTCCAACGGGACATGGAGGAAAGTAACTTCACTGTGGAGGTCCTGCACATCCTAATGGCTCAGCACAAAGCTAAAATTTCCTACACCTCTGCATGATCCTGAAAAAGTACAATATTGGAATCTGAAGTTTAATGACTACATCACATACTGTTTTCTGACACAACAGAGCTTTTAATCTTCTGCTTTAACTGTTTCATG
This sequence comes from Pachycephala philippinensis, assembly GCA_013397055.1. Classification (NCBI taxonomy): domain Eukaryota; kingdom Metazoa; phylum Chordata; class Aves; order Passeriformes; genus Pachycephala; species Pachycephala philippinensis. Next base: position 641,326 of record VWZT01010542.1, on the reverse strand, counting down.
GCCTGATCTTAAATTTGAATTTTTTATCTCTGAATTTGTTTAGTCTCTTGCTTCCCATCTCCCTACACAAACAGTGGCTTTATCCTTCATCCCAAGCCCCAGTCATTTATTCTGAAGCAATCGGAATGTTATGTCCAGAAAAGGACAGCATGTCCTTCCACCCTCTGCTCTCAGATGGGCCGGAAAGAGTTCTGCAGAGCCAGCACATCTCAGGGGAGAAATGGCTGGAGCTGAGCAGGTGTCCCAGCCATAACAGAACAACATTTTGTGTCTGCTTCAGCACCGCTGAGTAGCCACTGACATTAGAAAAACCAATTATTGGCCACACAACCCCAGCCTCAACTGCTGCTGACAGAATGTGCCATAACCTGGGATGATTCATGCTCAACCTGAGCTCACCCACCTCTCCTCATTCCTCTCTCAAAGGGTCAGCTGCTGTAGTGCTCACCTGACGTAACAAATCTCCATTTTAGGAGTATTTGCAACTTGCTTTAAAAGAAGAACAGGCTCAGTCTTTCTGCTTATACAGCTAGAAATTCACTGCACAGGGACAAAATGAAATAGAGACCACCTAGAGAAGATGACATAGATCCAGAAACAAAATGAAATTTATTGTAGAATTGTCTACTTCAAGCAAGACCCAAAGGGTCAGCAACCAGGTCTAATAAGAAAAAAATAATTAACAATCTGCTTTACTCACTGGGGAAGTGTGTATTTAACATCTCAGGCCCTTGAGGGATCAGCATGGCAAGCTTCTTGAAACTTAAGAAAAAGAACCTGTATCACCCAACAGTCTGGACAGCTACAATCAGTATTTCTTCATAAGCCCTTGTTTTATTTTGTTAATTCCTTCTTGATACCCCGGGCTATGTTCCGGCCTTTCCCCTATTATTAAATAAACCTTTTTTGTCATTCACAAACCTGTAAAGCTGGTGCTCTGTTCGTTTGTAGGGACTTGGAACACTCTGTTCTCTCTCATATTTCAGTCCCAATGAGAAACTCCTCCTTGAAAATTCAATAAAACATCTGCACAGCACGTTGCCATGAAGCAATTCACCAGCAGAGCCTAAGCAAGCTTTAGTTTGGCATCTCCAGTAGACTTTGAACCAAGGTGTTGCCCCTTCTCTCTCCTGAGTGCCAAAAGCATCGAGCTGAGCCCTTGGCCACTGCTTGGTTCAAATCACCCACCTCAGACAAGCTCATCTCCTGCTCTTGGCCCCTCCAGGCTGAGTCCATCCTGCTTTGGGAGGTTTTGGCTGCCCAGGCTCTGTCAGCTGGTGCAGAGCAGACGCGCCCTCTGTGCCTGCCAGGCTCACAGTGCCTGTGACACTTCAGTTTGACAGCTCCTCTCACATATTAGCAAAATCTGCAGATGATCAGCAGCCCTTAGGGCACCCAAGACAGTCTGTGGGCACGTAGGTGACAGACTGCAGCTTCCCCCGGCTCCAGAGGGGTTGGTTTCTGTGTCTGCTCTAGGATGGGGCAGGAGAGGCAGCTCACGGGGCCATGGGGGGTGTTCATCAAGGCTCATTCCACAGATCACAATCTTTTGTCTTCTTTTGACAACATGGCCCTTCCCAGGTACCAGCCACATGCAGATTACCTAATTCCCTTAGGGAAAATCCTTGAATTCACACATGGCTGTAAGCAGAAAAATTGGTGCGGCTAAATAATTTGTTTCCTACTTTTCAAAGCCTGGAGGGGGAGATGCTTGTCAGTTTTTATCCCCTCTTTGAAATGCCTTCAGCTCAAAGAGAATCTCCCTATCTTTTAAATCAAAAACTCCAAGAAATCTTGTCTCTCCCCACCACTTCAGAGGATCAAGTCACAATAAACGAGCCAATGTGCTCACAGGCAGTACACAAATTTGCAAAACAACTGGGGCTGTAAAACATAATGAAAACAGGTGTCCTTTGGGGAGAACGATAGGGAAGGCAGCAGGAGCACTTCCCTGTGTTGCTCAAGGGTTTCCTTTCTGAAGTTCAGTATTTTATGAATACTTCACACAGAGCAGCTTCCCTGGGTCTCTGACTGCTCACACACAGCTGTGGGGAGCATCCTCAGCCCTGCCTCCCATGGAAGGATGAAGAGCTGCGGCTGGGTGGGGCAGGAAAGATGAGGAAGGAGGCATCACCCACCTAACCAAGACATACATTTTCTGATTCCTCTATTTGGTTTGTTATTGGCTGCTGTCTAAATGATCTTTTAGGTCATCTGCTTACAGTAATAGGAGGAAATTAAATATTAATAATAGACTATTTCCCTCTAGACTGCTCTTTGTTAACAAAGGATACAAGTGAAACAAAGCAGGCAAAATTATCAGCACACCGTGGTCTTGGTTTTCAGGTACCTGGAGCACTTGCACTTTCCCTCAGCCCTCCCTGGAGGCCCTTGCACGCCTGCCTGTGTGGAGACCATTGCAAGTGCAGAACACAAGGAGGTGTGGAAATTTTTGTTCTGTCAAGGGGCTCCACGTGCCAGTGGTGCCCTTCCAGGCACCGTTTCAGATTTTATCCAAAATATCATCTGAGCCACTGATGCTCTGACTGCAAAAATGCAAGGCCAAGAATTTTTGGAAGCACAGACTTTGTCTCCTCTTGGAAAGTGAAGTCTGCTGTAATATAAAGCCTACAGTGGGGTAACGAGCTTTCTGGATAGGCTTTGCAAATTCTCCTGAAATAATAAGTAAAATGAGAGCTTCAGCTTTGCTAAATTTGGTGTAATTCCCTCTTACAGGAAAGCAATAGCCCTCCAAGACTTAAAACCTTCCTTCCACCTACTTGTGAAAAGGGGAAGAAATGGCTCTTCAGAGACCTGTACTGTCCCTGAACTTTGGCTGTCAGTTTAAAAATGGGAAAGAGGGGCAACAATTCTGTTTCACATTTCCATCCCTGCTGCAGTCCAGGCCAAGAAAGGAGGCTGTATTCCAGCAACAAGCATGGTGAACCTGGGTGTAAAGTCTTGACTGATTCACCAGAGACACCCAGACTGCTGCATCAGTGACAGCAACCAAAACTGTGACAAAACCACACCCTGCGAGCCTGTCCTGTGTCTCTCTTCTCCTCCTGTTTATGCCCATTAAAAAAAAAAATTAAAACCAAAACTGCCCCAAAAGTGAAATCCCACTGGACAACAAGCAAAGGTCATAGCACAGATGGGCTGGCTGACAGGAATGGCTAATCCCAAACCAATATTGCAGCTCTGCCTCTTGCCCTCCAAGTGCTAGAAGTGGATTAATTTTTATTGTGGTAGCGGAAGATTAGAACAGAACACATTTGACCGTATTTTTTCCTAAGTGGATGTTATAAATGTTTAAAAGCAAGAAAAAAACCTCACCGTAATTATTCCAATTCTAATGGTCACAAAAAGCCAAGGAGGGCAAAACTAAGTAAGGCTGCATGACCAGCAGTTAAATAAGCCAGATCAAACAAACAGAAGGGGAAAAGGCTCCCCTGTGCTCACCAACGTCTCACTGGGCAGCAGGCATCGTGACATATTGCCAAAAGACACCAAAACATGTTGGATTTTTGAGCAAACTATTTGTACTCAGGATGGCTAATGTTCATTTATCTATGGTGGCATTTCTAAAAAAAAAAATTAAAAAAAAAATTGAGCATTTGGATAGGCTTTCATAAGGCAGACACGTAAAAAAGCATAATTAAAACCATGTACCATGGCCAGAAACAAGCTACTACTGCCAATATCATCCACAATGTCTCTGAGGAGCCAGTTTTCCTTTCCTGTGTGAGGGAAGAGCTCAAAGGCAAACTCTGCCTCCTCACAGCCCTACTAAAGCCAGCTGTGTTCACACATGAGGAGCATTTCCTTCAAGGACAAAATAAGAGAAATGAGGAAACAGAATATAAGGAAGAGATGAACCACTGAGGAATACAGGCAAGGGAAGAATTTATGCTGAAGATATTTATCATATTGCTAATGCATCCATTCTGGTCTATCTTAAAATAATGGAGCAGACTTCTCTCCAGATGTAACTTTGCCTCTCATTTCTGTATGAAGTTTCCAGACAGGCAGTTGAGAATTGGGTACATCTGTTAGTTTTGCATTTTTATCCAGTTGTTCCCAAACCCTATTTGCCTTCTCCAAGTACAGGTTTTCTCTCCACCCTGCCCTGTGATCCCTGCTCCTGCTCCCTCGAGCACTGTCCCACAGGTTGCCAGGAATGTTTCCATAAACCCTGATGGTGAAACAAAAACTCACCCCAGTGCAGGGAGAGCTGTTGTAGCAGGTCAACCAACATCCTTCTACAGCAGAAGGAATGTAACTCTTTCCATCTCTCTCCACGTAACTTCAAATGATTCCCCAGCTGTCCTTCCCTATAATGATGAAAGCATTGTACAACATTGTTCACCCCGAAAGCAGGCAAAAGCCACAATAACAAATTTTCTGTCCCCTGAGTATGTTTTCAGCAACTTTCCCTCATCCATTTTGTAAGGTGCTCTGACTGCTAATGCTTATTTGCTCAGTGTCAGCCTCACCATCCTGTCAGTGTTTCTGTCGAAGCCTCAAAGCTATTTAAGACGTTTTTAGGACTCTGCCACCCTCTGTGGAGAAGGAGTTGATGCTCCAATGATGCCCTGAGGCCACATGCCCTCACTTTGTCTTTCCTTCTCCTCTTCGATGTGACTCGTACCACAGGGCTGTCACCCTTGTGAGGTGACTTGCATTTCCACTATCGCAGCCAGCCACACCGACACTAGAGGTACTCAAAGGGACTGGTTTTTTCCCCAAGTCCTTGATTATAATCCGATTTATTAAGAACTTTCCAATGTCACTGTTACTGATCCCAGTGCCAGTATTGAGCTGGTGCTCTGAGGACTCTTAAGTCCTTTTGTCATTTCCTAAGCCCCTGTGCTGTGGTCAGAGCACATCCGCCCCAGTGACAGCCCCGTACCTCTCGCCACTTCCTGCTCTGATGGCTCCGGAGCTGCTGCTGGGCTGGGGTGGAGGGCACAGAGCTGCTGGGGAAATGACACTTCTTACCAGTGACTTCTGTCCTTCTACACCAAACCATCACACTGGAGAACCAGCAGCCATTCATAAATCACTTCAGAAAACATTTTACTGCATTTGCTGGCTGTTCACGAGCTTCTGTTCTTGTCCAGAGGGAGCAGAAAGGAGAGGAGAGCAGCAGTCAGGACCCCATTACAGCAGAGATACCTCCACCACCCTTGGGAAGTGGCCCTTCTGTCCAATAAAAACTTTAGATATTTTACAGTCTCTGCACAACAAGACATCATAGAAAAGCTCCATCTGTAAAGAAACCTGTGATCATTTCTCAAATGCATGACAACCATGATACTCACACCTTGCCAAACAAGGATAAACCAAAAAAGACCCCAAAGGCAAATTCCTTAAGCACTGTGACATTTGACTCCAAACACAAAAGATGTTAGTTAAGCAGAGATGGATCCCAGGGAGGTGCTCAGAACAGACACTCCCAAGCCTTTAGGATGGGTTCTCCCACGCGAACTGTGTCCATCACTTGCCTGCTGTAATCATACAGCTGGGCTGTACGGTGGCTATGCCGAGGAAAAGGAAGATTTCCCTTTAGGAATGGGGTAGGAAAGTTAACAAGAACCCTAAATGAATCATAATAGTCAAGCAAAGTTTGGTCAACTGTGTCATAAGACACAGGATGGCATAAAAGAAAGTATTAATGTTTTTTAGGTGTTTGACAAAGTTAGGTGCCTCAGTTTTAAAAGGTTCAGCTAAAGAGGCCTGAGTTTTGGGATTATCTGAAACAGTCCCAGACTATCCCTGACTAGGCAGCCATCAGTACAGGTAATTTTTTTACCAAAATCTGGGCTGCAGAACATTTTACAAACTTTTTAAAAATCAGTGTGCTTCCCCACACATGCTCCAGGAGCTGTAATGGTGCTGGTGCCAGCCCAGGTCAGTCCGATGTGATTTTCCACCGTCCCATTGAACCTGGGCACTGATCTGTGGATTGGACGTATGTGGAAACTGTAATTATTCAAATCAATTTCAATCACGTGTCTCTCTTCTGAAGATTTTACTAAAAAGCCGCATACCTCTTAGCTGTCTTTTATCCAGGGGAATGTTTCCTATGGAAAATCCCAGTCTGTGCCCAAGTATATGGATCTCATACTGAAACTAAAGTTGTTATTATCACAGAATATGACATTTAACCACCTACTTCCCTTAAGTCCTTGAGCTCAACAGTTGATTCATACCAGGATCTGACAATCCTGTTCTAGTGAGGAAAACTCAAAAACCAAAATGATAGGGCTGTTTGTAGAGGACTTTCTAAGTATGAGAAGGGGGATTTGCATAAGAGGCCAACATTACAGAACAAGCAGAGAGTGCAGAAACATGTACGCTGCCCTAGTTAGAAAAAATAAGAGGGTGGGGGGAAAGGGAGAGACAAGAAGCAAGAGGAGAACACAACAGTGCAAACCCAAACCAAAACATCTCCAAGAAAGCAAAGCCAGGAGAAAAAGGTAGGAAACTCTGAGGTCTGAATACTAAATGAGGAAACTTCTAACAGGGAAAACTGCAAACCTCACCATTCCCGAAGGGATGCATTAAAAGGTTGCATTTCGCTCCGTTCAGCACCGTTCCTGCCCCGATGGGTGAGGGGCTGCCCTGCCCGGGGGGACGCTCAGACGTGACCCCGCGGCTCGGGCTGGGCTTTGAGAGGCTCCACCAGCCAAGGCCCCCGGGGCGCTGCTGAACAAGGGCCACGGCTGCCGCTGGGAGCCACAGACACTGGGCACAGGGACACCGGGAACGCCGTATCGCAGCCTGCCGCAGATAAAACAGCCCCAATCTGCAAGGACTAGAATGCCGGAGTGCCTTCCCCCTGGAACTGGGAGCAATCACAAATGCTAATCAACACACAGACAGGAGCTCAGCATGTCACCCGTCACGTCTCCCAAGCTCCAGGAAAACCCCCCTTTCCTCTCCTTGTATCAGAGAGGGACAGGAAGATTCCCTCATCCCCTCCATGCCTTTCCCTCCCCCTGTCCCTGGCTCAAACCATCCCTGCTAGAAGTTTCCCTCCCTGCTAACTTCTCCATTGTCTCAGATGCATTGTTTGCAAATATTCCCTAAAAATGCTTTGTAAAGTATACTTTATTCCTGTTTCAGGTCTTTCCACATCCCTGTGTAACACCTGGACTTTATCTTGTTACCTGTCAGATAGTGATAAACCTACTGCATGCAACCCCTGACTTAACATCTAAGATAAATACAATTTGTCTTGTAGCTGTCATTTCTTTTCAAACCCTGCCTTCCACAGCTGCATTTGTAGTGTTAATAAAATTACTTTATTTGGGCTTGAAACGTGTAACTTTTAAAGAAATAAAAATTTTTAAATCCCCATCAGCCCCAGGACCCAGGTTGAGGAGTGAAAGAGATCACACCTTTACCCACCCACATTTACCAAATACCTGCATTTGGTAAAGGGCTTTGAAATACTCTTTGCTGATTGTCTGTGGGTTGCCCACTCTGGTAAGGATGAAGAATGAGTTAGAGCAAAGGAGGTTTAAGCTGGACATCAGGGTGTTTCCTGCACACCCGGAAAGTGGCAAGTCTCCACTGCAGGTCGTTAGGACCAGGTGAAAGATGTAAGAAATGGAAAATCCATGTCTGATCCTGCCTTTGGGCAGAGGCCTGGATTAGATGACCTCCAGGTGCCTCCTAAGGATATTTTCCATAATTGAGACATATGTACCATCTGTCCATTCTGATCTACAGAGATTTACTGCAGAAAAAGAAGTACAATACAACCAATAATTATTGCTGATACAGATGCAACCTTTGTGAAGGGAGAGGCACCTTCTGACTCTACAGAAGGAACTGACGCCTTCAGAAATTAAATCACTTTCTGTGCATCTGCCCAGACCCTCCCGCCCTCCCAAGACAGAATGCTTCCAGTTCTTTACCCCTAACTGTCCATCCCTCAATATTCTACTACCAAAGCATCTCATTAAGTAGACAGCTTCCTCAGCATTTTTAAAATGAGCAGACAGGCAAGGAACTGGTGCTGTTTTGTTCAAGTAGCTTCACCATGGCTGTTCAGGTGCATTGATGCAAAACCTGAAGATGGTCCATGAAGCAACCAAGCCTTCTGGTCCTAAATACCAGATATCCTGATAAAAGGGAATAACCCTCCACTGACTTGTGACAATGTTCTCTGATTCCTTGACACACAGCTTAAGATCTCTTTCCTGGTTTTTACTTTGGAGTCCAACAAAAAAAAAAAAAGTTTAATAGCTCATCTCCATTTTCAGATGGAAATCACACAATAAAGAACAACCTTGGGAGTTAATCACAATCCAGATCAAATGAGAAAATGAACAAGCAGAGCTGGAATCTGTTCAAGCTGAAGACAAGGACAAACTTTGCAGGACACCAAGAGAGATGTTGGCACCAGCCTTTGGATGGAGAACACCTCACTCCCAGCTGTGCAGAGCTCAGAGACCTTCCCCACACTGTGCCTTGTCCCACCTCACGTGGGCAGAAATGTCAAACGAAAGCGAAGAGCTGAAGCATTGAGAAAATGGTGGGAAATCTGTGAAACCTAAACATCCTGTACAGACGAGAAATCATACAGCCATCAGTCAGCCAGGCAGAAAGGAAGTGGTAAAGGGGGAGGCTTTCCCTCAACACAAGATGGAAAAGCAGCCAGGCTCAAAACCAAAGGGGGACCAGACCCTTCTGAAAGACAGGACTGAAAGGCAGAGTGAAGATTCAAAGCAGTCCCCCCATATCTTCTGCTGAGCTTTCCCCGGTGGTTCTTAAGAGAACTTAACCACAGGGCTCTACATGAAATCCATTATTGAAGATTAAACAAAAAAGATGAAGCGCTTTCAAAAGTTGAGTATATCCAAACACAATAGCACTAGCAGCCCTTATGGAAACATCCTGTTAAAATACCAGCAAAAAGCAGAAATGCAAATATGGGAGACCTGGCAGAGGCTTTCCAGCTCAGACCCTTAGTGCCTTTTGCACCAACTGATAGAAGGACAGAAGCTAAAAACATCATTATTGGGCCAACATCCCTTGATCTGGTACAGGATGATGCTGATTCTATTTTTTATGTATAAAAAATACATATGGAAAGACATAGATTATATACACATGAAAATTACAAACGTATCACATGGCCACCATTAAAAAGGAGACCTCCTTGCCTTTTTTTTTTCACACCCTGCAATAGGTCATTTTTATTTTATGTAGAAACATATATGTTTGCACTTTGTACCCACATGTTTTCTCTACAAATTCAGAGGTTCACAGCTTTTCTGGTTAATTCAGAATTTAATCAATTTGCCACATTAGACAGGATTTCATTTCCATAGGTTTTTGTGATACATGATTACGTTTATATTGACTTTTTTATTGAGACTCAAAATAAGGTATTTCCTCCACAGACCTAATTCAATTGAAATATTTCTCACATCCCTGCTGGTCACTTTATCTAATCTTTTTCTACTTCACTTGGGCAATATGCTCCGGGGTGTCTCTAACAGCAGGGGCTGACCATGCTTTCTCTCTCTCTGTTAGTTTCCCCCATGCAGAAGAACAAATTTATCAATTACTCCAGTTCTTGAGTTACATGTCTGAGACTTATAAGCCTGATAAGAAACCTGAAAACAAACACATCCAAAGACCGAGTTATCTAATAGTTGGCCATCTGCTTAGGAAAATAATTTTAAGTAGTTACAGCAATTCTATTAACTATTTACCAAGTGAGTCATGTTGTTCTCTTTAAGTTAACCCTTCCTGTCTCTCTCTGGGCTCAGTGCCCCAGGCAGTTTTGAAGAAGGTGCTCAACCACCTTTCCTCCTTTCTGGCTACAGCAAAGCCTGCAGTCCCCCTGCACCCGAGACCCCCCCAGACTCACACTGACCAGGGCATAAAAGAGCAAGAAAGCAACGATGACTCTTAGACCACACAAACGACCATGCAGAAAATCTCGTCCCAGGATCATCCCCGGCGAGGGCATCACACAGCAGCACAGACACAGCTGTGGGAATGGGAACGCACCTGCTGCCTCGGTCATTCCGTGAGGGCAGGTCTTCCCGGAGGGCTCCGGAGCCCTGTCCACCAGGGCAAAAAGCCTGCATCCACATCCTGCCCACAGCTCTCGAGACAGTCCGCACCTTGCAGCTTATTTCCCTGTCCTTCATCCGGCCTCTCCCCCAGCACAGGGGTACAGGCCCCTCTGGGAGTGGAGGCTCCACGGACGCGCTCTCAGGGTACCAAGGCTGAGCGCTCCCGGGCACAGGGAAAGGCACTCCGCTGAGAAACTTTCATCTGCTCGGCAGAGATAAGGCAGAGCTGGGGCTTTTGGGGGCGAGGAATAGGATAAGACCGCAGAGGTTTGAAGCCATCTGTTCAGTCCCTGCCCTTTCCCCCTTAACACGTCTGTGAAAGTGCATGGAAATCTCCTTTGAAAGCACTACAGAGTAGTTTACAGGATGAGGGGTGCTCCTGTGGAATCACTATTTTATGATTAAGCACAAATATCTGCTGAAGGGCCGGAGGAGGGCTGGGTGCAGGGAGGCAAAGTCCAGCACCTGATGTTTGAGGGAAGATCCGTGGAGCAAACATCTTGGAGCGCGGGGGTGTGTCGAGGGACTGACAGTTGGGAATCAGCACGGAGTGAAAAGCACCGGCTCCACGGGGGAAACACCATCCGAGCCGGGGCAGGAGAAAAATCGCCCTGTCTTGGGGCTCGGCTGCACCGAGAGGGCAGCGGGCAGCCACTTTTC
>VWZT01010542.1:558966-630491 GCA_013397055.1 Pachycephala philippinensis | reverse complement strand
GCCGCTCCGCTCCGGCCGCGCCCGGAGCCGTGTGGCGGTGCCGGCGATGCCCCGCTCCGCTCCCGCCTCCGCGCAGGACGCGGCTGCCGCGGCTCCCCCTGCAGGGCGGTGCGGGGCGGGCGCGAAGGCGGCCACGGGAACGGCACCGGGACGCGCGGCCACGGGAAGGGCTCCCGCTCCCGCTCCCGGCCCCGGCCCCGCTCCCGGCACAATGGGCGCCCGGCAGCCCCGCAGCTTTACCTGGCGGCCGGCGGCGATCCGGCACCGCGGGGCTCGGTGCCAGCACGGACAGCCCGGAGCAGCATCCCTGCAGCGGGGCTGGAGGAGAGAGGGCAGTTACTTGAGAGTCCTCGCTTGTCGTGAGGGACCTGCAAGTGACAGAAGCGGGCTTTTACTGGGCTTGATCTGCATACAATGGAAGGAGGAAAGAAAGGAGAGGAAAGGAAAGGAGAGGAGAGGGAAAAGGGAAGGGAAAAGGAGAGGGGAGAGGGCAGAGGGGAGGAGAGGAGAGGAGGGCTTTCTCACTACATTATTTTAAGCATCTACTTCTTTCCAGGGTGGAAAACCCACCCAGCGAGTCGAAGCCTGCAGCTGTACCGCACAGGGCTGCGGTGGCACCGTGCAGTGCTGCTGGGGACACCGGGTCAGACTGCACACACAGAGAAACTTCACTCTCTTCTCTTCCTAGCTGCCATTACTACCGACGGAGAGGAACCCCTGTGCATTACTGCTCTGGAAGTGTTTAAGAGTTCTCTGCACAGATACTGACTATTTGACAGCAGTTTCACGTTCCCACCGGGAAGGTGGCTGTGGATCCCACCAGCACAGCACATTTCCGGCCTGCGGTGCCCCTGGGGCTGTGCCTGTCCCCAGCCAGCTCCCGCTCCTCCGAAGGACTTGGGGACAGCCATGACTCATCTCGCAGCAATTTTGAAGCAGAGAGAGAACCTCTCAAGAATTTGATCCCACTGGTCTTTGTGGGCATCTCCTAAGTTTTTTAACTTATATTTTTCAAGTTTACCTCTTAGTAAGTGAGTAATCTACGTGTTCCTATTGGGTGGACATTGCAAACAGGAAAAACCACCAGCGTGACTCCACACTTCCCACCAACTCCATGGCAGGTCCCAGCCTATGACAGACTGATCCATCTCAGTGACAGCCAGCCCAGGCCCCTCTGTGCAGGGACTGCCACAGGTCAGGTGCCTGTGTCATGCAGTGAGGTTTTATTCTAGGATTCCCCACTCCAGAGAGACTTTGCTCCTGCCACCTTATCCAAAAGCATTCCCACATCAGTGACACACAGCACTGCTTACCCTGCCTTTCCTGGCAGCAACAGCATGAATGATGCTTTACATTTCTTTGGTGTAACAAGACAGTAAGAAAGAAGTAGAACTGGCACCAGCCCCTTCAGTGCCAACCTCAAAATCTATGAGCATCTAAGCATTAAAAATTCAGCACTGGCAGCAACACCCAGCACCTCAGCTGCCCTCCCCTCTTACCCAGTCAGGAAGGCAGGCTGGTTCATGGGCTGTCTCAGCCACGCAGCTGGGAACTACAGCGCGGAGTGAAGGCTGCTCCAACACAATGGGAATCCTCTGGGGAGAAAAAAAAAAAGAAGTAATTTTTCCCAGGAAGTTACAGAAAAGGCTGGAGTAATTTACCACACAGTAACATGAAATGATTTTAAGGAGCACATACACTGACTAGCCAAGTCAAGAGAAAAAGCAAAAGTGGGAGATGAGAAAATTAGGAGCCTCATCAAAACATGCTGCATAAATGATAGATTTAGAATGCCACCTGCCTTCATGATGTTTACCGGAGCTTTTTAAAAAATGCTGATACTAGGAATGGGATACTATTCATGCAATGGCCTCATGCTTGCCCTGTACAAGAGGTAGTATTTTCCCACCCCTAGTTGATATTCCATGAAATTTTACACTGTGCAATTGTTTTTGCACAATTTTTAGAACAATTTTGCACAATTGTTAGAGGGGCAAGTCAGGATCAGCTGCCTGCCAGGCTCTGCTATGTCTGCTCGGTGTTGCTCCTTTCTAGGGCAGTATTTCCTGTATTGTAGAGGCTGCCTCACTCTTTGGCCCAGATCCTCAAAGCCATCCAAATTACTCTCTTCCACTGAAATCAATGAAAGCTGGAAATAAAAATACTTTTAAGGAGCAGGGATGCATTTCTAAATATTATTTTGTTCCTGAATACATTAAACCCAAAGCTGTTGGAGTCAACTCCCTTTGCTGAACTCTCAGGCTGGTTTATTCCAACCATCCCATCCTCAATATATCACCTTACAAGTTTCCCAAGTCACAAACGTCGATCACCATACCTTTGAAGGACCCCAAAAATGCATCACTGGGTGTTTCTTTTCCCAGTTGCAACTCTTCGACTTTGCTGCTAACCAATTTTAAGATTATTTGATGTAGACTATGTAGATTTTCTTTTAAATCAGCAGGTCATAGAAGATCCAGAGCAAATGTCCAAGTACTTTCACAGGACTGGCTGATAATGGCTCCCTGACCAGTTTCTAAAGTTTCTTAGAAATTACTTTCCTTCCATAAAAGCATTCTGACACCAGAAGCACCAAACCACTGGTTCCTTCCCTCACTGGCTATGCCAGTGTGGATGACAAATCAGATGCCCATTGTCACCCAATGATTTTATCCCAGTGCAGCTGGGAATTCTGCAGTGATCCAAGACATTAAAAATCAGCAGTAACACCTCTCAGAGCAACTGGGCCAGATCCTCTATGTTTTCTGCATGCTCATTTCTCACTTCTGCACAAGTAACTGTGTTTATAATGAGCAGCTGCTGTTTTATGTCCTATTCAGCAGTTGGATAGGATAACTTCCATTACTATAATAAGATCTGAATAGATCTGTTGCCTTTCTTTTCAACTAAAAAAGTAATTGGTTTTCTATTGGTTTTATGCCATTGTCCCTGTCAAGATTAGACCATAATTCTTGTGCATATTCCACATGCATTGTCCTTACCTCTGGATATTTCTACTTATGTCCTCCCTTACCAGTGTCCAGTGACAGTAAATTGACAGTAAGGAATACAAACAGCTTTTATATCTTTTGTTTTTTATAATATGTGCAGGGGTGGCAGCACCAGAGAGTGCAACTTCCCTTGGTCACTCTGGAGAATAAACCAGCATTACCATGACTGCTGTGCCCAGGCACAGTTTGAGGAGGGATGACATGAAGAGACAGCTGAAACCACCTGGAAACAAAACAGCTTCCAGCAGCCTCCGCAGCCATGGGAAGGTAACTGCCACACGTTCAGAGCTGGCTCTGAGCTGAAAGGAGTCCAGGGCTGCAAGAACAGAAATTAAATTTTCTCATTCTGCCATGTGGAGCCAAGAAAGGCTTTCTCATTCCTGGAAAGCAGAGCTGCAGTAACATCCTGTTCACTGTCTCACTGAACAAGCCAAACTCCTGAGTTTTAGGCAGCTGAAAAGTAGTGATAAGAGTATTTGCACTTCTCAGACTTAGCAACTCAGCTCAAGCAGTAAACTCTAGAAAGCCTGTGTAGATCAACCCTTGAAATGCTTCCTCCAAAAAGGTGAGAGCAAAGTAAATAAAGACCTCATGCTCGAGACCTATTGTGAAACTCACCCATCTCTTTGCTGGCACTGCGCAAGTGACACCTTGGGCACGTCAGGGATATCCCTGAAACACAAAACAGGCTCAGAACCAAACACAGCCTGCCACTCTGGGAAGCAGAAAATCATACCCAGGTACTGAGGCTTCCACGTGGAGGACTGGAAATGATGTTTGCCTAAAACAGAATCTGGAAGAATTAATCTTTTTTTAAATAGAAATATTGTTTCTGTCTTTACTAAGAGACTAATGCTTTATCAGTTTTGAGGCTCTTCTCTGTCATGAAACTTTTCTTTCTAACCAGACTGAATTATTTAATATGTGCAAAATAACATTTAAGGGATGTGTATTTTGCCAAGAAGCATCAAACTGAGTATTGCATTAGCACGTGTGTTCAGTGTTGTTAAACAGGGCATTTTAAATGGTGTGTTCTGACTTGAATATATCCCATTCCCAGAAATACTGCCCAAATCTCCTCAGAAGCAATGAAAGACACCTGTGTTAGTCTAAAAGAAGAGATGAGGGCACAGTTACTCAAGGTCCTTTGGATACACCAGCAAATCCTTCAAAATTAAAGACAGATAGATATGGATATATAAAAATAAAAGTCTGTATGTGTGTTTGTATATATGCAATTACTTCACTCACATTGCTCAACATTAAATGTTTGACAGCATCAAAATTAACATTGGGAAAAGCGAGGTTTTTCTGAAGAATGTCTCCTTTAACAAAGTTACACATGCAAAATCTGGCTGGAAATGCCCATGGCTAAAATCATAATGAAGGATACTCCTGTGTCAAAGACTGAAGCTTTTGTTCAATTCCAGCATAGGAGGAGTTCAGCTTTTACCAAAGGCTTAAGGAAAAGAAGCTGAAGTCAAGGTAAGATTTGCCCTCACAGGGAAATGCAAACCATATCCCCAACACAGTCTGAATCCAGTCTGGGTCAGGAACGAAGGAAGGATTTTCAGTAATTTCATGTCAGGAGTTGACTGCTCTCCGTAAAAGGCACTGCCCAAACAGACTGTGGCTTTATTTCTCTCAATGCTATTCAGCATGACAGACTATGAGATGGAATTCAATCTAAATTTAAGCACTCTCTGTAAACTATTAATAGAAGAAAAACTGGTAGCATGAATCATCATGTGGGAGCTGCAGAGCAACAGCTAAAATATAACTTACCTTTATACAATAAATGAACTGTTGGAGTTGAAAGGCCCAGCAGAAGTCACTTGATTCTTCTTCACTTGAACTACTCTCATTTTATTCTGAGGAGCAATGAGAGGGCAACCCCTATTTAGCTTGACAAAATGCACATTGTGTATAACCCAGTTTTGTCACAACACAGATTGGAGACAAAAAGTAGCTGCTGACCCTGCTCCCCACCACTCCCTGCTAGGGAATAGTGTGTGCTGGAAACGTTGGTGCAAAATGACACAACTTCAGAGGTTTATGAAGTTGAGCTCATGTTTTAGCACCCCATTCCAATGCCAGCTGTACCTCTGGCCAAGAGGAGAATGGCAGCAAACCTTCCCTTTACATTTCTTCTGTGCCCAGACCAAAGTCCAGCTGTATTCATTTCTTAGAGCAGCCGTTTCAGGGGGGGATTTTTTGCAGATCCTGAACTGCAAAGCTGACAATGCAAAGCTGTAATTTTGCAGAGACAGCCCTGGCTATGGCCAGTGCAGGCTGTGCCCTGGTGCAGCCCATGGACTCCGAGTGTGGCCCCATGGAGACACAGCCTTAACTCAACGCAGTGGCATTTTGGTGCTCTGTGGGATATTTATTTTTGAAAAATATGATATTGTCAACAGCTCAGTGAAGTTGTCTCCAGACTGTTATGTCTCCTTCTCAAGTTTCTTTCATTTTTAAGAGCTTAACTTTTAGGCTTCTGGCGTGAGGAAGGAGCCTAAAATGGTTTAAGAAAAGGACACAAACAAGGGAGTGAGCTATGCACAGCACTGGAGAAAAGCACCAATAGTTCCCCACACTAGAGAGTCAATGCAAATGTGTAAGAGCAAAAATACTGTGATAAGACACTACTGTGTCCAGCCCTATTTTCACAATGAGATTAAGAAGGTTCCAAAGAACTGAAAATCTTGAAGAACAAAGACGATTTAAGAAAAGTCGACATCATATTTTTCAAATAGGGCACTTCATATACAGAAATTCAGTTCTACAAAAAGGGTTAAACAATGGTGACACAGAGGGCAATATCAGACAAAGACTAATAAAAACCTTAACCTGGACTAGAATTGGTGGCATCAGCCCCTCATCTGTTTCTTTAAAAATTCACAGACAATTTTTTTTTCTGAACAAAGACTTGCATGGGAGAAGTTTCAAATCAACTCTTCTAATAGAAATGAAACTAATAAAAATAATTAAATAGACATAAATGCTCTTCTAATCTTGAGCTGCCAGGAACAGAGACACTAATTAGCCAACTTCCCCATTCAAGGTACTGGGCTGCAGCACCAAGCAGTAATTTGTAGAGGAGGTACTGGAGCTTCCTCAATGCCATCACAACTTTTCGAGCAAATTCAAAGAATTCACTCAACCTTTAGTAATGAGGATGAAAAGGAAAACCAGCTTGAGATGGAGAACATCTCAACATGAAATGCTGGGCTCAAGGAAAGATAAGGCTGAAAAAACAATACAAAGCACTGAGTGAAGGAGCTGAGAGGGGCACAGAATTCAGCTCCCTTTTTGTCTGGTTTTAAGTTCCACCAGTAGCTGCTGGCTGTAAATAGCTTCCTATTTAATAAGAAAGTTGAGAAAGGAGTTAACTTTCAATGATAAGGGTCTCCTCTAAAATAATTTTGTGTGGTAATAATGCACATCTTCATGAGCCCCTCTGATCTCTTTGTGGAACTGCCCTTTGTGGAACTACACCCAGCTCCCTGCAACATACATGGTTTAATCCAAGTCTCTTCTGTCGATCAAAGCAATTGTGAAACCCTTTAGGACAATTTAGCAGAAGTTCTGTATTGCTAACCTAGTTCCTCCACAGAATTTAACTGCAGAAAAACCATGACTCCAATATTAGCTTTTGTGATTTAATACAATGGAATATTATATTGCTGTTGCTTCTGAGGTATTTATTTTACTATTCCATATAGCTGTAGCTTTTCATTACAGTAACATCTTAAAAATTAATGAAGCAATTTTATTATATTCAACTTAGACATACTTAGGGAGCTGGTTTCACATTTTTAACAAAATTTTCTAGTGACAGCTTGGAAGGCAATCCATGAAAATACTCTGGTGAAGGAATATTATTTCAGTGGATATGGGAAAGAGAAGTTGCAGCTCTGCAGACTGTGCAGACACTGCAGTTTTAGCATCATCAGGCCTGGCCCATGTCCTGCCCTCCAGATGCCCATTGCAGGTGGACAAGTCCCTCCCATGGTGCTGCCATGCGCTTGCTACAGAAAAGAAAAACATCTGTTTTCTGATACGAGTCTACTACACTACACTTCTGAAACATTTATTTGCAAAAGAAGTATGAAAACTGAAGATCCATGCTCAAAACCAGGATATACATCCATTTTAAGAACGAGTTTTCTTAAACCAGGCATGTTCTTAAACCACACACCTCCAGCACATCCAGACACTGCAGGAAGGACTGCAAGGAGTTCTCAGGGAGAATATTTTACCTCAAGAAAGGAGAAACAAGGCATTTTCTTGCAGAATAACATTACTGAGACAAAGACTTCTCTGGATTGCTGAACAGTCAGAAAACACCACACAAAAATCTCAAAAAAAAAAAAAAAAGGTATAATTAAAATACCTCTACTAGCCAGTGCATTTCAGAGCAATATTTACAATAATTAGGAGCTCAGTCCAAACCTCTGGATACAATTCATTCCAGAGCACTTGAAATTAAAGCTCCAAACCAGCATTTGAAAACAGTTACCAACCAGGACGATTTGAGACCAAACCAGATTTAAGGTGTTCTAAGCTTTATTTTCACCTGGAAAATTTATGTTTAGGCATCTGCTTTAAATAGTGTGAACTGTTCTAGAGATTAAGTCTCCAACCCCTCTCCAGCCCAACTCCTTTAGAGACAGAGAGGGAGTGAGCACACAATTGCCTTACTTGAGTTGGGCTAAGTAACATCTAAGTAATTCTAAGCCTGCAATGTATTACAGAAGTTGCCTAAACTGAACATATTCTCTGCAATTTCCTTCTCTAGAACAATACAGGCTAAGCAGATGCCTTAAACATGTCCCTCTTATCTGGGGTATTCACTGTCTTATCACTTAAAACCCTTTGGGGGTAGATCCTGTAAAGGCTGCTGGTATCCCAAGAGAGATGACTTCCAAAAAAATCCTGAGGTTATGTGCACACAAGCCCTTCGCACACACCCCTCATCCACAGCAGATGAAGCTCCATAGTTGCTTCCTGCAACACTTCTGAACAAACACGGTGCCAGAAACAGCGTTAAAACAGCCCCTTCTGTAGCAGCTTCACCCAAGAAAACAAACACACGTTCTTCTATTTGCAACCTTTATTTCATGAATAATTAAGAAGAAAACATGGCAACATTGGCAAATTGAAGGCATACATACTAAATACTCATACAGAATACATTATGGAGAAAGTAAATGCCCAGGTCTTTAGTGGTCCTTGCAAACTGAAAGCATATTGGGTCCTCCAAAAGGTTTAGCTTAACATAGGCTTGCTGACTTTTCAAGGTCCAGTGATTACCAACTTGTGCCTTTCAAACCAGAAACAGGGTGAAATACAATTGGAACACTCATCCAAATTTTCCTCAAACCTATATTTCTCAGCTCTAACCAGAAGCAAACAAAATGTTTTTTTCCTTGCCATTTAAATATATACACTAATACACCAGCCTAAGTATTCAAGACACAAGCACTTCTTGAAACATGTTCCATGTTACCCAGAACCTGCAGGAGTACAGATCTGTACACATACATTTATGCATGTGCATATAGGTACATCTATACATTTATGCAAAGCCTCTCTCTATGTAAGACGTGTGTAAACTATTCAAAAGGGTTCTGGGAAAACAGCAAAGTACTTGTACTTGTCTAGAAGAAGAATTACTAAACCCATACACTGACATACAACAGCTGTGTTTCAAGAGTGAAACCAGTACAAATCAGAAAAGCTGGATGGAAGAGAAGAGCTTTTAGAATCACTGATTTTTATATCATCTTTAAAGGCCATGGAAAGAGAGCTTTAAAATAGCTGTTTAGGAGATACCATTACTGGCTGCAGTGTCATCTCAAACAAGGTTAGTCCTTATCCAGCACAGTGCTCTGAAGTCAGACTGAGGCAGCAATAAAATTCTGTTCTTTCACCAAGTCCAAAATTCATCACACTGTTGTCAGTTCTGCCTCACACCTGAACCGGCAGCACCCTCGTCCGAGAGGTGGAGGGTACCAATTAATGCCCTTCTGGGTTTGATCGGGAGAGTTGTCCAGTATTAATTTGGATCACTGATTTAATTCAGATACACTGAACAACTCTTGATCACTACTGACCTAAAATGAACTTACAGTCTGGAGGCAAACTAGTCTTTGCCCTGTTTAGTAGTGTTATACTTTCTTCCCATTAGATAATATACAGAAAAAACACATTTCTGTTCAAAAAACCCTACAGATACATATAAAAGTGCTACTTATAGATAGAAAAATTAACCTTACAATACACATAAACCCAAAAGTTTCTATCAAACTGAAATGTTGTAAGTTACAAGGATTAATTACTTGAGCATGTTACATATATTTGTGCCCTCCTAGCTGAACTGACTCCCAAGTAACCATCCTAACTGAACATATGCAATAACTGGAAACCATTAAAAGCCTCCAGAGAAAATTCAACGATGGAACAACAACAACAAAAAAATCCACACCAACAAACCCAAGACAACAACAACAAAAAAAGAAGAGTCCCCTTCTCCCCATTTGTTGAAATGGACTATTCCATTATTGCAAGTGCAGTCTACAGTCAGAACAGGTCAGTTCTGTGGAACTGGGACTGCCAATGGCTCCTCTGCATCAGGAAATGTCTGCTGGGCTCCCTCACTACCATATAAATACACCAGTTACATGCAATTAAAATAATACATGTATCACTAGGGTGAAAATGCACATAATACATTGCTATGCTGGGGCAGAGCAGGTTTTAAGCCTTGACTTCCCCAAGCAGCTTCCTCATATTCTAGAACTATGCAAAATACAAAAGCCTTAGAAAAGTGCAACAAAACTAGCTTTATGACATTTTTCTTTCCATTTCCATAAATACAATCTCATAAAAATATTATTAAACAGAAGCATACTTCCCAGTGGAGAACTAACAGGCCACATTTCAGCTTTCAGTAAATGATTTTGCCTAAACTGAAAGCCCCTGAAAATAGGGGATTAAAATGAAACCAGCTTAATTGCATCAGGCTGCTGTAATATTCTGCCAAAAGTTTACCCTCCTGCTCTGCATCCTCAGGTCCTGCTGGGACTGATGGGAACTTCATGTGCAACTTTGAGGCAGACAGTGGCCTACGGGTAAGGAATATTCCAAGCAAAAGCTAATGTCAGTTGGAAGAAAGTCATCTGGTATTCATAGGTTTTACTAAAGTTTCGTTGGTAGGAAATAATTCTAATATCACAGAATTAATTAGCTCAAGGAGATTAGGACAGTGGCTTTGTCAAACCGAGTTCAAGGGTGTTGCATCCAAACAACTGGCAAGTGTAGCAAAAACAAGGAAAAAAAGACATTTGTATCAATTAACAGAAATCAGAACTGCACAAACCTCGACCTTTTAAGTTATTTAGCATTAATTATCCACAGCATACTTGCTACATATTCCAGATGCTTAACACGGATTTGATAATTATAGAGTGTACTACAACACTGATTCTGAAATCAGGGAATACAACAGAAGGAATTTAGATGAAGCAGAGACACAGCAAGCCACACAGTAATTTAAAACCCATCCAGCCACTCTCCTGTGAAAGCAGAAACACTATTAAAGATACGTCTCTAAATAGGGACAATTAAATGTATTAAGAGACGTCTGTGTTTTGCCAGACAACACACACTAACTTGGGAAAGCACAATGGCATGTCCAGCACTCATGGATGACAAAGACATTTTAATAGCACTTCTCACCAAGTAATTTCTCAAACTGGTTAATATTAGCTTAAAGAAAGGGATACGCTAATGGTAGCTTAAAGAAAGGAATTGCAGAAATAGAGCTTGGCAGAACATAAAAATAAAACAGAAATAAATATTTACCAGGTCAAGGGAAGGACCACAAACAAGCTACAGTTAACTCAGTCCATACATGAACATGACTATTTTAAGGTCCTCTTTCTAGGCCACCTCAGCATAACTCGCAATAGGCAAAAAGTAGCATGAAGGTGTTCAACTGGATTCCTTCCCAGAAGAATTTTGCCCCTTAGTAGCTCCTGCCTGGGGCTGTGTTAGTTGCAAGAGGCAAACAAGAAGTCAAGTCACCACAGGATTCACAGGAGCACAGTTTAAAGGTGTAACTGCATCACTTCAGCCAGCTCAGGGCAGCTTTGGAAGAAACTGTCACACACCATCTGAACACCAGGCAGTGTCCCCAAAGCAGGCACAGGCAGTAAGGAAAACACTCCCAAGTTCTCCAAATCTCCAGCTTCCCAAATAATCTTGGTTAAAACTAGACTGGCATAAAAATTGTGCCCTGGGCCAAATCAGTACAGAAATAGAATTGAGTGAAAGTAATTTTTTGGTGATGCAAAAGAATCTAAAACGTCTGAAGTGTTAAAACTGAAAAAACACTGAGCTCAGTAACAGAAATGAGACTCCAATGTCACAGCTACACGATTCACAAAGCAGATACTCAGCAGCTTAAACCACTGGACTGCACCATTACAGGAGGGGTCCAATTTATTTCTCGTCATGCACGTAAAACCAGAGCATCACTGCTGCCAGGGACATTAATAGGAGTCTACACCAATTAATTAAAGCAGAGTTCATTTAGCTCTGGCAAATTAAGGACCTCCTAAGACACGATGATGGACTTTACAGGAAAACACAAACAGTGGAAATAGTTCATAAAATTGGAGACAAAAAATTATCAGAAACACTACATGTAACTCAAAGAATGTATTTTATGCAAAAGAGACTAAAATCTACCTTTAAATCAGACTACGTCATAATTATATACTATATTCTGGATAAACTATCCACAAACACAAATTTAAAAGTGAAAATTTCACTCAGTTTTTCAGAGGCATGGGAATAACATATTTTTTTATGAGGGCCAGACACTGGAGATCCTAAATTAGTGTTTCTGTTTAAACAGACAGCCAAAGCAAACTGGATTAAACAAAACCAACTGAAAACCAAATCAAGTGTAACACCTCTGGAAGTGTTTCCATCCACAGGATCCAGAGGATGACACCTGCATCAGGATGTCCCACAGCTCCATTTTGTTGCCCATCCTACAGGTGGCCATGAGTAACCCTGATATTCTACAGCACAGGCATTTGCAAGGCACATAGTAAAATATAGATGGATGACAAAGTACTTTCAGTACATTCAGAAATATTTTCTGGATTAAAAGGAAAGTAAATCAGCACAGACTTGCACTTCACATGAACAAAAAACCAGGCTGTTTCAGGATTAACTATGAACAGAAACCAAACACAACAGTATATTTATTCCACATCCAGAAGGGCTACAGCTATTTTTCCTTTTGAACTACTGAATGTGGTTTGAACCTTCAGAAAAAAACACATTGTAGAGTGCAGCAGG
Organism: Pachycephala philippinensis; assembly: GCA_013397055.1. Taxonomy (NCBI): domain Eukaryota; kingdom Metazoa; phylum Chordata; class Aves; order Passeriformes; genus Pachycephala; species Pachycephala philippinensis. The sequence goes on along the minus strand of VWZT01010542.1, from coordinate 618,105 downwards.
GCATTATGTTTGCGTTAGATCTTCCATTGCTTCATTCCTTCCACTTGGCAGCTGTGCAGCACCTCCTATGTAAAGGCTCAGATACATCAGCACACAAAAAAACTGTTCATGAAGCCCAGTGTTCCTGGGCTGGATTCACAGAGTTTTATCAGACAGATGACACCAAGAAGAAGTTTACAGAGCTCTGAAGCTCGTAACAAGATCCCTTTTATAATTACTGCCAGCTTTTCTCTCTCTTCCTTTCTGAAGACCAGCAGCTCATGTTTCTTACAGAAAGGATCTGGCAAACATGATTTCTCTTTTGACAAATGGTTACACTCTCAGTGGTACTGCAGTTAAGGACTTGGACAACATTCCAGGTAAATGAAGATGACAATTGGACAGAAAAAAATCAGCTCAAAGCTCAAATTACCTCACCAAAACAGGTCATGAGTGAATTTAGATCAAGAAATGCTATCCTTTTCATTAGAAAAATATTTTTTTTTTTTTAATCTAAGGCAATGAATAAGACAATCATAAATAAGGATATCTGTTCAGAGGATAAACAGAAAGGTTTTTTAAACACTAACTGGCAAAATCTGGAATTTAATAGTAGGAGATAGAATGCGAGACAGCAGTAATGTGTATTTCCAGTAAGACTATTCTTATTGAAACTTAAGAAATTAAGTGAAAAAAAAAATTTGAAGAAATATAGAGGAGAGGAAAATGCATTTCAGACTTTTATTAAAATCTATTAATGAAGATTTTTCACTTGAAACCTCTCTTACAACAACTGTCTTTAGATTACACTGGCTCTTCAAATGCACCAATTAATAATCTGAGAGTATCTACTTCTAGTTCTAAAGAGCTGTAAGAATGTTTGAGACACCGCTGCTCTGAAAACTTCTCCAAAGGCCCTCAGCACGGGTTAAGTAGTTATTTTGCAAAGTTCCATAATTCTCACAGGCACATATCAGTATAAATGTGTATTCTTATACAATGCTAGAGACATGCTGAATTATTACTCTTCACATGGGCTATGTTCTTCACATGATGGGGTTCTGGATTTGGCAATACTTTTGAGTTAAATCTGTGCTTTTATACCATGAAGAAGTTTCACAGATGCCAAGCACAGTTGCATTCACTGGGTTAACATCTATGACATTCAAACTGTCCTTAACAGTCATAAGAGCACCATAGAACAGATTTATTTTCTTTACAATGGGGTTACTGCTGAAAGAGCCTGTGCTTATAAATAGCAGCTGTTACAGAACTCACTGCTCAAGTCAGCTTCTGCTTAATATTAATGAAATGTTCCGTGGCTGAACTGCTGAGAAGTGCTCAGAAAAGCAAGAGGCAGAAGCAATGACAGAGTGAAGTCTCCCCTCGATTTGACAAACAAGATGACAACAAACAGCTCGTGACAAATGGAGTCATGAAATCGTTGGGAGCCATTAACATTCCACACCAGGCCCTGAAGTGCCAGGACGCATCAACTCAATGACCGCTAAGGCACTTAAACTCTTCTGCCCAAGAGCTGCTAAATGAATTCAGGTACATTTTCGGAAAAAAAAAAAGAAGTTGAGCAGACTAAAGTTTCTCAATTCCTTCCCTGTGACAGTGAGTCATTTCCACGCAATATTTGAGACTACTGGGTGTACACACATAACATCAGTTCCTCCATAGTCCTTCCCAGAGACCATCTCACCTTCTGTCACTCAGATGAGGATGTGCAAGACCAATGAAAAACACACAGAAAACATGGCAAAGCTGGATTTTGAGACAAACTACTTCATTATTACAACTTATTGAGAATATCTTCTCTGCAGAGGAAATGCTATCCCAGTTCCAAACTTCTACTGCAGACACCCACGACGTGTGCTCGTATTGCTGTAGAGGAAGGCCCGGGGTAGCTGCGTGTGCTGCACAGGCAAAGGAGGAAGAGAGGAAAGAACAAACCAGGCAAGGGGCGATTATTGATTCCTTTCTGTTATAATGGAAGCACAGGGAGTTTGCGCAGATTCCTTGAAGTATAGTGTACCCTGAAAGCCAGGAGCTGCATGTGCTAGTCTTTACAATCCATAAGATAAAGATGAAAGCCACATCACTGTGACAGAGGTAGGCTTATAATGAAGCTTTAGAATGAAGACTTCTTCTGTGCCAGATTTTTCGAGGTATCAAGAGCACTTTTCCCCTCAATTTGTCATTATGGAATCAAAGCTTGTTTTCCTAGAATATTGTGCACATTTTAAAGGATGGAAAATAGCTGTATAGGCAGTAACTAAGTTACCATTAAGAACTCTACTGTACTGGGCTGCCATATGCTGTGGGTAGAATATTCAGAGTCTGTGGAATCAGGATGCTACAGAAAGTTCAGTAATATGATGCCATGTTATCCTTTTCCTTCTCAAAGCTTTATCTGTACATTCAGTCTCCTATATACTAGAGGAAGCATTCATCTCACTCTCCCAGGAAAGAAAGTTTCAGGAAGTCTGACTGGAAAGGCAGCACATAAGTAGTTCAGGCTCTTTAGGCTACATAATTAATCTGAATAGCTTAATAACTTGGGTTATTCCAAGCACTGTGACAACAAGTTCTTGCTTTTAAACAGCTGTTTCCACGCTTAGTAGCTGAAGCAATCTGAGGAAATCCATGATAGTGTCACTGAAGTTTGAGGGGACTCAAATGTTGCCAGTTTTCAGTGAAATGGGGATCAGCATTTCAGTAAGATTTCCATCTGGTTGTATCCCATGGATCTGTCGAATGATTAGGGTTCAGGTTTCAAAGTATTTGTAAATTGCTGTAACATACAGCATGACATTCTGCCAGTCTGGACGCTCAGTTCGCACCATTTCATTGATGTCCTGTCACAGAAAACAGATGGGTCAAAATCAGGAATGAAAATCTTGAGAGCAATGTGGCAGTGTTTTCACACATTCCTGGGAATGGTAAATCTGTCAAGTTTCCACAATTTAAAGCACTGATGAAGAAAGCTCTGTTTTCCTCCATATATCTTGGTATCACTTACAAAATGTAACAAATAGCATATCTGTAGATAGTCCTTTTGTTGACTTAAGATTGAAATGTCTGATGCTGTGCATGCTCAAGCTGTCCCCCGCTGAGCACAGCTGGTACAATGGTCAGACTTTAGCGTTCACATAACCCTGCACCAGCCTTGCAAATCAACTCAACCTACCCAGGAACTGTGAGCCACAGAATCAAGGCCCAGATATTAATTAAAGTTCAAAATTCCCCTCAGGGTAAGCATCAATAAATACTTAAATCCCATCTACCCTCTTCAGCACAAAGCAAAACAGAGTTTTGTAGTTTCTAGTAATTTCTGTTTATTGTAAGGGTCTATTAAAAAGGTTTGGATGCAGGAATCTCCAGAACGCAAAAAAGAAGTTGTGAGTTTTTTAGCTGAACACCTTATTCAGAGGATGAATAACTTCTACTTGCATTCCACTCCTATTTACATACAGGAGTTTTCACGCCCTTCTTCACCCTCTACTCATGTAATATGGATTAAAAAAAATCCACAAACATACACATCATGCACACTGTGCATGTAGGCATGTAAATAGATACTAACTTCTTAAGGTGGATACAATTTGCACTTAGACTTAATTCCATTCAATTTGCCTGTTTAGGGTATCTGTAATGAAGTACATCACAAAAAGGAAGGACAGACAGCAACCATTTAGACTAAGGCTGAATTATGCAAGAATTTTTGCAGTTATTTTCCACGATCTCATTCTTACATCAGCACTTGGTAAGAAACTTCCACACTTCAAATCAGTGCCAAAGTCAAAGTACGAAAGCCCAGGAATTGCACTGCCATTGTCAGCAAACACAATGCTGGGGGGGTAAAGCACTGATAAGGATCAAGGAAAGTGTTATTTTTAAAAATTCTGTTGTACTGTTAGTTGCTAACTATGGCAGCTTCGTTAGAATTTAGGTTGCAAAAGTATCACTTAAGTGTCATTTCTGAGAACGGCCATTTCAGCATTTTCATGATCACTCACAAGGGTTTGGGATACTCCCAAATCTACACCTTCAGAAATACTCCTTTTCTAGTAAACACTCTACTACTGAAAACTAATTATTTTTCTCTAAAATTTGTGTAAGACAACTTATAAACAATCACTGAAAAAACCTTACAACTATTTGCAAAGATGAAAAATTAAAAGTCTAAACTGAAGAGGCAAATCTCACCTCTCACAGTACACCGAGAAAAAGGAACAAATTACATTCCTTGATTTGTAGCTCCAGAGTTCCAGAAATCCCAAATAATTTAGAAGTAGGTCAGAGACAGGACAGATTTAATGGATTCTTGAAAATTGTATCCCATAACTATTTCTCAAACTATTCTCAAAAAAATTCATTGCTGTTATTAATATTTCTTTTCATATTGAGAGATAAGTGTTGGTGAACCTTCCTTTTAAAGCTTAACAGGTCTGTATTTCAGTCATTATTTAGTGCAATAACCTCTACCTGAGCTCATCTGCTGCTATTTTTAAGTATAAACATCCAAATCTTTTGAGACTACAAAATAGAGTAATTTTGATTTTTATAAATGGGTCATAATTTATTCAATATGCATTTAAATCTTACCAGAGTAGATTTGATGCCAACACTTTCAGCTGCCTGAAAAGCCAAAGTGAAATTTCTTCTCTGCATGAGATATAAAAATATGTTAGAAAACAAGGAAATACTATTTCAAACACAACAAAATGGTCTTAAGAACATTCATAATAATGCTACTACTTTTGCTGCAAATGGAGCCTATAATTTGACTACAGCAATTTAAAAGAGCCATAGGAATGAATGTGTTTTAATATCATCCAAAAATCTATGAAAGATTTCTATTAATTGCCTGTTCAGAAGATAATGCTGAGTATCATTGTCAGTGAAGAACAACTGAGTTATAAAATACTAAGGAAGAGATTATTTATTCTCTAAAAAGCATAAATAAAAACATCTCTTCATGCATTAATGAAATAATCTTGTGTTTTTAGGATCTATTATCATTAATTGTACATTCCGGGCTACCACACCAATGGGAAGGAACTGTGGCAGACCAGAATACACAGAGACGATTTGGAAATCCTAGGAACACTAGGGTTTTTAGAATTCAAATTAGTTCATTGTCCTTTATTAACTCATATTAACTAAAGCATTGCAGTCCTGGGAATAGGATTTTTAATGTCTTACCTTGTCCTGGCTGTTCAGTTCTTGATAGGGAATATGGGCTGGGAGGTAAGTGTGGAGAACTGCACAGAAAGCCAGGCCATCATTCCAGCTGCTGCTGAAGTTTGTGATGTCAATATTCTTGAAAGGAAAAAAATATAAGCAATATGAAAACCATAATCTAAGAATTATTACATGCTACCAATCCATCAATACTTCTTTTTAAAACCTTTGAAGAAATTGGCAGAGAAAGTGGACAGCCCAATACCAAAGTTCTGTGGTAAGAACTGTACTACTAAAAAAAAATATAGTGATAATAAAGTCAGTTATTTTATATATTAATTTCAGATAATATTAAGCCCTCCCTCAAAAAAAAGTGCAAAATGTGTGCCTGAGTGTGTGTTAAAAGCTGTAAAACATTGTGCTTAGAGAAGGTAATGGATTTGGTGCAACTGTACACCCCAAGATAGAAAAGCAAACAAGTTAATTACATGTACCCCAAATCCCTGATCAGACAATGTGCTCCTATCTCTGGTAATGTCTATTCTATTTTCTGCTTCTACTACATTGATATCCAGACAAAATTTCTAAAAGATGAGGACAAATATTTTCTCTTCTAAACAAACCATTTCTCTATAGAAACTGATGTGAACAAGAACCCAAACAAAAGTTAACTTTCATTTGGAAATAAAGATGTTCCAGCAGATTTAGTGCTGACAAGTAGCAGAGAATCTTTGGGATTGAAACTGAAATTGAAAACTGCTGTCTTGCACTCTTGATCTTTTCGTTCCCGTAGAAAACTCAGTGGCACTGGTAAATGCATCTCCTGAGACTGTATAAATTATTGTAGAGTCAGCCCAGTCCAGAAGAATTATGAACAAGATCCCTCAGTGACCTTTTAAATGTTTGTATATTTGGCTGTTGGCAGTCAAACAATGTTAGAGAGACTAAGTGGATAGCAGTCAGTTTAAACTTTAATTAGGAAAGAACCAGTAACAACAATATATCATATATCTTTTACACTTTCATGGAGAAATACAAATATACCTTGATATCTAACTCACTTAACTGGGCTGAAGCAGAAGCTTACTTAGTTTTCAAAGTTTTAACAGCAGGAACTAAAACGTCCAGCACAGAAGTGCAGAATCACAATCACCCGAGCCAACCTTTCACCTGACAGCAATTTAGTCATCATCATCACCCGTCTTTGACAAGACACTAAAACTTGTCACTCCTAAGCCAGAAAACTCCACCCAGAGCCAGTGTTCTGTGCCAGGCAGGCTGAGAATGCAGGCACTTGTACTTCTTGTCAAAGCAGCGCTTTGGACTTCAAATGAACAACAACCACAGTCTCCTCCAACAGAGGAAAAAACCAAAACTCTGGGCAATTTCTAGAAGAATGTGAGGGAAATCTTAGTTTCCTGCTCAGCTTGAGCACTTTTGATATGAAGTGGCCCCGGTGCAGGTCCGGGCTCTGATGTCAGTGTACGTGCTGGGGCTCACAGTGCCCGAGGCCGGAGCCGCTCCTGCCGCACACGGAAACAGCGGCGCTGGAGACCCCAGTCTGTGGGAACTGCTCTGCACACAGCTTCCTCCAGCCACAGGGGTGGGAAAATTTAAAAGCAAAAGGAAAAAAAAAAAGGGAGGAAAAAAAGTGCTCTCTTTTCTCCTCAAGAGAGACAGGAAATTGGATTTAAATTAATGCCTGGTTAAAATTTTCTTGATGTTACTTAAATTAGGGAAACACATGCAGTAAGAGGTTTTAAGGGGGAAAAAAGGGAAAAATGTCAGATTGCTAAAGCCGATAAATTTCTACTTGTGTCCATTTACAGAAGTTACTTTCTGGAAAGTTCTTTCCTCCTATCCTGTAACCAGTAAGGCCTCAGCTCACATCCGTGTCAGTAAGATAGATAAAGGTAGGGGAGAGGGGCTTTTTCTTGTCACAGTCATGTGTGGCAAGCTGGCTATATAAATCAGGTGTGAACGATCATATTTGCTTTGCCATACAATCCACTGAGGGAGAAAAAGCTCAGTCCTGGTTTTCACCTCTTGGCTGAAATGTTCTCCCTCTGTCCCTGAGATGGCCAAGTGATGTGGGAAGGCGAGGAGAAAGATGTAAACTGGCATTGCCACAGTGAAATTACAACAAGCAAAAATCATCTTCCCTTAACCACTACAACTGTATAAACTAAAAGCTTCACTTTAACTATTAGTAAGTATCCATAGAATGCTGAATTTTTAATACAAACATTGCAGGGGGAAAGGGCCACTTAAAGTGCACCTACAAGTTTGGTTGGTTCTCAAACAAAACCAAACTCAGAATACCCTATTTTTCTAAATCATCTTGTAGGGTCCAGCTTTTATTATTAAGACAACAAGCAGAAAACAAACCCATCATCCAAGAATTTTAATGTATCCAGAGAAGCTGAATTAAATACAACGGAAGGAAACAATTAAAAGGGACTGGTTTCTGTTTCCAATTGCTCTAAGCATTATGAATTATTATTACCTCTCAGACTAAAAGAAGTATAATATTGGTCAGACAGTAAAAAACAAATCTAGAAATGGGACAGATCGTCATTTAAACTGAAAATTTAATTTTTCAGGTAGGGCTTTGAGCACATAACTGGCACATTTAAGTACAGCAAATTTTATTTCCTAAAGGCTTTTAACTACTTGTGGTTTTTTTGAAAAAGCTTGGTCAGTATAATGAAATCAATCTTGCATTAAGCTCTTATTTCTCAAAGAATTGATGGTAAACAGAACATCAGCCTAAAATCTCTGTCATAATTTCTTCTTTGTTACTGCTTTTATTAAGTAATTGGCTCTATTAAGAGAATTCTGCTGGAATCTAATCTAGAATTATTCAAGACATTTCAGACCACAAAGTATTAAAGCAACTGAAGGACATACTTTCAGATAAATTGTCAAATGAGAAATAAGCTTTTCTGGAGACAGGTGAACTAGAAGGGGATTTATCAGCCCTTGTGTATTAGCCATTAAGATGTAGGATTGCGGTAGATGTTTTTTAAAAAGTCAGTTCTAACAAACAACAGATCATTGTCATAAAAAGATCTGTAGAAGCCACTTTCCAACCAGGAGTAAACAACAGAGTTAAAAATTTGTAAGAACTTTCTGGAGACAGAACACAAAAATATAAGGAGAAAAATAGATGGTAATAGAACAACCTGGTAGATCCACAACCAAGAAACATTTCAAGCATTACTCAAGCCCCTGTTGAACAGGAAACTACAGAGTAGGAGCAGTCACCACAGAATGAGTATTCCCTTGAGCTCATATAGAAAAAAACATTAAAAACAGTATTCCCCATGAAAAATTCTAGACAGCTTAGCAGACTGGGCTCTGCATAACGTCAATCTAAGATCTTTGCAAACCTATGACTTTTCTAAAATTCACCATTTTAAAGTGGTTTTAACCAGCCTACTGCTAATTTTAAATTTTCTTCTATTGCTTTTTGCAATAATCGTAAATTAACAGAGGGTCTTCAAAAGTCAGTGAAAATACTTTTTTTAAAAAAGCAAGAAACAGATGTTAACTATTATAACCCCGTAATTCCTTTTTTTAATCCCCCCAGAAAACTTGCACAGCTAAAAAACCCCAAAACCATCAAGAAACCAACTATAGAAAACATGGTTTCTAACTTATAAATTAAGAACAAAGTAATTTTAACCACTTTTTTAGACATATCCACAGCTTCAATCTCCCTGAACTATGGACATCAGAACTTCAGCAGAGGAGCATCCTGCACAGCAGCTATTTCTCCATCCCTTGTTCTGCACAAGGAGGAGAGATTCCCATATCCAAACTTGGTTTGGCTCTCAAAAGAGTCAGGACATGAACAAAATAAAAACATGTGTCTGTGTCTCTGTTGTATTAGTTAATTAAATAAGTGGGTTGAGAAAGCAAAACCATTAATATGATTCTGTGCTATAATATATTAAAGCCTTAAAACAAGATTTGAAGTTTAAGTGTACAGACCTCGGCAAGCTTCTTCCCACGGCAGAAAATAACTGGTAAAATGCTTTTAAAAGCTTTTAAAGACACATATGCAAACGGAAAGAGAATCCATTAAAGAATATTACAGAGGTAAACTACAAAAGAACTGCTATCCACGCTCCATTGAATCAGGATTCACTGACTCTCAAATCACAGAATAAACCTGTGGCTATCTACTTCTGGCAGTAGGTAAGAACATCATCTGGAACAGACTTAGCAGCAGTCCCAACTACTGCCTCTTCAATCCCAGCTTCTTGAAAGGCAGTAAATGGCAAATATAGACCACCAAAACCCTTAACCATTGACTGCTAATGTTTCTTTCCATACCAAACACATGTTATTTTTCAGTTTGGGCACAAAGAAGAACCATAAAAGAAGCAGTCATTTTCACAAAATCCAGTAATAGCTTCAGACATTAATGTCTGAACCACTTAGAGGTACAGACAGCTTCATAATTTATTCTAAATTTTGTCATAATTAAGTCTAACAAGTTGACATTTCTGTTGTACCAGAATCCAATCCAAACATAAAAAGGAAGCATGTCCTTCCTTAACTCAAGAATTTTTGGCTAAAGCATCAGCTTAAACCAAGAAGAGAAGTGTTTTGGCATCCTGACTACTCTGATGAATCAACCAGACAGCACAGAATGCACACCCTGGAGTCAGTACTTGAACACAGGCTTACATAAGCATAGTCATGTCCTTTTCTTGTGCATTTTTAAAATCAATATAGTACTTTGATTAGAATATGACCTAGCTTAGTGTTGATAACAAGTTTAAAAAAAAAGCAACCATCTTTTACTTCTAGTTTTGTTATTCTACACTTATTGCTCAAGCACAAATTAAAGCATTGCTTGATTTCAAGGTGCACTGAGCATAGCATTCAATTTTTTGTAAGACATGTAGCTTTGATCTGTACAGGAGGTAAAAATTAGGTGGTCTTTCCAGCAGAAAGCAGCATTGCATTAAGTAGAGGACAGGTACTACAGGGCTACACTAAGAGTATCTGTACCTAGGAAGTGTGGAAAGCTTAAAGTTTAGACAAAAAATTAGTCTATTCTTGTTGCTATTTTGTGACAATTGCTTTTTTGGTGTCAGACTTCTGGAAGTGAATTATCTCTCAGAATGCTGACAAAAATGGAAAATAAATTGAAATACTGCTGGAGATAAGAATGGGTAAGGATGTGTGTATCCTGTTTATTGGTCCTCTTTTAACATGAAACATGCATGCTCACATCCTTTTTGGGACTTTTATTAGCTGTGTACTTAAAATGAAAGTAGCTGTGTTCCAGCCAGGGTAAATGCTCCATAACAGCTGGATGGGATTACTTTATGCTTTGAAGATATCTGGAATTTATGACAGTTTTATGACACTGCACATATTTTAGAGCAGCCAGGAGGATTCTCTCCTCTGAAAAATGCAGCACTTGGCTCTGTACTCTGAAGCAGTGTCAGATCCTGAGCAAAGCTAACATACGATGAAATTTCAAGTATTTTGTGCCTGTTGATCTGAAAACTAAAGGTGATTTGCTCCTCTTTTATCTAAATGCTTATCTTGAGAGCAGCTCTCCTCTTTCATGGCTCAGAGATCTGTTGAGCCCAGAATATAACGCAGCTCAGTAACTTAGTGCGTGCAATTGTGCCAAGACTGAACAGGCTCTGGATGGAAGTTAATACAGAACCTGCCTCTGCTAGTTCTGCACTGACCTTCTGCAGATCACCATTCTCGAAACCTAAGCTCCAAGGAGAAATTCTGCCTGCAAACAACATTCAGACAGCATATTAAAAGCTACAATATAGTAAGAGATAAAGTCATTCAGGTTTTTACACCAGTAATTTCTCTTATTTTCATTGGCTGCATCAACCTAATTTTTTTATTGAGGTCTGTGAAAAAACATTTGGAACACAGTTAAACGTTAACAACTACATTTAAAGGTGACTATTCATTTATTCCCCTCCAAATTTGCTTGAATAAATCAAGGAAAGTGTACAATGAAGTAATTTATAGGGTTTTTTAACAGGGTTTATTCCACTATAATGGACTGAAATCAAGAGCTTCACCACACTATCATACTTGAATTATTTAGCATTCACAAAGTTTCAAGCTCCTAAAGCAGAAATAAGTACTTAACTTTTAATCAAAAGCTTGCAAGCAATTTTCTAGAATGGATAGGAAACCAGGAGTTACTTCTCTTCCATTTTACTTGAGCAGACAAAAAACCCATACCAGTTGTACCAGACAATTCTGTAATGCTGTATTCGCCACAATTATCTTGTGAATAAAGAAAACTTTCTCTCTTTGAAACAGGACAGACTTTGGTGTGGTTTTTTTCTTCTTTAGTATTTTATCCTGCTGTCGTTGATAAGGATAAACCAACTCCACCACACCTGGTGTTTAACAGGCTGAACCACTGGCAGCTCACCTATAACTCTGTACACCTTCAAAAAATTTTAGAAATTAAGATTTGTATCTGGCTACTTGTGTGATTACTATGTTAGTATTTATTAGCTATTTTCCACTATCCAGTGCAAAATATAACACCAGGGACGAAAGGCAAAACAATGCCAGGAGCAAACATCTCTCTGTCAGAAATGGAGCTTTAACTCAACATGCACAGTTCCATCTTCCCTGTGAAACACCAACAGCTGAAATAATTTTCTATAAATACCTTACATGCATTTATGCATAAAAACTTACAGCTGTGAGACATCACCTCCAGGTGAGAGGGAGAAAACAAGACAAAAAAGCGATTACTGTTGGCAATGGATATAGAAGGAAACATATCTTTCTATGCTGGCAAAGACACACTTAAAAATACTGGTTTATAGGGTTTTACTTAAGTATGGGTAGTTTAATATAAATAGGACAAAATTAACAAAATAATTATTCTGAGACAAAAGACTTCTAACACTTCCTTTTCTTTTGCTCGTTTCCAAAGGACGGTTACAATCTTCTGGGTCATTTTAGGACTTGTTACAGACTCAATTTGCAAGTATCTTTCCTTTAGCCTGCCATATTTACAGCTAATATTGGCCAAACCAGTAACTGGATAGAAATCGATGACTGGATAGAAAGTGACCTACTGCTCTTCCTAGAGCAAAAGGCTGTGATATTCAGGACTCGTGTTCTGTGAGGCTCCTGCAGCAGCTCAGAGACAGAGGAGGGCTGTGCAGCCAGCATGTACCTGAAGCTCAGAAAAGCGTGTGCTGGCTCTCACCCAGGTGCTAAACCAAACAAAAGCAACAGTGGTACAGAGGAAAAATGGAAGTTCTAATGATAGGAAATTCTGGGGAGAAAAGGGAACTGCGGCAGAGTGTGAGACACTCGGAAAAGCTGGAGCTAAAGAGGGTATCCTGTCCATGCCTGGATGACAGGGAAAGAAGAAGAGCTGAGTACCTTAAGCAGGATTCAATGAGGAACGGGGATGTTCCTTACTCTGATGCTTGTTTACTGTTTGTCAGTTTTGAATACACATAGTTTTAAAATAAAATTAAATGAAGCAGAGATTCATTGAAAATTAAAAAAAAAAAAAAAATCCTTATCTGGTATTGATAACATTGAGATGCCAGAAAGCTGGATAAGCACTGTTCACAATGAATACAGTGCTGGGTATGTTTAAAACATTAGAACACCACCAACACGGTGTTCCACCAGAACTGAATTTCAGGCAGTGCTGAAAATAATCAAATTCTGTACAACAAAGAAATGAAAAATGAGAGTGCCTAGAGCAAAAGATATTCTTCTCCAAGAACTGACTTAATAAAACCTCTGATACTATCTTACAGTTTCAATGAAGGCATTGCAGTGGCTCTGCAGATGCTCTGTGCTCAGTACCATGCTGCAGGTTTTGAAGCAAGTACAGAAAGTCTCATTGAAAATTATTCTACCAGTGCTTATAAAACTCAATTATAAGCATTATAAGAATTATAAGCAGCAATCTGTAGACTCAGAACCATATTCTTACATGTGCACACAACTACAGAATGAAAAGTTTGGAATAATTTCTATCACTTTTCCTAACCAGATTAGCGAAGCTGTCAAATTCATCTTTCATTTCAAGACAATACGGGAAAATATTTTGCACTTAGTTCGAGGATTTATAAAGAAATATAACATCCTGCCTTTTTTAAAATGTGGGGAAGGAGAAAGGCTCTTTCCACAAAGCTGCTTATCCTCAGAAATAGCACAGTGTAGTACCAGACATGCCACAGGAAGAGGGGGAGGGCTTATATCACAGCCTGTCCATTGTGCTGAAGGAGAACTTTTCCTATGGATGGGCGACCATCCTGTTATGCGGCTCTCAACTTCCTCCTGCATTGTGAGGCTCAAGTCATGGAAAGAGTAAAGTTCTTAAACTGAGGATTGTGTTGGGAACTCCAAATACTTTCAATACAAGTTAACCAAACAAATACATCATGGTCAGACTATTAACATCCTGGTTTAGTTTGCTGAAGCCACTATTCTTTTGAAAATATAATGTAATCAGGAGAACTCTGGACAGTTATCTTGTTAGTTCTTTTGGCTTCTGATAACATTTGGACCAAGTGAAAAAAAAAAAAAAAAGCCTGCAACCACAGTGGAGAGCCAAGTTCAAAATGCAAGACAATGCCACCTTCACAAAACAAACTGTCCCTAAGAGGCTAAATGGGAGTGCATTCAAAGATCCAAAAAAAACCCTATGATAATTACCTATAAAAAAAATAAATCTCTGAAATCTGAGAAATGGTACTCTAGCTGCATTTGGGAAACATTAATTTAAACTTTAAGTTGATAAAGTTTCAGCTCCAGTTTCAGAAGTACAACCTGTGAAAGGCTGATTTCAAGTGCCTCAATGGGAGGGCAGCTGCCCCCTTAAGAAAAAGCTGTTACTGCGTGGAGCCCGTTGGTGCTGGAGCAGGACTGGGAGCACACGTTCCAAGGGCAGGGTACAGTACATGCCAGGGCCTCTCAGTCTATGCAGTCAGGTGTGGAGCAGCCTGGGCTGTGTCACGGGCAGGCTCCACTGCCGGCCTGCGGTGTTAGCCAGCTCTGCAGGTACCTGATAGCCCTCTGTTTTCTTCTGGCACCACTTCAGCAGGGCGTTCCTCTTGGAGCCTCCATATTCTCTTGCTAGGGCAGACAAGGGATCTTTCCTCTCTTCCCTAGGAACAAGGCGAGAAGAGCTTATAACGGAATAGAAACAGGTATTTATAAAGGCTTAAATAGAAGTACAAATTCTTGGCGCATTGAAAGTAGCAGGATACAGCACTACTGACTGAAAAACAGAACACACAGGAATACCTGCAAAAGACTTGAGAGTTAATTCGGAGTAATTCTTTCATTAGCAAATCATACTTTTTTTCCTTCAAGCTTTTTTTATTAGGTCTTTCCACCTCAACAATATTTCTTCCTAAGAATTTGAAAAATTAAACTCACAACACAGTAAGTTCCAGCCTGAGCCATTAAGCTAACTCAAGTGACTTTATTTTGTATTTAGAAAGAGAATAAACTGATGCTATCTCTTTTGCACTTCATGGCTGATTACAAATGTCACCTTGAAACAAGTTTGCATATGAGCAGCAAGGCTTTATTAACAGAACATTTGCCAGAGACCTGGAGTTCTCAAAAAAGAAGGGGGAGATCTATGTAGGCTGATCTGCCATTTGATGTATTAGCACAATAAAAGCAGTCAATTCATTTCAATTCCAGTTTGTCAAGCTATCTTAAGTAATTTTTTCCTTAAGAAAAGATTGGGGAAGAAAAGAACAACCTAACTAAGTTGGCCATTTTTTCATGAGTCTTACATTACAAGCATCTCTTTACCAGGCTTCAGATATGAATTTTTAGATTAAAAAAAATATATATTATAGAGGCTAATACTTCTTTAGTGGCCTAGTTACATGATTCAGTATTTCTATAGATATTCTAATAAACAGTCTTTGACAAAAAGAGCAAATACTACACCATTATGGATATTAGTTACTGCACATGAAGTGTGCCAGCAGTTGTTCTCATTTTTAATAATCTCCATTTGGAAAATTCAAATAAGATAGCTATTAGTGAACTGCAAAGACTTCCCCATCTGCCATTTTAAAAGAGTCCTATCAGATGTAAGCAAGATTTTCACAGCATTCACATAGATGATACCCTAAGTTACTCTTTCTGAATATTTCCCAAAAGACATAGGGATTGTATACATTCACTCTCAAATCTTCAACTCTTTGTTCTTTACAGCCCATGTGGTGACTGGAAAGAGGGGTGGAATGTGGAAATACATAATATCATCTGCTGCAGATTTACAGGTAGCAATTCTCCAGCTCCTGCAAAGGGAAAAGAAAACATCCATGGAATGTGGATTTCTTCCTGTGTATGTGCTACAAACAGAACACCAGAGACTTTTCCATGTATCAGCATCTCTTGATCAAAAGAGAACACAGCCCCAACAGAGAAGGAAATGTTTTAAGGCATTCATCTTAAGTACATGTATTGCAATTTGCTTGGCCAGTCTTCACTGACATAGGGATAGGCAGGATCTCAAAGTTACTTAGAAAGAGGTAACAGTTGAAATATCCATGAAAATGTATGTTCAGCAGGACAGTAAACACAACACAGTAACTGCTATCTCTGATGCTGAGCCTTCAAACCTAACTGCTCATCTTGATTTAACACAACAAGGAAGTCAATAATTGTGTATTTTAAATATGAAATAAATTATCTGAATAGGTCACTGTACCTAAATTTCACAGGCACCACACAGCCAGAATGACGCTTCAAGAAACTTTGTACTTCAGTTCTTAAATCAGTACAAATATCAACAACTTACACTGGTGTATTTTTTCCTTTTGTGATTGAAACAAGTAACAATGGGATTGCATATTCAATCTATAATGAGGGTTATGCAACACTATGAGAACTGAAGAACAGAGATCTGGGGCAACAATAGAACTCAAATAAAAATATCCCTCTCTCTTTACGCTAAACATACTGTTTAGCCACGAGGGAGCTGTACAGCCTGTTCTCAAATTCCAGCAAGAGCACATGGTTTATATCAGGTTCTCACAGTTATGAAAACACTGCTGAAGAAAATAAATTAGCATTAAGTTGTATGGAGACAATGAGAAATGGCTTGACATACAAATCTTACATGTTCACACATTAGGTCAACTGCATTCCAAATGAAAGAGCTAACGAAGTTTCAACTAGAACAGGGAACAGTAAACTGCAAGTATTTGTTCTAGTGAACTACACCAATAACTGTTTATCTTACAATAATATTCAGAAAGAGGTAGGGGAAAGCAGAGAAACATAATTGTGTAACAAACTGAACTCCAGCAGCGACACTCAGAGTGGCTCCAAAGGCCACACTCATCACCACACGCCCACTGCTGCACAGTCCATTAAGTCTTTTGTAGTACTGAACATTGCAGGCAATGGTTGGGCAGCACAGTAATGATTTCATAATTGTAACTGTACAGTTTCACCCTGGAATGCTACACTATTTGCTCCAGTCTGCAGGCTGACACCAATACAACTCAACGTTACCAGTTCAAAGTTCATACACAGGTGTTCTAGGTTTTTTTTAAACTTATTTCTGGATGTACTCAGTTTAAATGTAGGTGCTAACATATATATTAATTGTTGGTAGTAAAGCACCCACAATTAAACTCAGTTTAATTACTGCACAATAAAAGGAGGGCAGCACTGAGGCCTGTCTCAGCTGATTTCAGGGAAATCACTTTCAAAAGCACCCACAGCTGTGAATAACTCAGCATTTTTTTACATATTGCAAGTGTCTCTGAATATTAAGGGTTTAATACTTCTGCTGTACAAAAGCTTTGTCAGGAAGCTCTGTGAGAAATGGTCTTGACAGAGTTATTTAACCTTTGTCTGCCCGTTTCCCAATCTATAAAGCAGAGCTGAGGACATACTTCACTTGGATAACATGAGGATTAAATACTTCGAAGTCCTCTGACTGATAACACAACAGAGAGGAAAAGTTTTAAATTTACCACAGACTTATCTTTTGTCTTACTAATCAAAGGAGGTTGTCTGGCCATTTGTTGCTCAGACCTGCACTATGATTCCTTCTGTGGGACAAAAAAAACCCAGGCCCATTCACTCATGGTTACTAAAAAGACTTGCCAGTGCCTGGGATTAAGACCTGGGCATGCTGCTTTTTGTCTTCAACTGGGATTACAGGAGTTAAGGTTCATCAGGGTCTCCCTGGGTCCAAGCCAGTCTGCATGATCTGCTCCATGTGCTGTAAATTAAGTTCACTTCCTGAATTTGGCATCATGGTATTTTGAACTGGTATTATTATTCAGTGACATGATTTAGCTTGCTTTTCTAGTGGAGTATAAAGTTCTGGTATAAACTCATAAATTTTAAAAAGCTTAACTTTTAAAACAAATACTGAGCTGCACAAAAACCTTTCTGAAGCTCTTACAGATCAGTGAAGATCATTACTGCGTGGGGTCTGCAGTCTCAGCACCAGTATTATATACTAGAGGTATCCAGAGAGACAGCTGTGGAATTAACCCAAATAAAGGATTTTTACCTTATTCTGCTTCTGGTTGTAGGGGTGACTGATGCTGTAGGAGAAGATGAGAGGGACAGCTGTGGTGAGGTGGTACCCATTGCCATGAGAGATGCTGGAGATGCTCCATCAGGTGCACTGATGTCCCGCTTGATTTCTTCACTACTTCTTCGAGACACTAAGGGGGAAATTGCCCATACATTTATTATTTGCAAACATAAAAACTTTCAGACTTGCTCTCAGACAAACATTAGTTCAGAAACCAAGCATAGAAACCTATATCTAATACAAGGTTTCAACATTCTTCTTGATATTTTACACTTTGGAAATATGAAGGATTTAGACCGCACTAGAAACATTTAAGATCAAGCCTGTATTTTGAAGCAAAGAAAATTTGATGGATGTATTTTAATGGAATATCACTACTTCCATTTGAAGGATTTAATGAATGAGAAGGAATTTTAACATCAGAGCATTTATTTTCCTCTAGTCCATATAGTTACACTGCAAATCTTCAAGTGGTTAAGGAAAAAGAAAACCAAATCAGTTTAGAGATGACAGCTGTTTTATTTCCATTTAATTTTAATGAAGAATTGGCATGTATGTGATGCTCTGGACATTAATTAAATATCATCAAGTATATCAAACATTGACCTCAGACCAGTCAGTCACATTCCACGGAGCTTGCTTCATTTTATCAAAGGAAATGATTTTTCTTTCAAATGAAAGCACAAGCATTGTACTCTGTAAAACCAAATTTGGAATTGTTACATGCTCTCTACATGGAAGAGTTTCCAGTTAAAAGTAAGAGGCTTGCCTTTATACTTAAATAGTCACCATTGTTTATGTTCTGCAAATCAAAGATTCAATTCTCCACATAAATCAGAGACTTATTTTCTAATGACCCGGGGGCAAGTACATTAATTTATAATACCAGGCACAAGAAGTTTGGTTTTTAAGACAAATAAAAACTACCTAAAACTTGTAAGCATTTACACAAATATAGGCTTTATAAGAAAAATATTTATCTAAAATCAATTCTGCCTGGATTATACAAAGCATCATTTTCACAGTATCACACTATTTGTGCTATAATTCGTAAAGATTTGGTTTTAGAAGCCCCTGCTGATACTGAGATATCAGTATATACAGCTTGATAGTAAACTAACACTCTGCATAAACTTGTATTTAGCAAGTCTGGTTTTTTTCAAATCCAAAATCAACATCAAATGTCCAGCAACCACCATCAGCAATACTGAAGAATATTTGTAGGTTATGATGGTCACAAAGTAGACCAGTAAGTACATGGCTGAAATGAGAGTTCCTAATTTTCCTGAGCACCTAAAGCCCACGGTACCACCTGAAATAGATTTGGCACTTTCCATCGCAGGGACTCTTGGCAGAGATGCCGGCCGGCTGGTGGAAGATGTTCTCAACAAATGTTCTGGACAAAGAAAAAGGAGGGAGATCATCATTACTGGAGGTTCCAGTCAAATGCAAAACATTTAGGTTTGAGTCACGAATATTGCCCACCGGTGCCCGAGTTTGGCTATTTTAGGGAGAGCAATTGATTTTATCTGGAAAATTGAGAAGCCCTAAAATTGCCCGTTGCCAATGAAGTGCACTAAGAAAACACCCTGACCACCTTAGTCCTTTTTCCCTAAAGCCTCTTGCTAATCCACATGCCCTGGTATAAAAAAAAAAAATAATTCTTAAACCAAAAGGTTGAGAAAGGAACCCCCATTCAGCACATGGCCAAAAATATTCAACATGCCCTTCACAATGTTCAGTGGTAAAGGAGATTGCTTTGTCCCTCAGGTGATCTGGTTTTCCTCCTCTCTGGTTTGTTGGATTGGCATTTTTTGGGCTTTAGGGTTTTTTAAAATTTTATTATTAAATAAAACTACACATTTTTTCCTTTCTTCCTCCATGGAGTGGAGTCCAAAAGGTGCCTTTACATATTGTATTGCAAGAGCAGTTCTGCCTAATGCCAACGAGTAAAAAAAAATCTGCAACAAAATTTATTTTCTGTAGCAACAAATCAAAGCTCTTTCCTATCATGAAATATTCCTTCAAGTAAAACAAAAGGTTTACATACTCCTATGTAGAAACACTTAGAAGACAGTAATTTGAATATAAAACCTCATGGAAACAAGGATTAAGAAAAGTGAAACCCCATTTATTAGTTGAAAACTTGACATAAGAAACATACATTGCTACAGAGATACATTAAAAATATATCTGTATGGCTGTAAACAGGAATTCTGTCTGGCACCCTCACTACTGGAACACAGTCCTGCTCCTGCATTCACTGACTCTAATGAAAACACAAAAGCCATGTAAAACATACCACTCATTTTGTGTTTAAGCTTATGTCTACCCATGAACTCTGTAACAATTAAAGAATCCTGAATTATCTTCTTGGAAAGGCATTTCAATATTCCTAAAAATATCAAAGTTTCTAAAATTAAAACTGCACCTGCATTGTGCAAATAGCCTCAATATGGATTCAACAAAAGCAAGAGGAAATCTGGCACATACAGACTATTATGAAGTGCTACAGAAAAAAAAACCCAACCCTTTAGAAAACATCAGACCTCAGGAATACCAAATTGAGAGGAAATATTCAGCCTGGAGTCATATGGGGATTATCTTGAGAAACATCTACACACAAAAAGCCCCTAAAGCAGGCATAAATCAGAGAGCTACACCCAACACATGATAGCCATTCATTCTCACAGGAAGAGCACATTGTGAACAGTGTTTTGAGAGACAAAACAAAGTTCACAGAACAGGGGAATATTGGGAAATAGATAAATCAACACTCGATTCCATTCAATTTTTCATCTGGATCCCGAAGATTCAATACTTAATACATTTATTTTATTACTCATATGCAATACAATGTGAACCACCATCCTTGTTTCATTTTGGGGGGTTAAAAAACCCACAACCACACAAATAATGTAACCCCAAAGGTGGGGTTTTTAGTATCTGGGAGAGCTGCAAGATATGTCCCTGAAATTATCTTACCTTGATTTTACAAGTGATCTTAGTTTATGTACACACTAAAACTTGTCAGAATAATATCAAGTTATCAGCATGCAATTGTGGTTCTGCTGAAAATTCAAAAAACCATCTTTATGTTACACCACATGTGATGAAACACAAGTAAAAAGAACTTAAATGTAAGATATTCTATGATTCTATGAAGATATTTCGATAATAGAAAGTATGTAACATGATAATGCTTTGGATACTAAATAATTTTTTTAAAAAGTATTAATAGCAGTGCTAAAACCAAAGTTTAAATGAACTTGAATCAGTACCTTGAACAGGAATTTCTGCATAGCTTGGTCTTTTGTCTGTCAGTGTAGCAAGGGGTTTTGAAGCCGAGATTGGCCCACTTATGGAATGCCTCTGAAATGGAAAAATACTTCTGTCAAACAGAACTGGAAGGTAAAAAAAACAAATGTGGAATTGCAGAATCAGCTTTAGAAACTCAGATATGACATTATTACTAACTTTAAAGAACTATGAAATTAAATGAACCTTTGAAATTTTTTCCTTCTTTACTTTAAAAACCTTTACTTTTGCCAATCTGACTATGCATTGATCCTGCAACATTTACTTCTTTAAACTGAAACCTGTTCCTCAGATCAATGCTAAAAATTAAGGCTGTGAATTCTCTTGCAGTTTTTGTATTAATTCTCACCTTCACTTATATTTTGTTTGAACAAACCTGTTCTGGTTAAACTTGATGTGTTTATTTAAACCAATACAACCCCCTATATAAAGCCAAGGTTTTAGTGCATGATTTGTGTTATTAACATAAGCCTTTACAGCTTTGTGCCTCTTCCTGGAAAGTTGGGATAATGGTGTAATGGGCACAGTGACCCAAAGTACTCTTTGCTAAGAAAAACACTACTGAAAAAAATGAGGTTTATTCAGAATGTCAAGAGCTGTTGTTCCCACATATTTAACTGAGATGCTCTGAGAACAAATGGAGACAGATATTTTATTATTTGTTGAAGATGTAATAAAACGCAAATACTTTTTTTTTTGCCTTCTCAGGTCACTTTAATTTTTGTTCTCCTCTAAATAGCTATGAATTGAGCATTTTGTTTTCAAGTTTCATATAAAATATTTAGCAATATAGCTATTTAGCAATAGCTTTTAGCAAGCACATGATCACAGCTGTGTTAAGACTTGACACACAGAATTCAGTAAGCACTGAATAGGACTAAAATAAGCATTTCAGTCTCACACAGTGAACTGTACCAAGCAATAATTACCCTTATAGTTACTGAAACTCAGATTCAGTTGCTGAAGACTCATGGAGGATTGCCCACAATTATTTCAAATTAATAATTTCCAAGAGCCTATTGCAAATTATAGTTCATTCTTTATTCACCCTGTCCTTTCTATTAGATTCCAATATTTAATCATAATCAGTCCACTAATGTGTTTATCCTGAAAACTCTTTCAGGTCTCCATCTAGCCCAAGGTTAAATGAGTCTTATCTTCATAAAATACTAAAGGTCAGATGTTTCTCATGACAAATTATGTAGGCAAGACAGACAAATCCAGAACCGTGATTAAAACAAGTTAACAGTATATACTTTACAGCATCCCATAGCACAGGCAGGATTACAGGGCTGCTTATCCATCAGTTAGAGTCAAACTAGTGTTATACTTTTGTTCTGGCAATCAAATGGAGAGAACAACTGCCAACGTACAGCCTGAAGAAGTTCATCACTTCATATATCCAATGTCCTGCACATGCACGACAAAGATTACACCTTTAAATGGGCAGGTGAAAGTGACTGTGATTGGGAGCCATGCACCGAAATGCTTCCCCTAAGAGCTGGTATTGCACACTTACATCATCTACTTAAAAAACCCCCAAGTATTTCCTAACTAAAGGACAAGAACTGTACCAAAGGGAGCCATTTCACTGCACCTCCCCACCCCAGGAAACAGCTAAAATAGATAATGAGGCTAAAAGAAAAGTATTTCATTTTGGTTAGCTTTGGGGCTGGCACTACAAAGACAGGGGAGTACAGAGCTCAACCAGGAAACACAGGTATGTACAGAGCTGCATAACCATATACCTTTATCACTTAAAAACAAACATCCTTTATGGATATTGTCAGAAAGTGGCTGTATCGCTCAACTGATAACTTGCTGCCTATTGGTCTTGTCTCTTTGCAACAAAACAAACTGATTGTCTTTTTGCTCCTGTTGACACTGCAGCCAGGGCTGCATTGCACTGTTTGGTTCCTTATTACATCTCTTACAGCTACCAGCAGTAACACAGTGACTAATACACTGCAAACCAGAGGAAAATGAACCAACTGATGTTTATCTACTTTCACCTGCCTTCATCTATGTATTAGCAGCAGTGCACAGGTCTCTGGGAGATGCTTTAAATTTGAAACAGAACTATGGCAGGATGAACTAATGACGTCAACTCCAAACATCTGGCTTCTGACTCGTCACTCTTGTGTCTGTTGCCAGCTATGGAAGGGAACATGACCATCAGCCACTATCCAGGCACCTCTTTCTGATCACTTTGCACTTCACGCCAGTGCACCTACACATGGCAATTGCAGAACAAACACAGTTTTTCACATATTAACTAGTTAAGATATAGGAAGTCTTTCACACTAAATTGCTTGGACGCTAGAAGTTTATATGCTCAAAGCAAACCAGGACATTCAGTGGTGACCTGTAAATCTGAAACCACTTCTGCTTCAGAGAGCCCTCCAGCTACAAAACAGAAAAAGAGAGTACCCAGGGAAAGCAGCAGATATACTCCCTTGTCCTTATATTCCTCCCTAGGCATCTGCTTTGGTCACTCCCAGTGGCATACCAGACCAGCTAAGCTTTGGGCTAACCCAGCAGGGTTGTTCTCACATTCTGAAGAGCATTCTCTTCATACCTCTCTTCCTAAATTGTTCTGCAGTACTGCTAAGAGCCATAGTAAAACACAGCTATGTTCCACTGCAGACTTGGACCTGAAGCCAGAAAGGGTTTTGTTTGTTTGTTCTGAGTTGCAAAATATCCAAGAATCTATCTCATTACACATACACACACAGCTGTAAAGAAAAACAAACCAAGCAAACAAAAACTCTTCAAGGCTGAGGAAATTCATGACACCGTCCAAAGACAAAGCACATGGTTGATGCATCTGTACTTGGACAATGTTTTTTGCAACCAATCCATCTTATCAAAGTATCAACACTGTGCCAGTTTCTCAGTAGGTGCCCATGTAAATATTTCCCCTGTGAAAGCATTTAAAAGCAACCGAGATTAATGATAATAAACACTGCAACACCCATACAGAGATCCACCTTTCCTCAAAGACCCTAAACCATGGATGACTTCTGTAAGGTGGGAGCCAATAAGTCAACTCACATTGTGATTACTTATTAAAATCTTGCTTTTCAATTGCAAGAGAGCACAAACAAAAAACATTTTAAAAAATACCACAGAACACAACAGTAGAAAATAAGGCAGCAATATGAAAACAAAGAAAACTCAACCCCCTTCTCTCCTGAGCAGAAAATACTCACATAACTGAGGTCATGAAACCCAATTGCCTTCTCTATAATTACAAGCACTTTGAAGAAAACCACCTATCTTCAGAAAGACAATAGAAGCTGTTTTCATTTACACACCCTCCCCTTTGTTTTTCAGGCAATGTTTCCCACTAATGAGTATCCAGCTGCTAATGACTTGGGTCTATACCAGAAGTTGAATTCAAAATTCAAGTAATTCTGGCAGATCAGGAACATCAAACAAGAGCTGTAAACCTGAGCAGCTTTGCAGTATTCTAAGAGATTATTTTGGTTCATGGTTAATTTACAGGTAAATTAAGTGAGATAAGCCTTAGGCTTCACCAGAAAGTCTTCTGTCTGCCAAAGGTCTGGTTCAGCCCTTTAGAACATGAGATTAAGTCTGCCTCCTCCTACAAGAGCACAGAAACAAACAGAAATATAAAGACAGATCAATCGGAACAAAGCATCTGTCAGCGAACTTGTCACATTTAACTAATTTAGAAAACTGCTGTCAAGAGTGACTGAACCACAAGAAGAAGCAGAAGCTCTCCGAAAAAAGCATTTAATTCTTTCTCTTTGCTTTAAGGCTATCTATTTGTTTCATGAAATTCACTCTTAAATGAATAAAAGCTGCACTAGTCTGAGAACGGAAGAACAGTCAGCCTGTTTCAGGTACTGTTCCTTGAGGACTAAAAGCTAATATGGATACAGAGTCCTCAGTTCAGGCAGAGAGAATGTATTACGAAAACATGCTGACCCACAGTAAAAATCAAGTTTTGGAATTTTGGATAGCAGTACCTTGAAGGCAACAGCAGAATTATGGATATTAAAGGAGTAAAACAAAGTACATTCTTTGATTTTTCTTTATGAATCTGGTCCCCTCTGTTCTGTCCTTAAACTTGTTGGCTTCTGCCAAAATTTCACTTTACACAGCAAGTAAGATAATAAAACCAGCAACGATCTACAAAGCTGAACATCAGAGTCCTGACAATGCCATCTCAGTGCACCCAGGCTGCTGCAGCAACTGAGCAAAAGGACAAAGCTTCAGAGGGGACAGCACAAAATATACAGCACCATCACCCACTGGCCAAACCCTGTCAATACAAAATGAACAAAGATCATAAATTCACAATTATTTCAATTCTCCCTCGTCAGGCCTGTATTGAAAGATACATTTACACTGATGATTGCTGACAGATTCTGCACAGACCTTGGTCCACTGCCAAAGGGGATTACTGCTGTTTCCCTGCCAGGCACAGGACTAAGAACTGACGAACAGCAACTCTACAACTAAGGAATGCAAATAAAGTCTTCCTCTAATGTTTTTTAGTAGCAAAGGAATAGCAACGGTTGGGAATATTTAACAAGAACTTCCAAATTTCCAACATAGTTCTCAGTGAAAGACTCTTGTTAGACTGAACAGTTTAGTAATTACTTACTTAAGGCAACATTTTATCATTATTTCCCCAGTAAGTCAGCCAATATTTGTATGTTACCGCCTGTAGTTTCACACAGTCGTCTTCAGAGAGAAGGATTAAGTGCAGTCATAAAACACCCACCTGCATAGGGGATACAGCAGCAGCTGGGGGAGTTTTCATGGGACTTGGGCTCAAGGGAGTGCGAGGAATTGTGGCAGCAGCAGGGCTTGGAACTAGAAGGAACATGGAAATGAAGCCATCGTGAGCATGACACTGTTCTGCAGTGCAACAGGAGACTGCTAAAGCCAACTCTCACCTTGTACTTTACATTACTAGTTTTACCAGATCACACTTTCAGAATTTCAATTAGCAATTGACTGAAAAGTCATTTGAAAGTATGCCTACACATTTACTCCCCTGCAATTACCTTCATTTTCTGTCTTTCTATCATCCATGGTAAAAGCTTAAGCTTGCTGGGGGTGGACAAGGCTAAGGTGCAGGATACTATTACCTTGGCAGATGTAAATCATGGCATTACTAGTCCTCTGATCTTCAGACAATTAAAGAGATAGCAGCAGGCTCCTGGCTCTGCCAGTAATACAAGAAAGGTAAACTATATCACCTGCTTCTCCTTTCTAGTTTCTAATTGAAGTCCACAAGCACTAGACATTATATACCTTAAATTTTGGGATTAAACAAGTAAGATGATTAGAAATGTACAAAACCAGAAAAATTCTAAATTGGTGAATCAGTCATCTGATTACTTAACAACATGATTAGACGTGAATGCTGAGGTAGAAGGCAGATATTAGCTTGAAATGAAAGATTACAAAGAAGGAAGAGGGGATTTATCATTTAACTAAACTAACTCTGGCAAGAAAGCACCTTCCTCCAGCAACACACTAAAAAAGCACTTCTAAATTAACACTAGAAAAGTAAAAAACTGTAAATACCTATGAACAAAAAGAGAAAGCATGGAAATAAAAGCCTTTACAGAATCGTTAAATAACAGAGATGGTTCTGTATCTTAAACTTCCTGGTTCTAAGCAGTCAAAAGCAACTTTGCTGTGCACAGTACTGTACTGTAAGTCTCTGCTAACTTAGTCTGCTTCAGACCAAGCCTTTTTACATGAGACTTTATTGGACATGAAATTCAAAACCCAAAGACCTGGCAAGGGAAATATTTTAATCCATACAAGATCTCATACCTTGAATGGATTAAAAGTGTTTCTCATTTCAGAATAATAACTTGGACTTCTTATTCTGGTCACCTATAGAGAAGAACAGCACTTGTTCCCACAATCAGAATCATAGTAAAGTCCATTGTCTCAAGAGTGAGACTCCTTTCATTTTAGAAAATATTTCCTATATCTTTCAATAGGTGATACTGGCTGGATCTTACTTTTAACTTTCATCAGAGCTCTGAGTATAAGAATATAAGTTATTAAAAGAAATAAACTCAGCTCTAGCTATTACATGGCTTTTAAAATGCTTAATTTGGTACATTAAGTTCACATTTTAATAATCAGGCTGAAATCAGCTGTGCTTCCAGCTATAATTATGTGTGTCATATGTGTTTATGTATTTCTAATATACAGGAGCACTGAATCAAAGCATCCAGCATATGAGTCACTGGCAATGCGATAGCAAAGAAAAAAATAAAGACAAGACAAAAAAAGGATGCTTGCATTTAACTGCAGTGAACAATCTGTTCTGCAATCCAGTTTGGGTTGGTTTGTTTCAGCCATCACTTATAGGTCATGACAGGATAAAGCAGCTTGCGTCAGAATTAGCTGAGCCATCAGAGGTGACCATGTCAACACATGCAGAAGGGCAGCCTGGTGCAGCTGCTGCTCTGGCTGGTGGAACTCACCTTGGGAGGAGGCACTGTCGAAGGACTTGATGAGCGTTTTCACAGTGGGAGTTGGCTCTGAGGAGGTGGATGATCTGCGACTAAGGCCCATTCCTTGTCTCAGAGCTGCCAAATCTCTCTCTACTGCATTCATGTAATTGTACACTCGACCACGTTCTTCTTCCTGCCTGCAGTCAATGTGCAGCTCATTTAGGGTATTTAAAAAACATTTTAACATGCAAAGTCTTAAAAAAATCAACGCAAATTGAAGCTGAATTAAAATCTATGGTCCAAATGGGTCATTACATTAACCTAGTTTTCTTTCCACTGTAATTTAGAAATAGATTATCAACCCAAATTATCACTAAGTTCCTACTATTTGTCAGCAACGGAGCTTAGCATCTGGTAAAAAAGTCTATCAAGTCAATATTTGATATAAGGCTTAATTCCTGCTCCTATCTCTCACACACACACAGATGAA
Organism: Pachycephala philippinensis; assembly: GCA_013397055.1. Classification (NCBI taxonomy): domain Eukaryota; kingdom Metazoa; phylum Chordata; class Aves; order Passeriformes; genus Pachycephala; species Pachycephala philippinensis. The sequence goes on along the minus strand of VWZT01010542.1, from coordinate 590,090 downwards.
AAAATTGAGACATAAGGATTTCATGATTCCACATTAAAATAATCATTTCAGAGGGGAGAATTTTTTCCACCTGAATAAATGGAAAACAATTTAATACTAAGGAGGTAAGAATATATTTCTGGCACACATCTTCAGGCAGCATCAGCTTTTCCCCAAGTTTCACAGCCTGTGCTATCTCCTATCCTATTGGATGCTGGGCTAAATGTGATGTAAATCCTACAAAATTCCCATCCATGCAGAAAACAATTGTTCCCTATATACACATCACATATCTGACCCCTAGAGACAATGCAGTCAGGATTCAAATAGTGCTGTCCAAGATGTTCCTGTTTGAGGACTTTCATACTTCTCAAAGACATATAACTCAATTTCTAAGTATCTGGAGCACCTAATTCAAGCCACAATACATCACAATTTGGATTATTTTTGTTTTCATATACAAAGCACCTCTAATTATCAGTGGAAAGAAAACAGTACACGTTATATGCAGAACTAGATGAAGGTTTCTTCTCAGGTAAAAACCCAGCTGTGTTTTTAACCACACCAAAAGCTTTGGCTGCTAATAAGAAATACTAATGATGGTTCAGAAAAGCCAACACTGCTTGTTTTTCACACTGTGGGAAGCGAAATCATGTTTAGCTATTAAACTGGAAAAATTCTCCACTCCAACCTGGTTTTGTAAAACCCTAGGTGGATGAAGCATACAGTATAAAGAAACAACTATTGCTGTTGTAAGCGTACCTATTTTGACTGCTGAAAGCAGCATAAAGCAGCTTGCTGAAATATGGAACCTCCTAGTGAGAGGATTTAAAAACTTCTGAAGTCTCAATTAAGTAAGAAACTGGATTTCCAGAACTGCACCTCCACTGCAAAAGAGACCATATATCCCTGTTGTCATTTGCATACTTGCGTGACTTTATCTCCTCCAGCTCCTTAGTGAGCTTCTCATTTTTCTCCTGAGCTTCGTGCAATCTGCGCTTCAGGTCCCCAATCTCTTCCTGGGCCTCGGACTTGATATCATTGGCTATAACCACTGCAGTCTGCAGGTCTGCCTGGAACTGACGCCATTCTGCTGACTCCTCCTGGAAGCATGAGTTTGGAAGTTAAAAATAAAAGTTATCCTTATTATTCATAGTTTTCCTATGCTGTTAAAGGAAACAATTTACAGGAATGACTGAGGCACTTGTCCAGTGTTAGGCACAACCTAACTCACAAGTTAAATTGAAGAGACTTTGCTGGAAATAACTAGACTTTGAAAGTCATTAATTTCTTTTCTGGAGACAAATAAAATGTTCAAAGTGGAGGAGAAAAATATTTAATATTAAACTCCACATCAAAATACACAGGAACATTTTCTCCTAAGCCAAACATCATATCTTTGTGACACTGAGAAGTTTTTAGCATTGTTTAGTGTCTGTAGGTTAGTAAATATATTCCTTTAAGTAGTAAATATATGCCTGTATCTCAGAAATAATTACTGTATTGGCATTATATCTAATCATATTATCTTTTCACAATTTCATACGCTGGTCTTACAACATTCTCAGCTTACAATTTATTTACTTTTTTGGTTTTTACCTACCCGGAGTCTCCTGTGAAGATTCTTGATCTCTCTTTCCATGTCATGCTTTTGGTCCTGAAGTTTTTTAACTGTGTCTGGGAAAAAAGTTAAATTCCCTGTAAGATCTTAGTCAGGGATTAAATTACTTAATAATGAGTAACTGAACAGACCTGCAAATATTTTTGAAGACTTACTCAGAGAAGACATTTCTATAACCAAAGACATCTGAAGAAACATATTATGAGAAGGAATAATTTGCCAGAGGGCGTTAATAGGCACACACTCCTCTGTGACTGGTAAGGGGAGCAGCATAAGCAAGTCAATTCTTATACAAATCCCAAATCACAATATTAAAACGACAAAGCAATAACAAAGAGCAAGTAAACAAGGTAGGTAATTTAACATGAAAGGATCCTAAAAACATGGATGTCTGGGGGTTTTCCCTCCTCAAACATAAGCTGCAGCTATACAAAGCCTTTTGATTCACAGTTTAATTCCTGCCACAAAGCAGCTGACATAACACTCGCAGCCGTGCCTTCCACAGGGATAAAATTGAACTCCTGTCCCCAACAATCTGACATTCTTGTCTATCAAGCTACTATTTGAGGTCAAAGCAAACTATATTTACAGCAAAAGGCCAAACAGTCTGTGAGCTCGTGTTATGAGAAAGATGGTCCCCTAAATCTGTCAGCAGCGACACAAAAGGGTTCACAGCCTGATCATCAGCAGCTCCTGTGTGGCGTCTGACAGACTGGCTACTGCAATTATTATTCATTTGTGACTTTATTCAATACACAAGGACAATGTGATTGATTATTCCATTCTTAAAATGAAGCAACTAATGAAGAAGAACACAGCAGAAATTTCTAATTGGTGTGTCACTTCACTGATCCTTGGATTCTAGGATGTCTTATTTCTATAGCATCATGTGACTGTAAAAACTGTAAACATGTTGGAGAAACTGATTAAATGCATTTTTTTGTTCAGGTTCATTATCCCAACACCTGCTGGAAACAAATCTTTTTCCTGTATATTAGCAATGCTCTTTCCACAACATGACTGAAGGTGCCTAATACATTTAGACTATTCAAAACACAAAACCTTCCTCAATAGCCCCAAACACAGGGACCTTTTAAGTCACAGCTAATTTCTTTACAAGAATCATATAAACCTCAGCTGGCCTGAAAACATGATAATCTTTCAAACTTGGAGAAGTTAGAACATTAAAATTAGACAGATACTTCTGTATTTATCTCCTCCTTGTAAGACTGCCCATTTTAAGCTGCACCCAGCTGATCTTTAAGCTTTGAAGATAAGCCTACAGGGTGGGCCACTCAAATCTCATGCTACCATGATATTTAAGCAATACCCTCCAATTTTTAGCTTGTGTCTTTATACACAACTTGTTTGAGCTAAATTCAGGGATAGGAGGCCAGCTTTAGGTCAAAATTATAAAACTTGCTCCCCCTGATGCCTTAGGTTTTAACTTTTATATTTTTCAGATCCTGTACTGCCTAGCGTGTAACTCTGCAGTTTTGCGTGGCCTGTTAGCCGCTGCTCTCTCATGCTGGTTACACACAACAAACCTCTCTAGGTTTGCTCTTCAATAACACCTTGATTGTCTGAGGCCCCAAAATGTGTAAACTAAAAGCCTTTGAAGAGGAGGGGCAAACTTGGGGTAATTACATCATTAACTGAAGTTACAATTGGAGAATCAACCCTGATATGCAAAGAGACCAAACTTATAAAAGTGTGAAGAACCCGTGACCCGGGGTCCATCTTGGGTGGAGCCCCTCGTAGGCTTTACACTGCCAAGGTGTACCTTTGAAGACCCTTCAAATAAATACCTACTTTTACTCTCTTATTCTTGTCTAGCTCCTGTTTACAGGTAGCCACTTCAAGGCATCACCCCCACCTTTTCCTTTAAATACATTTTGGAACAAATCAAGTTGATGTTCATTTTCACTTTTAAAACAGTTCAAAGAAAAAATGTTTTTAAAAACAAAATTTGCAGTACAACTAAAAGCAAGCTATCTAAAAATAACTACAAACCAGAAACCATAAATGCACCCACAGTTAAAGCTTGTGTAGTGCCATTGTTTTGAGCTTCTGTGAGTTATGAAATGCACCATTACATTTTAGTGTATTTATGCTTTGAAGTAAAACACAATGGTCTGAATATTCTGCAGGTACCATAAACAATACAGAGCAGTTTACAGCAGTTGTTTGAAACAGTGCTCTCTCTCCTCCTCAATCAATCAAGGAGATTAAAAAAAAAAACCAAAACACCAAATTGCAACTGAATTTGAAACGCAGTGAGAAATTATGACTAAAAGAAGTGATTTCACCTCTTCCACCAAGTACAGCCTGAAAATTCAAGTAGTCAAAATAGGTAGAAGTTGCGATTTGGCATCTTTCCTTTCTGCATCCTCACAAACTCCACATTCTTCTCTAACACACATAAACCCTTTCCACCTCCACATGCCTGAATTTTCAGCACAGTAGGACAGGTACTTCTACCATTATCCAGCCTCATTCCTTTAAGGATCACAGACAACAAAGAAGACTGACATAAAAGAGAAAGTAACTACATGTTAGGGTAAATGAAGAACAAGGAGACTCTCCTGATGAATGAATGGGATAATCAAAAATGGCAAATCAGCAAGCTTGTGTTTTACTGCATGATCCAATTACATCTACATTTCACAAAATGATATTGATTTAAACCACAGTTTGACAAGGCTCTGCCTCTACCTAATAGGCAGAAAAAAAAAAATTACGGGACATGCCGACTACAAATAGTAAAGAAAACCATTACAACTAGGGCTGGGGGTGGGAGGAAGAATTTTGTAAGGCTACCACGGAAAAGGTATCATGATGTTCTGTATCTGCAATTTTTACTAATTATAACTAGCAGTTAGAATTTATCACTTTGAAATAAAAACGAGTATCAATGTTTAATTGTTTAATTTCAATAGTTTCTGGTGAAAAAAAATAAGGGAAAAAATACTAACAATATTCAGACATGTGCAGTAGTTTCAGAAAAAAATGACATGACAATTCTTGGGGAGGGACACTAAATCAAGTAATTCTGACACAGGCAATTCCACAATGGACACTCTCGCAGTTTTTGTACTGGTTACACAGGCATGCCTTATACTGGGAGAGCATTTTGATCCTTTAGCATAGAAATGGCTATCCCAGCACAATCACAAATACCCAGAGTAGTTTAAGAACTACAGCTTTCTTCTGTAAGGAAGAGGCACTGGGTACAAATACCAAAGCTCAGGCAATTTGTAGATCAGTCTTGCTTTTGAGCTTATCATGTCAGACAATACATCTATACAGCAAGAAAGCTGACTTTTTAAGGGTCCACCATTAGCCAAAAAAAAAAAAGAAAAAAAAGAAAAAGTCCTAACAAAAAATGAACATCCTATTGACTTTTTCAACACTATGTCAGAAAAGGCCTAAATATGGTAATGCAAACATTTCATTTCATAACTCCTGTAAAGATCCTTTTCAAACGAGATACAGCAGAATTAAAACTAACACTGTCAGCTTCATAAAAGAACTATTCACTGAACATTAAATATATCCACCTTCTAGCTCACCTACCCTTGTCCTAAAAATTTACTGACTTAAATAGTTAAAGACTAAGAGAACCTACATGCACATGCACCCTGTGCTAAGAGAACAAGCAATGATTATTTTTGTACTTCAGAAGAAACCTCTGGGAAGTGGTAAGCTACCCTACAAATACACAGTTTCTGCACATCAGGAGTCAAACTTTTCCAGAAAAAATTTCCTCACAAACTCTTATTAACAGCTTGGGAGAATAATAGGTTTGTATTTCCCCCTTAGTTACTGTGGATGACTAATGTGACAGCTGGGCTACCTGACTACTGAAAGTTTTTGGGAGTCAGAAGTGAAACCCAGAGGGAACGCGCCATCTAGTGCAGTGTCAGCCTTCCCCACTGCCTGCCCTTCCTTCCCCACTGCCTGTTTCAGCTCAGCACAGTACGGAGGATATAAAACATACAGGTTATTTTAATATTTCTTAGACTTTTTACATACAATAGAATCATAGAATATCCTGAGTTGGAAGGGACCTATCAGGATCATAGAGTCCAAATCCAGGCCCTGCACAGGTCACCCCAACAATTCCACCCTGTGCCTGAGAGCATTGTCCAAACGCTCCTTGAGCTGTCAGCCTTGGAGCCATGACCACTATCCTAGGGAGCCTGCTCAGTGCCCAGCCACCCTCTGGGGGAAGAACCTTTTCCTGGTATCCAACCTAAACCTCCCCTGACTTAGCTCCAGCCATTTCCTCAAGTCACCAGTCACAGAGAGCAGAGATTGAAGACCACAATGAGGTCTCCCCTCAGTCTCCTCCAGGCTGGACAAACAAGTACCCTCAGCTGCTCCTCATTAGGTTTCCTCTCCAGGCCCTTTAAGCACTATGCTTAAAACTCCTCATCCCACCAGTAACGAGCTCAGCTGCAGTGACTGCAGCTCTCACCACATCTGGATGGATGTCAGGAACATATCGTGTGTTTTTAATCAGTGCAATTTGGATCCTACTGCACACATCAAAGAGATCCCTGTTTCTGCAGGCAGACATATTAACAGCTAAAATGTGACAGTTCAATACCCGGATTACTGTGAAAAATGTTCCGTTCCAAGTTCCTTGTGCCTCTTTTTGGTGTTTGTAAAGCCCACAGTGAAGCATGCCCTAAGTACCAGTGTTTCCATTCCTACATTACTACTTGTGTTGATTAATCATTAAATTGAATGAACACTCACCACCTCATCTATGAGGCATCTTTCTCCTAAGTGTAAAGTCTGTCTTTGGTAAATTCTTTAAGTTATAATTTCCCATTTTGTGTTTAGAATTTTATCTTTTAAATGTTATATGTACTACCTCTAAGTCCCAGATTTTTCACGATGTTCTATGCTGTCAGTACTTAGAGACTACCACAGAAAAACTCCTGTAAGAGGTTTAACTATGAACCCACAACGAACAGCATTTTAAAGTTGTCAGAAAAAATACACTTTTTAAAGTTTATACAGTTTTTTGGGTGCCATCCTTTCCTACTGCCACTAGATGCCACTCTCCTTCCAGCACGTAACTAAAACAACAGCTTGCTTCCCCCAAAAGGATCACGTCAGGACATTGGCTGGTCCAGATGAATTTTCCAAACTGTTTCAAGACCAATGAATAACAAAGACTGTCGCAATTTTTGTTGAGAATTTCTCCTCTGGCAGAGGTTTGTCTGCCTGAATTTTTACCAGTTGAAATTAAGTATCTGGCAGTTGGTTTGTACCCACAAAGCAGAAGAACCTAAAAAACAGAGCTGCCTCATAATCAGGAATTGCTAGGCAGATACCTAAATATCTACTTGACTACGGTGCTGTTCCCTGTATGAGTGTATTTCAGTTAATGGACAAAACAAAACAAGAAGAAAAGTGTTCAACCTCTTTGAGTCTTTGCTACAAAATTACTGTCTTTTAGCACAGAAAGGGAAAAAAATTTCAGAATAAAAACTTAAAACAATTTTGTAAAGAGAAACAGTGATTGCCTTTCAAGATAAGAAAGGGTTGCTTAGGGAAACAACACTCACAGGCATGTCTGAAGATATTGAGCTTGAATAAACAATTTAGCTTGCTTAAGACACTGACTTTTCTTGATAGCAGACCAATTTGAAACCCTTTCTATGAATATTTCCCTTGTTATTAGAAGGAATCATGCTTTGGTTTTTTTGCTATCTTGTTTCATCTTTGAAGAACATGGAAGACTAACATATTTGAATTCTGTAAGTAGCACTGTGCAAATACAGCTTGTCAGGGTAGAGTTGCCCAAGTTCTTATTTAGATGGAGACTAATTGCAGAATTCCAGCCCGTGGTAGGAATGTCTGAGCAGGTCTTCAAGATCAGAGAGGGAACTAAGGCACAGAGAGCTAGACAGGTACACAGTAAACATGTTTTCTATTAAATGTTTTTCTACTTTGAAGAACAACTTGAAAACAGTATTAGCAGATTTCATATTTGTTCTCTATTCACAGGTTTGTATTCCCACACCAAGTGGGTCTAGAAAAGCTAAGTCGACTTGATTTTTTTCTTCCCCAGTGTATAAGCATTCTGCAAAACCTAGTCTAACTTGAATTCAGACATACAAAAGACAAGTGAAAATATTTTCAATATTACAGTGTTCTACTTGAGCTTTTCTTAAATTATCCTTTCTCTCAAGAGAAATGCATAATACTTACTCTCCAAATCAGATATGATAAGATTGTCATGAAGCTTCACAGCACGGTGCTGCTCTACTTCATCCTCCAACTCAAAGATTGTTTCTTTCATGTCACTCCTCTCAGTCTCTTTTTCATCTAGTTCTGTCCGAAGCTTTTCTAGAGTCACATTGAGATCCTCTATTTGTTTCTTGGCTTCTTCTTGGAACACTCGGTATTCATCTTCAACCTGAAGAAGAATATATCTTAGTTGCATAATAAACATACTTTCAGTTTTGTAACTACCACATTTAACAATCTATTTCTGCAAAGAGAAAAATATAGGAGAAGTGTAAGCCTTTGACTATGCACTGTTCTAGTGCAACTATTTTCCTAAGGCAAAGTCAAACTTTTTTTACTCCCAGGCTGGCTATATGAGCATTCCCAGCTACTCTAACAGCAGTGCCCTGCATACAGGTGAAGCAACACCACTATTGTACCATGGATTAGGTTTCATGAGCAGCTGATCAAATTTAACATCCAGCTGCCATGGAAAAGGGACAGGGTGGTGGGGGAAACTCTTTACCCGTCCTTTCTCTTGCCAAAAAAGAAAAAGCCTGCTCTCTTGTGCATCAACTTTAGTGCTTGCTGGACCTCTGTGATGAGTGATTTCCTTAAGCAAGTTTCACATTCGTGTGTGAGGTGTGTTAGTGAGTTGACACAGTTCTCAGAGCCTGACAAACTATTAAATTGAAAAAAAAACCAGGGAAGGGAAGAAGTGGTTGACTTCTCCCTTTCAGGAACAGGGGAAGAGGTTTTTTTATCCTGCCTCTTAAAACTGTAACATAAGTAACAGGCTGGGATCAGAGGCACTGGAACATTAACCCAACAGCAAAAATAAGGTGTCAGAAAAACAAGAGAAATAAGGTTGTGGCTTAGGGTGGGCAATGCAGGCAGGCACCAAGTTTAATAGACAAAATACCCTGCTTTTAAGTCTGTTTCAGTGGTTTTTATTTTAATAGCACTCTCCAGCTTCAATTATTAAAATTATCTTATTATTTGTTTCACCCCAAATTAAAGTTGATTCTAACAGGCTCGTGATCATGACTAACATGTTGATTTGCAGCAAATATATAGTTCACACATTAAATTTGGCATAAATTGTCTGTTCAGGAAAATATACCTTTAAATGCATATGTAAAGTTATTAAATAAATAGTGTGATTCTTGCTTTTATATTTAATTACAGTAAATGCTTTTACTAGACATATCTACTGCATAAATTACAAATATTTGGGTCAAAACAGAAATGGAAATAAACATTTTCATCCAAAACCTAATCAGCACAGTCTTGCAGAAGGTGTGCAATTTAAGTACTAAATTAGTACAGTATCTTAAATACTGTTTAAGTATGGCCATTTAAATAACTTGTGGAGTTTAAATATTTTTAAAAAGTAACACAACAGTTACCCTGTAGCTCAGTGTATCCATATAAGTTTTTCAAATGCTGCCATCATTTTCATAACAAAAGAGAAAGTAATCAGTCCTAACACTACTGCAATCCAATTAAACTCACAATTAATATTTTACTTCTAAAAGAACTACAGAGGCCAATAGGTCATTGTGTACATGGGATGTTAGAATGCAACAGTGTTTTAAGCACTACCTTAGCAATGGCATCTTGCAATCGATTGGCGTCATTTCGGGTGTGTGCCAGCTCTTCTTGCAGACCACTGGCCAAGGTCTCTGCTTTTTCCTTATCCAGCCTGACACTCTCCAGCAGATCTTGTATATCTGATTTATCTCCAGAGTTATGTATAGAATACAACTCAGCCACTTTCTGCTTTTCATGCTCTAGCTGAGCTTTCAGCCTGTTCATCTCAATCTGGTCACTGGCTACTGTGGCTTTGTACTCCTCTAAGGTAGAAGCCAGAGCTGTTTTGCTTTTCTGCTCTGACTCAATAATCCGTTCCATGTGGTGATTCCGTTCTTTTAATGCCCCTATCATTTCTTGGGCCTCCTTGTTGTCTTGTTCTGCCATCTTCAAAGTGTTGCTCAAGTGCTGCTGAACCCCCAGCAGCTGCTCCCGCTCAAAACGAGCGTTCTCTGCCAGCTCCATGTAACGCTGCTCCAACTCCATGTAGCGCCCACTCTTCATGTCCTCATCAATTACATATGAAATATGGTGTTCATCCAAAAGGGACCGGAAATACTCGATCTGACGACTGAAGTGTTCCAACTTGTCACTTTGCTGGCACAAAGACTCCATCAGGATTACTTTTTCCTCTCCAAGTCTTTCATTCTCGCTGTTCAGCTCTTGTGTTATTTGTTGCAAATCTGCAAGCTCTTGAAGTGTGGCTTGGAGCTCTTCAGCTGTACTGTGTTGATTCTCTTCCATCTGATGTATCCGTTCTGTCAGACAAGCTACGGATACTTCACTGGCATTGCCACTGCTTCCCTTCCTAGATCTTTCTATGCTTGGTACTCCTTCAGATTCTGAAGATGATGGAGCATCTAAGGCATCATCGCTTGATGTGAGTGGCTGATAAACTTCACTGCACTCACTGTCTAAATTATCCATGGAGTTACTGTGTTGGTTGTCCATGAGAGTGTTTTCATCCTGGCTTAACAAGTCTTCCATTGATCCAGGAGCAGAACCTTCCACTGAAGATGTCAGAGTGCCTCCACCATCACTGTGGTTGCCAGCTGTAATCTCTGGACTCAAAGACTGATAGCCAAAGAGCTTTTCAGAGTTGTCCAGCCTTTGTTCCAAAGAAAAGCCCAAAGCATTTAGTCTGTCTTTTAACATGCGATTCTCATTCTTCAGCTGGTTGAGCTCTTCTCGGATGGCAGTGTTCTGTTCCTGTAACTGGAGCAGTGTAGACTCCACATCAGTTGGCTGATGGACAACAATGGCTTCTTTCTCTTCAGATTTTTCATCCCCCTCAAGCTGATCTTCGTTGAGTCCCAGCTGAGCCCGCATGTCCCTTAATTCATTTCTCAGATGCAAGATTTCCACATCTTTAGTTTTTGCTAATGTCAGAAGATCGTTCACCTTTGCTTCCAGTGCAGCTTTGTCACTGATCTGATTGTCTGACTTGGACTTGCTCATCCGGATATCGGATTCCGGGTTGGTGCGGCTGCGGGAACGCTTTGCCAGCACCGTGTCACTGGGCCCCTGGCCCGCCAGAGGCAGCTTCTTGCTCTGGCTCAAACGAGAACGGTCCCGGATTCTCTCTCTAGAAGAGCTTGATTCTTTATTTCCAGATGAAGTGCTACGCTTCGTTGTGGAACTTGTACCTGTATGTTTTTTGGAAGTTAGGAACATGAATTTAAAATACAGTATCTGTTACAGAAGGCTGTGTGCTTGGTATCAGCAACGCAGTGGTTGATTTTCTGAATCACACTGGTAAATACATTTCATAGAAAACACTGACAGTAAACATTCAGCATTTTCTGTTTTCTGTATTTTCATCTCATTGCATAAAAATGAGGATAGATTATTACTACTTTATTTCCAGATGCTTTACAGCTTTGCAAGCGTTACTGAATCCAAAACATAGCAATGGAAGGCAAGACCTATTTCAACCCATATCAATAACACACTAAATGATTTCACTTTTCTGAACAGTTTCTGAAAGCCCTCTTATTTTATTTCTATAAAGCAATACAAAATGTCCAAAACGTTCACTGTAACAGGCCATCTTAGAGATGACTTGAAAAAATTATGACAAGTTGAAAAAAAATGACAAGAAAAAATTAAAAAGAACACCCTCCAAACAAGTAATTACATTATTAAAAACAGAAAGGAGTTCAGAAGGTGTGTGATTTGACCATGGTGTTACTGAGCACTTCAGTAGGCAGCCTGGATCCTCAATACATTAAATGAAAATAAAAAGCCCTCCAGCTTCCACCTTTAAGAATCAATATATCTGTTTACCTGCAATAGTTTTGGGTTTGTTTTCCAGACTGTTCATGGTTGTCCCTGGAGCTGAAGATGCTGTTGATACACAAGTGTTCTTCTTGGCCTTGACACCATTGGTCATTGTCACTCCACTACCACCAGCCATCCCTGCTAAGAGGTCATCGTTACTCTTAGTCTGAAAGAAAGGGAAGAAGCAGCTTTGAGACAGCTGGCCCAGAAGTCTGCATAGCCAACATTTCTACTGTTAAAGATTCCTTCAGTTTAAAAAGCACATATTTGACAAGTCATATGTCCATGCAAGAATGTTGAAAAGTGTGAGTGCACTGCACTGTGCAGAGTTGGTAAACTGAAGTGGAACTTTAACTCCTTACATATGAGTGAACATTGAAACTGAGTCCTCTTTCCCCCCAAAAAAATTCTTAACATTTCAGTACCAAGGAGAAGAAAAAAAAAATCAGTTAAAGCATAATAACACACCATAGTGTCAAACTTCTCAATTTTGACTGAAAGTTTGCTTATGCATAAAAATGAAAGCAACTCTTAGATAATTAAACCACCAAATACCAGGAAGTTAGTACAATATCCTTCAATTGAATATGATCAAATGTTTTCTGGTGGACAAATTCACAACAAAAAGATCAAATCAAAGAAGAACAAAAATCAATCCAACATTAGCAAAATACAATTTTGAGCTCAAAATACTAAACTACATATGACTAGAAACTAGGACAGAAGCAGGGGAAAAGCCATCCTCACCATATATCCTTGCTTTGCTTTCATGCTCTTTACTAGGAACTCTCAGAAATGGGGTATTTGTTTGGTGGACTTTTTGTCTAACCTCATATGATTGTTCCTGAAATTACTGTTAGCCACAAAAGCTGCCTGGAATGTCACAAGGCAGCGAGCACAGGATTCTCAACAACTAGACTCCCAAACAGAGAATACAACTTTCAGAATAAAGCAAACTCTGGAAATACTAAGCTCTTAAGCATTAATTGGCAGACAATATACTCTTTAAAATGCAATTTTTCAAATGGTGAAAATCAAAATATGTTCAACATTTTTCCCATTATATGGGCAAAAAAAACTTAAAAGAGAACAGCTGTGCTAGCAGCATTCCTTGAGCAACTGCATTATTCAGCTGGATCACACACTTGAACTCTCCTCCAACATCCCAGCTAAAAGGTAGTGCTTAGGAGTTAACCAGTTGCTTTACATCATGTCTGCAAGTTTGTAACTTCCAGCTCCCACACACATTCCTGTTAAAACTATATGCCAGACATTACGATTCTATACATTAAGAATAAAGGTACACTTGCTTAATTTATAAAATAGTTCCATGTCACTCTATTCTCTAGAGCCTCTTTTTGCAAGTGCCAATTCCCGAACAGCTAGGAACACTGATCACAACATTGTGGGAAGAGCAGGGACGGGATCTGTGCCATTTACCAAGAGCAGCTGCAAAAAAAAAGGGAGCTTGGGAGGAGAACTTATTTGCTCTGCATGCAATTGACAGAAATATAGAAAATTTACAGATAGAATCATCTATTTGTAAGGGTAAAATCCTCTAGGGCAAGAATGTTTTTATTGAATCATGTCAGAAATAGTGTAGTCTTCTAAAAAGGTTTATAAAAGGCTGGAAGAAAACACATCACTCCAAGGATCTGGTCTGATATGCATCTAAAGCTGGCTTTTCTGCTATGAAAATGCCATTGTTGTTTGCTGTGCAAACAAGGCTTTCCAAGGGCTCCTTCCTCCCAGCAGTCAGACCAGCTCCTTGATCTGCCATGTCACACAGGCATGCAAACAGGCACAGGCAATGGAAATATAAATAGGAAAGCAAAAACATTGGAGGGCTACAAAACCCATAAAGCCTACCCAAGTAATGTGGGGAGGATGGGCTGAGCACAAACTACTGGTGTACAACGGTCCTCGTTTACCTGTGATCTAATTAGATTTTGTATCTAACTGAAACTAATTTTGTGGGCATGGTGGTAGAGAGGGAGGGAAACAACCCTGTGCAACTATTGCCTTAACCAAGGTATTACAAAAAGGCACAGAACAGTGATTTTCTGCTTTGCTGCTGAATCTGCCCACCCGCCTGAAAGCGTGAGTTCAAACAGACTGTGAGCTGTCAGCATTTTTACCCTGCTGAAAGAGTGGGGAAATTAGATTAAGCTTTTGGACACTTACAGTACAAGTACATGTTATCAAGCCAAATAGGTCAAGATGTGACTCAACTTGAAGAAAAAAAATCACTAAGTAAAATACACACTTTCAGACATTAGTCATCTCCAGTCCTTGCAGAACAAAGGAATTTAAGACAGCCATTCTTCTTCTGACTTACCCATAAACTATTTCTGGTCTAGGTTGGAAGGCACTGCCTCCACTGGAGCCAATTAATAAACTGTTTCTCAAAACTGTAACATTATACTCTTGGTAAAGAAAACTATTTAGCAAAGCTTTGGAAAAATTACAAACCAGCAGCTCTCTTCTTAATGCTACACAATGGCAACCATTCAGAACTTTTAAAATCAAAATATTTTTGTAGCATAACTTTTTAATCGAAGCAAAAGCAATGGTGTATATTTATTAAACAACGTTTTCCCATTTACTGAGATGTGCCATCCTGCTTAGCATCAAAACTCCTACATTAGAATATGAAAAATTAGAAAATATCACAATTAGAAATGCTCATCCAGACCTATTTTGATTTTCTGTATAAAAAACCACTTTATAATTATACAATTCATATTCTGTTTTCCTCTCACAACTTACTTTCAGTGCAACAAAACTTGAATAATTACCTATACAATTCATTTCATCTTAGTTTCTCAACAGGTATATCCTATTTACTGCATCTCATTCAAATCCCTTTACATATATGTAATTATTCCTACCTAAGGTTTTCTTTGATAGTTGCTGTTGCTGCATTTGAGTTTTTCAAACATTAAACTTCACAACAATCTGTAATTAAGTTACTGCATTTTGCAAACAGAATAGAAGCCTAGACACATGAATACTGAAAATACACTCTAATTTTTAATACTCAAATACTGGTCTCCAAGTCCTGGCTTTTCAGGGACACTGGATTTTGCAATTCGTCTGAAGTACAGCTGCTGTCTAATTACAGTTGGGAATGTTAGCAGGATCACAAGCTCATTAGCTGAAGAAGTCAAAAAATAATGATCTTAAAAATAAGAACACATTCTTTGTAGTTTTTGACAGATTAAAAACTAAAAGTGGCTGGCAGTTAAACTTCTGTAGTACTAACGTGCGCGGGGTGTGTGGGGCGCTGAACATTTACACAAGTCCTGGGCAAAGTGGGAAACAAAAGCTACAGAGAAGGAACCGACCAAAGGCATTCAGAAGCGGCCGGACAAACAGACCCTGGGACAGGCTCAGCGGTACTGAAGGGTGGGTCTCACAGCTTCTTCCTGTGCTCATTGTCCACACACTTTGAAAACTCCACAACAAAGGACAAATGTATGGAACAATGCAGTTAAAGAAGCCCACCCAAATCTCAACACTGGCCCACAGTTATATCATGAAGAGGATACTATAATTAAAAAATAATTTTCAATTTTGCAACATTATTACTGAGTGAACCAAGATTGTTATAGCACTGTATTTTTACACTTTAATAGGGGCCTTTCACTCAATATCCAGCTCAAAGGACTGAATAAACCAGTAAGCATTGCAATGAAGTTATTTAATGCCAGCTTTTTTTTTCTGTCAAAGAATATTAAACGAAATTCAGAACACATACTAATTCATGAACTCTAAGACAATACCCTACAACATCTGTGAGGAAAACAATGTGCCAAATGTTTAATCAACAGTATCAAATATAAAATTATACCAAAAAAAATTAAAAATGCAACTTTTATTGATACTTCTTTCAAACCAGTAATTATGTGATTTGTCAGTACCAGTAAACAAAAAACCCCCACAAACAACTAACTTTGTTATATAAGTACAGAACACTCAAAGAAGATTCATAACTATCATTAAGTCACACAGTTGGCACAACTGCACCATAACAAAAGACATCCAACTGTATGAGTAAGCCTGACTGTAACATAAACCTGAGGTAAGCCTTAATAATCAAGAGAAAACTTTGATTGTGCCTCAAACGTAAGTTGTCATGAATTGTAATCCCACATGCAAACACAGCCAGAAGTGTTACTAATATAAGTAAAATTGTGAAAGCATACTGGGTCAAATTTGTTCAGTGTTAGATCATCCTCCTCCTTTATCTCCCTGAGAGGTATGACATAAGAAACTTGATAAGTAAACTACAAAGGACTTTAGTTGCTTTGAGAGGTTTCTAGAAATATAAAGTAAGTAGTGTCAACAAGCATCAAAAGATTATTTAAAGCTAAGAAAACTGCAAGATGCGTTGGGTGATGGAAGAAAGGAGGGGCACTGGGAGAAAACTTCCCTGAAACCTGGCTTGCAAGTTCATCAGCAAAAGTATTAACCATTCTTCTATAAAAGAAAAGGAAGAGAAAGGGAACACACCTTTTGACTTCAGTAATCCTGCAGAGCTATTACAGAGAGATCTCAACCCTCACACTTCTTTAATTTTAGGTCTTTATTTGCCAGTTACTTAAATGGCCTGTGTGGCTTCCTGTATGTCAGTGACGGTGGTTCGGGGCCCAGCTGGACACCCTGCTCCTTGCTCTGTTCATTTGCTCCAGGGCAGCAGCAGCACAGCACTGCACACTGGGCTGCAGAGAGCAAAAGGAGCTGGATGCAGCCACGTCTCCATGCCAGGAAAAGGAGGCAGACCAGGCAGGATCATTCCATCCATCCAATCCAGATGTGGCTGCTCCCAGGTGAAAACTCCACACCAGCACACCTCAGCATGTCTGGTTGTTTGTTGGAAACCATATGCTCCTACATATACTGCCCTGTTTTGCTACTGTAAGAGAAAACCTCTACCTTTGAACTTGTTCTGGGAGCAAGAACCAACTTGTGAAAATTCAGCTCAAGCAGTACTTCAACACACAGCAAAGGCCAAAACAGCCAGAAGAATTCAGCTGCACTGACCCGACATGGATCACTGATATAAAAAAGTTTGATGTTAGATACTTCATTAGTTCTTTCTTCAGAATTAGTAAATAACTCTTATCAAATCCTATTAGTCACTGACACCATTCAAGCATAACACGACACAAACAACATTGGTCAGAACACAACTTCCACTCTGCTCCTTTTGCAGAACAGCCAAGTCATGCACAGCACATTGTCCTCCATCTCATCCTGCAGTATGAGAAGCACAGCACGAATGACACACAAGATCCTGTCACCCTGCCCAGTGCTCTGTAACTACCCAGATTCCCTCCAGCTACCCATGCAACCTCTAGTCTAAGCTGCATTAAAGACAAGCCTTGAAATTCTACCCTTTTTAAAGCCTTACTGTAAAAAATACAAATAATCAGAATGTTCTACTGGTTATTACCTTCAAAAGAGATGCCGATGTCCCAGTTTTGGAGAGTTTTGTTACTGCAGACACTGAGGAGCCGTTTTCTGGTTTGGCTTTTTCACTTGTTTGAGCTTTATTTACTCCAGGCACTTTGGGCACTGAGCCAACACTCCTGTTCGCTTTCTTCATTCTGGGCTGTCTGTTTATGATGCATTTACAAACAAATCTACAAGCAGAAAGAAAGAGACCGTAAATATAAAATACAGATGAAAAGCAATGTCTTCTTTTATATGTTCTATTTAAGACCAGAAATCCAGAAGAGCAGCAAAGACCACAAATTAGAGCCAAACAAAATGCATGTGACTGACCAATGGTTTTTGCCTTTTTTTTAACGGGGATTTTTGCTAAGGACTAAGCACTTCCTACAGCTCCACTCCAAATTATAATCATTTTTTTTTTAGTTCTCATTCCACAAATGGCATTGAACCGAGGATATTTTATAAGTGACCCATGTTGCTGAGTTCACTTGTTAGCCAGCAAAAAAAACGCTTATTAGGGAGCAACATCCTTTATTTCTGACTGTGGGAAGGAAAACACTGCGGGAGTATTCAGGCAACAGCCTAACTACCAACAACACTGGATCTGAGAAAAGATTACCACCAGCTTGGTAACTACAATACTAAGAGAAAAATGGCAGTCACTGAGGAAAAACTGACTCTACAAAAAATCCAAAGAAGTTGAAAAATTCAGATTCCCTCAAACCATTTATTATTAAAAATCACAATAACAAATACATGGAATTTCACAAAATTTAACACGAGTCGTGTGATTACAAGGATTATCTGCAAGAAGAAATCAGAAGTAGCTCACTGGGTTCCACAGCCCACAGGGAGGACACTCCTGCAGCTTGGCCCGGCCTGCTGTCTCCAACAGCAGGGAACTGCCAGCACTGCCATTCCACCCAAAAGCACAGATGAAAGTCCAGAAAACAAACCTGACTTTATCCAAACCAGGAGCAGCCACAGCAGATCCAAAAACTGCAGGTATCACAACAACTGCTAATTCCAAGGAAGCATAGGCTAACAGGAGAACAGCCAAGATTTGAAGCATGGGCTACCAGAAAGACCAGACACATCAGGATCTTCTCCTGCAAGAGTGAGAGTTGGCAGCTGTTTTCTTCATCACCCCTGAGTCAGATGTCATGGCATGTAAGATTAAGAGGACAACATCTCCACTTCACTTTCAGTCTTAGAGATTCCAGGTGGAAGTAAGTGATCAGGTTTATCTGAGCCCAATATCTCACAGCTGATTAGAAACATGAAACACATCTAGTAATTTCCCTCTGTTAAATTGAAGCATTTCAAAGGCACAAAAAGCCTGATGATGACTGTGTGCTTGAAACATTTGACGTAACAACACAGTGATCAGAAGTACTAAATAATTTCAGCTAACAAAATTAACACCATACCCTTACAAACACTCCTTCCTTCTGAACACCATCTCAGCTGCACACAAGTATATTTCAATTCGGACTTTGATAAAAGTCAGTAAAACTCCAGGATTTTTGCCTCCTCAGATCCCCAAGTACTGTTAACAGAAGCAACAGGAAGTTCATCTTAAGACACTGAAAATATTTGTTTATAGTTTCCAGATTCCCTTTAGCTCTGAAAGCTGGCATGAACAGACACAGAACACTTAGTTTGCTGTTGCAGTTTCATCCTCACAATGTCAAAAATGCACCAGTCCTGCCATACAGCTACTAGTAATCAGAATGCCGTCACAGAAGACTAAGTAAGAGATCATTTGAAATTAGAGACTCCTAAAAAAAACAAAACCCAAACCAGAAAAACACCTTGAAGGTAATACGTTTGCTATACACACGTAATATTAAGTGGTACAAGTGCCTACTAGATTCCAGAACCAGACGGTAACACTGGTTACCATATAAGTTGCCACACTTCTATTTCTTGCCTTTTTCATGTTTATGAGTCAAACACTTACTTGTACTTTTGGTCTTATTCAACTGAAAACTAAAACTGAAAAGATTAAAGAGGATAGAGTTCTTAAGTAAAACTGGCATCTTTATTATTGAATGGTATTTTGATGCTCTATAGACATAAATAAATTGCCCATAGCACACTTCAGGAATAACCAAATGAATTTTCAGAGCACAGTTTATAGTGAAGCTGACCGTATTTAAAAAATTATCCCAAAGAAAAACTATACACTTGCGATAAATCCAGTCAATCAGAACCATCACTTTTTGACAGCTCACAGAGTGAGAAGGCCAGTGCTCTAAGGAGGGTTAGGGCACTGGCAGTGATATGACTGTGATACATTTGGGCAAAGCCTGACAACCTTGCCTGGCAATGTAGATAAAGCAGTGGCTCCGGCTGGCACAGAGACACCCAGCACTGGCCACTTGCAATGCACATTTTTCAGGTCTACAGAGCACATTTATCAGCCCTGACACACCTTGCAAAGCCAGACACAGCACACATGAGCTTTGCATGCACAGTAAATACAGTTGGATCTGTTTATTACAGCAAGTAAGACAATAACATAACCCACGGGATGGTCGGCCTCAGAAAGAAATGCAGGCTTAACGTCAGCTTTCACAGAACAAACCATTTATACTGTTACCAATATATCTCAGGGAGTCAGCAGTGACACGACTCTGTGAACTCGAATGTTTGTCATCCATGAGAAGTGTTCCTGAAAATATGCCACAGTATGTGCTTCAAGAGCAGCAACTGCAAAGCACAGTGATGGAAACAAGCAAAACTCAGCAAAGTAAGCTAAGTCTAATCCTCATGTTTCACCACAGCATTACTTTAAAATATCCATAAATTTGACGCTCAAGACCACTATTTTTGATCCACTGAAACTCAAAGGTAGAACCACCTTTCCAGAAAGTTTAAAAAAACATAGAGGACAAGAAGAGTTAGGTACCACTGTTCCTGTTTTAATTCCAGAAAAACTAAGCTCTAGTAGTTACTTTCCTAATGAAAGAAGTTTATGTCATTATAGTTTAAAAACTGAGAAAAATATACAAATGAGTCACACAAAATAAGAACAAGACATCAATTAGCATTACAGGTTCTAAAAGCAGCTGCTCACTAAGACTCCTAAAGTGAATTTATGGCCTCATTGTGCCAATTTCTCCCCTCCTGCCTTCTCCAGGAAGGAAAAAGAAGATGGGGTTTCAGCACTGAAAACAGAAGACATCAAAATTGTTGGACTGGAAGTAGAAAAAGCCCTACCTCAGCCAGTTTCTCAAAAGGCAGGTATGGCAGATAAAGACTACTTTTGTGCTTCTGAAGAACACCACCACAATTCCTTAGGAAGAAACAGTACTAGGAATCAACAATAATCTTGTCTCTGCCCAACAAGAAAATTTAACAATAAATTTTAAAATAAGAAATTAAACACTCTCTAACCAAAGAAAACCTTCTGAAGAGTAACATACAGCACTAACAATTCAAATGAGAACTAAAATATTATTTCACTATTGTTTTAAAAAGAAAATACTGCATATAAACCTGCAGTTTATATTTTGCCCAAGGGAGAAAGAAGGAATTACTGAAGACTTCCTTTCCCTTTATACACACTTCCCCCCTCCTCAAAAAAAAAAAAAAGGAAGGGAAAAAAAAGCCACTACTAAAGAAAATACTCATCAACAGGCACAAGACGTTACTGGAAAACATTTGATTAATGATAGCACAAACAGTATCAATTAATCAAAATGGAAAAAAGCCAAAACAACGCCAAAATATCAGATAAAAAGACTGCATTCCTAAACTAAAATGTAACTATTCACTCTAACCTGTATCCTTTCCCAGCCGTCTCTCTTTCCACAGCACACATAGCACAGGAAACAGGAGAACCTTGCTCAGGAGTGTGCTCTCCCTGCTCTGTGGAGGCATGTGAAACCAGTCCTGCACTTTATACCAGCTGCAAACACAACTGCATAAATAATAATTTAAAACTGTTTTGCCCAATAGCATGACTCTGCTCCTGACTGTAAACTGATATGATACATCCACCCAGCCAACGTGCAATGCTTTAAGCGTTACTCTTCAGAACCCTGAGCACTGAAGCAGGGCAGGGAGGGTATGATTTCTTACTGTGATTATTTTAATCTCATCCATTACTTAATATCCTTGTTTATGCTAATATTGCTGTCACAAAACTATAGCTCAGTTACAAGAGTACAAAAAATAGTTTCCTGTGCCTCAGAGACAATAGAGGGTTAAGCAACAAAAGTATTTTTTGCCCTTGGTTGAAAATACAAGGCATCGAGAGACATTAAGCAGTGTTACCTACTAAAAACTGCAAATTATTAAGAAAATTATAAATAATCTTACAATTATCTTTTAAGAGATCAAAAAAAAAAAATAGAAGCAAGTGATCCTTCAAATCTGAGGATTCCAAGCACTTTTGAAAAATCAATAACCCAAGTTCCTGAGGAAATTGCTCACATCTAGGAACAATAGAATCAGTACACTTTCACTCTCTATCTGTGCAAATTCTTTGGTTTTGATATATTTAGACTGACAACTTTGCCCAAATAATTAGGGAATGACGTTTTCAGGTCACTTATAAAGGCAGAAAAGTGAAGAGATTATAAAATACAGCCCCATCAACCCCCTGTAAAACACAGATACAGAACTTTCCCAAGTCTCTGCAGACAAGACAGCACAGACACCAAAAAGCTTCATATCTGGAATATGAAATAAGCTACATAGAAAGAGACACAGCTCTCTACATTTATAACTTTCAGCCTGCAAGCTGCACAAGCACTCTGTAACAATGTCTCTTGCTCAATAATTCCAAAAACATGATATATAAATCACTGGATTCCAGAAGCCCAGAGCAAATAGTGCATTTCTTTTATTGCTTAAGATCAAGACATCAGTTTTAGTGACTTGAAAGTTTACTGATGCTAGCGGATAATTTAAGATACCAAGGATAACAGGAGAGTCCATGGAATCACAAAGACCCTTATGAGACTAACTGGACAATAAAAACAGCAAACAAAATTAAATATAGGTAAACACAAACACATTTATCTCTCGAGGAAAAGCAACCTCAGCTTCAAATATAAACGTACTCTCAGTGTATCAATATTGGTCAGCAAGACTACAGTGCTCTGATCCACAGCTTCATTAAACTATCAGTACCGTGTTTGGAATAAGGAAAAGAAAAAAAGCAAAGCAATTCCAGGAATTATTTAAAAAAGGAATAGACAATGAACCATAAAACACAAATATCACACTCAACAAATCAATTATTTGCCCATCTACCCACACTTTAATTGCTATGTGCAGTTCTTCTCTTAACTTCAAAAACAAGTCTTCTTACAGATCTAAAAATGGTCAAGCGAGGGGCAAAAATAAGATCAAAGGTATATAATAGCTCCCATGGGACATCTCACAGGGAACATGATAAAAGCCTATCAAATCTGGAATGGCATCGAGAAGGCAGACAGAGTGGCTGTTAATTGTCTCTTCCAATACTAAAACTAAGGACCAGCAAACGAATTTAGAGCCAGGTTCTAATTTAAAAAAGTGAGCTGTATTTTTAATGTATATTGTGTGATGGGATGGGGAGACTGGCCATGCACAAGGTACAGAAATTTCCTAATGGCTGTTAAATAGCTGAGCACAAAGGGTTCAGAAACCCCTCTGAGCCAAAACTAATTGCAGGGTGGGAAAGCAGTCAGGGTGGGAGGGAAGACTTTGGGGTTGGGTTTTTCCTAAGGCATCTGCCCACAGCTGCAGGTGGGATGGAGCTCCAGGTGGGCTGCAGCTCCAGGTGGGCTGCATCCCTGTGCCAGTGTGGGCAGTGTCTGCTATGTTCTTGTGCTGTGAGGAAAATACACAACTGTGCATTGCAGTGCAATACAGATGGAGCACACAGGGCTGCGCTCCTGGAACAATGGCTGCAGGGAGCCATTTAGACAGGAAAGACCTTTCTATTACCTTCTGTCTTAAAAATTCTGAAGAGCCTTTACAGTTTTCCATTACAAGTTGTGGAATTCAAAAATTGGAATTTTGCTTTTAAGTTCTGCTATCCATCCACTGTTTTCAAGCCACATTTGCTGTTGCTACTTCTCTTTCAAACAGAAGGGAGGAAAGATCAGAGCTTTGGGCCAGAATTGGCTATTACACACCTCAATTTCTCTACTCCTTCTTTGGAGAAAACTTCAGATCTGTAGCTGCTGTGAGCGATGTGTAACCGTTGCAATACTTAACATTCCAGACAAGTGACAAGAACATTTACAGAACTCCTGAACTCACAAACTGTGCTCTAAAAGCCTTTTCATAACAAAATTAAATTATGTAGCCTTGTTTTCAAGCTCCTATTTCAAACAACTGCTATTTCAAACCACTGCCAAGGAAAGAAAAAACAACTGTTCATCAACTAACATGGGGAAACTGTTCCACAGGGAAGGGGAGCACTGACAGAACTCGGTCTCAGCATGAGCTTCTACACCGACTGCAGCTTCAGAAGACTTTTTTTTTAACTGTAGCTTTGAAAAACAGAGTAACAGACCAGGCAAATCCATACCTTACTGGTATCCATCATTGAGCCGATTAAAAAATATTCTATGTAGGCTCAGTACCCTTAGCATGCCCATTAACTACGGCTGCTCACACTATAGATCAAAACACCATCCACATCACTATTAAGTAGGGTTTGTTTCATTGGCGTCAAAAATACAGGTAATTTTGGTTACATTGTTATTTTTCACTCCTTTTGGTAAGTTTCACAGTTGCATCCAAATTTTAAGCCACACACTAACAGATGAGGCTGCACATACCTATTTCCTGGATAGAAATTACACTTCTATGTCAGATTTTACATGCTTGAACAAACAGCAGAAATATCAACCTTCCCTGTAAAACCCTTAGGGTAATATTCCAATAAAACAGAGCTAACTCCTACAGTAACACTTTGGTTTACCAGGAAAATAAAAAAATTAACACACTAATTTTCCCAGTCAAAGGACTGGCCAGCTTTAAGTATAAACCCCACTAATGTAGAAAGTGATACTTGATCAGTTAACTTCATTAACTGGAAGTGCTCTTATCTGTTATTCCAAGCATGCTCTAAAGCAAGTGTTATTCCAAAAATCAATAACCTTTCAGTTACAAAGGCGTATTTAGTGTCCTATAACCTTAAGTATATACTGTATTCCTCACACGACAAAGTTCACTGGTGGAATGCTTACACTGTTAATTGCTGTGATTCCTACAGCCATGAGTCCTACTGACAAATACACACCTGGAAGTTCTCCTGGCACTGCCAGGCAGTACTTTCAAAACCAGCCACGTCAATTTAAAAACCAGGGGAGTTGGTAGAACAACACAACAAAAGGTGTACGAACAACACAACAGCTTCCTTCCCTTTCAAACTGACTCGCTCAGTGTACACCATTTCATTGCAATGGTCTCTCTCTCGAGCACAGCTGTTCCCAAAAGTGCTGCCTAGAGCAGGTGACCAGCAGTGACCTCCTCCCTTCAGTCCATTGTAAATGTCGTCAGCTGAACTCTGATATCAACAACTGCAGCAAAGGCTTCTGCTGCATCAAGTTGCCAGGGAGGAGTAAGGCAGGCAGCAGCCAGGTTCCCATCACAGGAAGGGGGACAGGGAAAGGACGTGCAATGGGCCATTTCAGGAGGCAGACCAGTGGCTCCCAGCACATGTGAGGTACAGGTAAAACCTGTAAGAGAAGTGATTAACTTTGACTACGTCTCATGTTCATCCAAAACACTCCACCAGATCTTCAGTTCATGCAAAATCCAAATACTCCAAATCCTGATATCAGAATGGTTTTGATGATCGATCTGTTCTTACCAGCAGTTGATTAATTATCAGCTTGAGAACTTTCTGTTGCCTGGACTTCTGGAACTGGGAGGTGACTGGGTGCTCAGTATGTCCACTTCACCACCAACCTGGTCTGACAACATTCTTGAAGGCATCGCAACAAAAAAGTCCCAGAGAATAGAAGCAGCATAAAGAGATGCATCCCCTGAGGACCTTCCCAGGCCCCAGGTGCTTACAGCTCTGGGATTCCCAACCCCAGAAGGACCATCCTGCTCTCAGATGCACCAAGAGAATGGCCTGAATGGGAATGGCTCATGCACAAGTCAATCTTGCTAAGGCTGGGGGAGGGAAGTGCCTGCTGGGGATTGCATAAGTTAAGTCATGAAAATAATTTAATTGTACCCTGCCACCTAAAGAGGCAGTCCTAACTCCTTCCTCGGTCCTCTCCCTTCTCTCCATTCTAGAGATCACAGTTCATTTTTGATGAGTTGGTCTTTCAGACAGATCAGGACTGATCTGATTCACCTCATAATTGCTAGATACTATGCAAAGGAAGCAGCGGGACTGGGAACAAGAAGGCAGTCTCATCCTTTCAGAGACATTGTAGCCCCAAAGTTGTTTTAATACAGTTTCAGGCTATGGGACACTCAGCAACAGCCCTGCTTTAAATGAATCTCTGACTGCTACCCACCAAACCACCCACACTTTCCAAGCCACACTATTCCAGGGCACAGATGAACTGTGTTATTTTTAAGCGATCAACAAAAGACAAAACAGGACACCAAGGGGTCGGAAGCCTGGCTATCTATGGGTTTGAATTTGTGCAGTGGCCCACATCTTTCCTCACCTCCAAGACCTGCCAGCAGCACACTCATTACATAGTTTAAAGTCCTTCAGGCTTGGCAGACAGGGAAGAGACAGAGCCACATGCAAATCCTTCCTAAACAGTCTGGTATCACTAAGGGAGGAGCACTTACCTGCCCCAGTGTGCAAGCTCAAGGACATAAATTTGAGTCATACGGAAGAAAAGCCCTTGTGACGAGATGGAGAGGCTCCCATCTACTGACAATTTTTTATTTCCCCAGGGAAAAAGGGTAAGGCTATTTCTCTTCCAAATTTTATCCCAAGCCTTCCAGAAAAGGGTGAATCACTAGCCAGATTATGGAGTTGCTGTTCCCTGGGACAGTCTGGTTGTCAGAGCAATGCAGGATACTACATGGGACAAAGCCTGGGAGAGCACTAAAAGCCCAGTACAGCATCCCTAACTGATGTAGCTGTTGATATGCTGATATCCCCATGGAATGCCAAGTGCACTTTCCACTGTGAAACACTTTTAAGGTATTTCTTTGAAAAGCTCCTGTATCTCCAGGTTTCCTTTGATGTGTGACTGAAGGCCTCAGAATAGTTTTTCCTCCAGAAAAATGTAGTCTTTCTATCAAAAAAGGCTATACTGAAATCTTTTTCTTTTCCTTCAAATATCCTTTATATTACAACACTACTGTCCATAACTGATAGACTTAATTTTCTTCTGTAAATAGACACTATTTATTTTTTACAGGTGTATATATCAGAAACATTTTCAGGAAACTGTCAAGAAGTTTTTGTAATGAGTATTTGTATGATTTCATGTTTTTAATATAGCAAATGTAGTTCTGAATATGAAACTAAGTAGACTGAAATTTCATGTGCACACTTGGATCTATACCCTTTAAAATGTCTTTACTATTTTTCCTGAGTTTGCACAAACAATTTACACTGTTTACAGTAATATCTATCCCTACAAACTATCAAAACCTTCGGAGAACAGCATGATGGCACCTTTAAACTTTTTCAAAGTCGCAGGCATGCCCATGCTACGGGTTGAGGAAACCCTCTCCTGTAGTTTTGTACAAAACACAAAGAACAGCAACAGTTATGGGGGAAAAGTTTATGTTACAAAGTTTTCATTTTAACATGTTAATTGTTGATGAAATGTTCTCAATATAGTCAAATCCAATGATACTGCCACATTC
Organism: Pachycephala philippinensis; assembly: GCA_013397055.1. Classification (NCBI taxonomy): domain Eukaryota; kingdom Metazoa; phylum Chordata; class Aves; order Passeriformes; genus Pachycephala; species Pachycephala philippinensis. The sequence continues at coordinate 563,104 of VWZT01010542.1, read as the reverse complement.
AAGGATGCATGTCATATTTACAAATAATAATATTTACAAATCCTAAGTCAAGAATAATTTGATGACAACAACTACCAGCAACTGTATGTATTTAAGAAGTTCATCATTTCCAAAAGAGACACTAATTGTCCATCTCATATAAGCAAGTGCAGATATAAAGTAGCTTTGTATGATTCTGTCACCAAGAGGAAAGAAGGTTCTTTTTTTTGTCACTGAAAGAAATAAAAGCAAAACTAAAACGTCTTGTGTACACAGTTACTGAGATTTGTGGAAGGAATCATGTCTATAAAAGTAGCTTTAATTTTTCTTTTTTCCTTCAGAAAAGCCTATATTCCTTCAGGGACTTGAAGGAAATATTTGCCATTAACTATTTAAACTGCTGGTTACTTCTTAGGGAAGAGCAAATCGAAACAGGCAAGACCATTGTCTGAAAAGACACTGCACAACAGACGCTACTTTAAATGCACACCCTCGGTGTCATTTACTTTGCTAAATAAAAGAAACTTTTAGTTCAGTATAACTTAGCAGCTCAGTAAAAAGAAAAAAAAAAGAAAAAAAAAATCCTTTGGCTAAACAGTGAAAGTCAAGCTCTAGTAGATCATTTTTATAAACTTGCCCATGTCACTTAAGATCTGTCCATACAAAGACAGCCAACATTCTAGCAATGAACAGTGAAATATGTTGAAGGAGCCTCTCCAGCACCAACCCTCACACAGCAAGGAAATTCTGTAGCCGAAGCTTCAAGAAGGCTCCATCTGCCAAAACCACTGTGTGCTTTTAATTAAGAACATACATAGAAGTGTATTAAGAACACAAAGGTTCAAGGAGTGGTAAGAACGCCAGCCTCTTGGCCATGCTTTCCACCCACCTCCCCAAATGCAGATCCCACAGAAAGTCATTAGTCACTGCATGTACCTGTGCAGAACATGTATCCTACACTGGCCAAATGACCAAAGTCAAGGAAATGTTTTTAGCATCAAAAAAATACAAGTACTTTCAGACTGATGTCATCAAGTACATCACTTGAGTACTTCAACTCTACCTTAATTCCTTTTTACTACTATTTAAATACTACATGGTGAGGTGCTCAGTTTCTTTTCCTGAATAAAACTGCATATGTAACAATTAGTCACAGCCAATCATTAGCTTGGCTCCATTCTGGCAAACAGTGATGGAAAATAAAATTGATGCAAGACTTATCATTCAAAAATGTCAAACCAAGTCTTGAAGTAAGTAAAAACTTGTTATTTACTCTTCTGAAATTTTGCCTTAGTGGCCTCACAACCATTTAATATGCAACAAATTACTAGTTCTCTTTTTTTTTTTGGTACTGAAACCTTGCAGATTGAGCCCTTTAAAAAAGTCTCCTTTCACCTAACTTTAGCATTTAGTCTTGTATTACTCTTGCCTGCAATTTGGGAAGCTACTAGTTCTGCCACTGATTTGCAACAGAGTGTCAGTTCTTTGCAAAACTGAAGTACCCCAAGACATTTAGTTACAAAGATGAAGATCAAAAGTTGTAGCGCCTTCACAGTAAAGTCCTCTTTCCCAAAGAAAATCATGCATGTATGTGTGAAAATTCTACTAATGAATTATTTATGTTTAAAGATGGTATCCTGTGATTACTTCTAGTCTGCACTACTGCTGAGTGCTCCAAATGGTGGCTTCTCTGATCATTTAGGTTGTAACAAGCTCAAAAGAAACAAGTCATAGGTTCCTTGTAACTAGTCACGTAAGGTTACCATTATGTACATAAATCAGCTTCCAACACTTGTTTTTTCTCCCTTTTTCAGTATAAAGACCAAAAATAAGACTAAATGGGGTGATTTTTTAAGCCAGGAAGTACAAGCCTAACATTTCTTATGCTATTTTTCCCAATGAGCAATAGTGATTCAGTCCCATTAATAGCATTAGACACTTCTAGGACTGGATCCTTGTTGGCAAGACAGGCTCCAACATCACAAGGCCAAAAAAGAATTCGAATTCTGAATTACGTTAGTGAAAAATCTCTTAAGGAGTTTCCGTAGCCTCCACCTACTGAGAATTTATTTTCCTCTTTCATACCAATAGTAAAGCAAAAATGGCACAAATTTGTTCGATTTCAAAACGTTACTTCTAAGCATATATCTATTCATATATAAAATGTTGACTGTACATCACATTTATTTTGTACAATTAAATCTTTGCAGCAAAAGAAATATCTATCCCAACATGTGCTTAGACAGAAACTTCTAAAACTCAGCAAGTTTTAGACCTGGCCTTTGCCACCTTTAAATGATGTCCAGGTACGGCTCAGGAAAATGCCAGCTGGGCCAAGCAAGCCATGCCAATGCCCATGCTGACAACGATGTGGAAATCACATGCCAGACCTCAGCCTAACACCCAAGTTGTTTTTGATTTGCTACTATGGACACACTCTCCATTAAGGAAAACCTTTGCTCCAGCCTGCTGCAGAAGACACCTTTGGCAGATGTCTGGAAGGCCACAGAAATCACACCACCCTAGAGCACAGAGGGAAAGGGAAAATACCCCAGAGCCGCAAAACACAACAGAAGGTACAGTCCATGATACCTGGAAATCCCTGCACAGACGTTTTCCCCCTGTGATGTTCCACCATCATCAGACTTTAATAAAACCATCCCTCATACAAGCAAAGAGAGAATACAGATCTTTACCAATAATCACATTAAAACACATGTCAACAATTATCTTGAGCAGATAAAATAACTGGGAAAATATGGGCTGCATTTTCTAACTAGATGGTCCTGCATTTGACAGAAATAGAAAAATACGTTAAAAAGATTTGAGACGTTTTGTTCCCAAGTATGTGTCGTATTCAATAAAGAAAGAAAGAGATATGTATCTTCAGCCATACAAAAACAACTGAGAATCAAGGTTTTTTTTCCTTACCTAGTTTACCAGCCTGGAATCTGGCTTTTCCATTAGCTGAAAGTGAAGTGGCAGTGTTACAAGAAACATGAGACTAGTCCCGTCTCAGTTTCCCAGTTTTAATCTCAGACTATTTACAATGACCTTCTCTTTTCATTTTGGTTAACAACTACCTAACAACACTCAACTAGGCTAGAGACAGAGAAGAAACTGTACTTCTGAGCTACTGCAGCACTATATTGTGATCCACAGTGTTAAAAGCAGCCACTGGCTTTAATCTGACTATCTTTCAGCAGCCAAAGTCTACACCATTAATGAAGCAGGAAGCAGCTACAGAAGGTTTATGTTTGCTTTTGGGGTGAGCAGAGCTTGCAGACTATGCCCTTCAACAGAACCCATGGCTCCTCAGAGCTTTTTTCACCCAGCAGAACCACTTACATGACACATTTTCTGCTACAAGAGAGCTGTGTTTTCCAGAGCCCAGCACAGAGAGACTCTTCATGCAATCACAGACAGTGAGATGCTGTTGTGGAGAGAAGGGTACAGTTTGCTGAGCATCAGCACTGCATTGTTTTTCTCTCTGAGGACACAGCGTACAGAACCACTCAGAACAGGCTGGTGACTGGTTTTGGCCCAGCTATAGGAACCTGCCTTCCTACATCCCTGGTAATACCAGGTCATGACAGACTTAGAAGCTGAAATACTGTGAGGCACAGGATGGCAGACAGCAGGCACAAAACTGGAACTTAGAGGCTCTTTCAGCTATAAAAAGGCAGAAAAACCGTGCTCCAGAAAAGCATGAGACCAGAATCCAGACAAAGGTGCTCCCAAACACACCAAAACCCAGCTAGAAAGGTGCTGAACGCGGGCATTCTGCGTTTTTCCTCAGGGAGCTCCACACGCACCCACCATCCCTCTCACAGACACCAGCCAGCAGCGTGAAGGGAACGATTCCACCGCGGGATGCAAACGCGGGCCAACCTGCGCCTCCCCGCCAGCCGAGACCGGGGGACGCTCCGTTCCCTCACCGGCTGCCCCGCGGCGCTCCCGCAGGGTCATCGCGAGATGGGTGACAGGGAGGACGCGGCAGGGAGAGCGGAGGGCGCCGGGGGGGTACCCGAGGCGGGCGCGGGGCGGTGTCACCGCCGGGAAGTGACAGCGCGGCCCCTCGGGGGGCGGCGGTGAGGAGGGGCCGAGCCCGGGGCTCCCCGCGGCCGTGAGGCGCTGCGGGCGGGGCGCGGGACACAGG
>VWZT01010542.1:524447-558904 GCA_013397055.1 Pachycephala philippinensis | reverse complement strand
GCCTCCGCCCCGCCCCCTGGCGGCACCGCGCACGCGCCCCTCGCGAGCCCGCCCCGCGCCCAAGGGCCGTGAGGGGAAAGGGCGGGGCGCGACCACGGGCGGCGCGTGCGCGGTGCGGCCCCACCTTCAGAGCGGGGCGGTTCCGCGTCTGAACGGCAGAATCGCGGTAGAGGGGAATCAGTTAGGTCGGAAAAGAGCTCGGAGATGGTCGATGCCGACCTATGACCTTGCATCACCGTGTCGTCTAGAACATGCCAGTTAACTGAGCGCCACGTCCAGACTTTCCTTAAACATCTCCCGGCACGGTGACTCCATCACCTCCCCGGGCAGCCCGTTCCGATGTCTGATCACCCCTTCTGTGGAGAAATTACTCCTCATGTCCAACCTGAATCTCCCCCGGTGCAGCTTGAGGCAGCTTCCTCTCATCCTGTCCCTTGTTCCCTGGGAGCAGACCCTGACCGCTCACGGCTGCACCCTCCTGTCAGGGAGTTGTGGAGAGACAAGTCCCCCCTGAGCCTCCTCTTCTCCACGCCGAACCCTCCCAGCTGCCTCAGCCGCTCCTCACCACATTTGTGCTCCAGACCCTTCCCCAGCTTCGTTGCCCCTCTGAGGGCGGGAGGCCGGCAACAGCCCCGGCCCAGGGCCGCATCTTGGCCTGGTGAAAAATTCAATGATTTTGTGGGGGTATTTTTGGGCGGGGGAATAAACGTGCATATTTTAAGCTCTGGCACCAAGGGCACACAGGGCAGGCAACGTAAGTGTGAGGGAGGGGGCTGTGGGTCTTCTAAACCTCTGCCTTACTGTCCAATCTACATTTGTAGCTTTTCGAGTGAGAAGTAGGTGTTTAAATGTGTGTTGTGGCTTAAATGGGCTAGAGTTTTCTTCACTGTGTTCAGCACAAATCCAAAACATATCCCGTACTAGCCACTTTGAAGAAAATTAACTCTACCCCTGCCAAAACCAGCACGTTGGGGTAGGAAATAGCTTTGTCGTCTTAGATTACAAGAACCCATGTGCACACAAGCTTTCAGAGTTTGAGCTGCCTTCAAACGTACTAAACTAAGCTCAGCTTTGTGGCCCATCACTGTGCAGGATGTTTGACTTGTCATGAATAACCAGCAACTGAAGTTAATAAACCCAAATTGCAGTGTGGGTGCTTTGGTGGGAGGTATAGCAGGGTTTGTATTTACAGGCACTGGCTGGGAAGTGCTATGAACACAGTAATGAAGAAAATGTGCTGATTTGACACTTCACTGTAAAAGTTTCCCCTCTATTTAGGTTAAAGCTTCTCTCCCAACAGCAACTCAGCTGTTTTAGCAAAAGAAACATTTCAGTGTAAGATTGAGTTGCACATTCTCCCTTGAGGTACATTCCTTCTGAATTCATAGGAATAGAATTCGCAGTAATATGGAATTTGTAGGCTGTAGACTGGTAGGGCAAGTATCATTTACAGTCCCCTCATTATCTTTGCTGAAGTTAAATTTTTAATATTATAAATGAAAGTAAATGACATCTCTATTACATCAGAATTGCCTTTAAAACTGACAGGATGTATGCTGTCAGATATTGCAACATAGTTTGATTTACATGGTGGGAAAATTTTTCTGTTTATGTCTTACAAGGTCAGTCATTTCACTGAGACGTCCCTCCCTGCCCATTTCTCCGTCACTCTGCCTGTTCCTACCTGGTGGAGATTCCCTTGGCAGGTGGCTGCACAGACATGGTGTACTTGTTTTAACAGTGAAATGCTCCTTTATGCTTAAGTAATAATCCTGATGTTTATTTTCTTACGATATGACCGGTGTCATTCAGCTAGATTTTCTGGTCCATGATACCTTCAGCAAAATGTTGTCCTGTGTTTCTACCTTTGGACTGATTTTTAAGTTATCAGCTAAAAAATGGCATTTCAATGGCACTAGTTCTGTATTAAAGATGTGAAAAATGACTGTGCTTGTTTTGTTCAATGTATTTCTCACAGTAGCCCACAAAGGGCTCAGCTTTCTGTTCTGCAGCAGGAAGCAGTCACTCAGCTCAGTGAATTAATGAACAAGCTGCTATATCCATATGCCTTGGATCTTGGTTCTGGAACTTAAAAGGTCGCTGAAAAAAATGTGTAAAATTGCAGTATTATGTGCTGTAATGTGTACGAGTGGTTCAGCTGTCTGCTAGGAAAGCTTTCTCATTGTGGCTACATTCTGGGTTAGATTGCCCCAGAGGATTACAGAATCTCCATAACTGGAGGCTTCTAACAAAGAGCAGACAAATGTCTCTCCAGAGTCAGGCAGGGATGGCTGATCCTGCCTCACACTGACAGCTGTATCCCGCGGGCCTCAGGGGAGCTGCTGCCCCAGGGCAGCCTGTCCGAGCCTCAGGGCTGTCTGGAAAATGGAAAGACACCTGCTCAGGTGGAGCAATTTGCACAGAACATCCATGGTTATTATATGCATGTTCTTTCTCATCCTGCTCCAGCCTTAGGTTTTATTCACTCCCTCTCGTTCCAGGTGCCGCAGGTGTGTGCTGGCTGCTTTGCACAGGCCTGCACGCTGCGGCTCACCTCGAGCCCAGGGCAGCTCTGCTCACCTTCAGTCAGGGAAAAGCAAAAGTGGCTGAGAAGCTCCAGGCTGGCAGTCAGCGGAGAGCTGGACACGGAGGAAGGAGCGTGGCTGTGGGTGCAGAGTGCCTGGTGCGGGACACGATCCCTTCCAGGCTCATCCAGGGGCTGCTGTTCCATGTGGTTGTACTTCAAGGGTTCACTTTCTGGGAGAGGGAGAACCATTTTGTAGAAGAATTCCACACTGAAGCTATTGGAAAACTATTTTATGCTATACAGCCACACCACTGGTCAGAAGTATTAGTAATAGTCATGGAGTTTCCCGTTCTTTGCCCAGTTCAGGGGTAAGCATGATAGTCAGTGTAGTTTTAAACACTGCAGTCAGTCAGTTACATTTTATCTACTTCCACCATTCCAATGGAGTCCTGTAATCTTTGTGATCCACACTTAACGGATTCGGCTAGAGAGCTTTCAAGCAGATATCTTTTTATTGTAGAAAGGTTTATATATTATATTAAATTTGGGCTATATTCAAACATAAATGTACTTTGATTACATTAATAATTTAAACAATATTTAAATAAAGCACCACGTTAACTTGATTTAAATAACTGATTCAGTTTCCACACTGATTCCTACAAAATCCCACTAATTTCATGCAGTGTTTGAAGAACTGGAGGCCAGAGCTCATTTCTTAGCAAATACTAACTACAGTTCAAGTGGTCTGCACACAAAGGTAAAGTTGACAAAGTCTGAGACGGGCTGGGTTTTGAAGCAGAACTCCTACAAAAGGATTCATACAGATCTGAACATGGACTGGGTTGCTTAGCTATTTCTCTACTTTCCATGTAAACTATTTCCACACATTAAAGTTGTTTTAGTTTAGTTCTTTGTACTAACCTCTAGATTTTAGGTGATATAGCTTTTACCTTTTAAAACAAGAAACTGCTTTTATTTTGAAACAGTGTTAAATTCCATACCCCCAGCAAACTCAGCTGAATGCAATTCACACATTCAGAGTAAGATAGGCCCACTTTCATTTAAATAAGACCAAAAGAACCTGACAACATAGATACAGGAGATTTTATTTAACATTGTGTACAAAGAAAGGCTACAAATGCCTTAAGACATTTTTCCCCCAAATACAGTTTTTGGATCCCTTTTTCATACCACTTTTCTCAGAAAGTTAAAAAAAAAAATATCCAGAATGACAATTTTTCCCTTTCCCCTTCTCTTTGGGCCTAAACTGAGAGACATTTAGCAGTATGGTTTCAACACCTTTCAGTATTAAACTATTAGGATTAGGTTTTCTTTCCCCAAAACAGAGCATTATGAGATACTGAAGCACTAGCAACAGCAGGATAAAATGTCAAAAACTGCCTCCCTAACACAGTAGTGTTTAAAATAATGCCAACAGTATTAGCTCTGATGAAACCCCAACTTATCCAAACAGTAACAAGTTGTTTGTCTTCTACATCTGATAATTTAGGACTAATTATATAATTTAATTGTATTTATATTTAAATAAATAGTCTTAACTCCTTTCCTTGGAATTCTTCATGGATTATAAACACTTATAATACTAGAGATAAGAACAAACTACACAACTTACATAGGCTAGAGAAGGCTGAGTTTTATTTTTTTTGCTGGACAGACACAGAAAGGACAACATTTCAGTGTCCTGCTGTGAGATCATTTTTAAATTCACTGTTTCATTGTGATGCTTTTCAGTTATCCCAACACAGTAATTCCTTACCCTCTTTTTGCTACCTTGGTAATCACTTTTAGTACTCCTGAAACATTGGTCCCTGCATAGCTAAGTTTTATCCAAGATTCTGCAAGTTTTGTATGTGACTGCAAAACCCAAGACAAGATTTCTTTTAGGCTGTGAGAAGCAGTAAAGAAGGCAGGGAGCAAAAAAGGCTCTTGCGGAGAAGTGACCTTTTGCTATGGCAGCTTTTACATTACCATCTACTATACAGGAAATAGGTTTTAGGTACAGATTGGTTTTCAGCTATTTGTATAATCCCAAATTAGCATAGTCCCTGTTTCTTCCAAAATGGGACTAAAATAAGAGGAAGTTTGAGCTACTCTAGATCAACATTTGATCACTTGGTTGGGTGCAGTATGAAGGAACTCACAACTGCCTTCTGAGCCTCTCAAACTGCCCCAGGGGAGATGGGAGCACCCAAGCAGCAGCAAGGCCTTTGCTCACTGGTGGGCTGGACCTGCTGTGACCCTCGCTTGGGGTCATCTCCAGGAAGCTGCTGGAGTCTCCTTCCAGGCAGGAAGCTGTTTTGTACACAAGCCTGCCCTTTTGTACATCCACAGGGATATAAAATGCAGTGTGGTATAAATCATTCTCCAGATTAGAGAAACAGGTCATCTGTAGAATGTCTCAGATTCTCAGAACATCCTACCACTGGGGAAAAGACCGCAGCAGTTACACAAGCAAAAGCTCTAGCGCAAAATACAATTTTCTCTATTCTGGTGAACCATTTTTGACAAGAGGATTTAAACATGACTGTGATTAAGACAAAACAGTAGAGCAAACATTTCTGCTAGGCTTGGGCACTCTGTAATCATATTAATTCCCAAATATGCTTGAACAGCTGTAAATAATAGAATTTTACTTAGCTCACAACACAGCCCTGCGTGAGCCCAGAACTTTAGCACTACCTGGCCCACTCTGCACAAGAAGACTGGAAATATTTTAATTATCTCCAGGGCTCTACTCTGTAGCTCTGCTACAAACTGAACCTGTTGATGTGGTAGTTGCTACAGTGCAGAATGATGCGAAGTGGTTCTGTTGGAAAAGGAGGGGTCTGTCTTATTGTGAGGTGAAACATGGCAGCAGGAAAAAAATTGTGTAAAAACCGCTGCATGTTTTGCAGTGGTCTCCAGCAATGTCACTGTAAGATGGTAACACAAAGAGAATCAACAGTGGAGGCAAACTAGGTAATTTAGTAGTTTTCTAATTCTTGACAAGAGCATTTATGAATCTGCTTGACCTGAGAGGCATAAATCTAATGATATGACCACGGAAGGAGGAGAATCAAGACAACACATACGTTCAGGTTTCCTTTGGTCCTACTGCCCCAACCATTTTGTCATTACAGCTGTTGTGGCATTTTATCCTTGCAGCCCAAAAACAGACTTCTAGCTTAAATAACAGTACAACCTTATGGTCCTAGGAGTTTTTTACTTCCTTGTGGTGGTGGTTCACCTACACTAACACACAGGCACTATGGTGCTGCCTCAGGGGGAAAAGGTAGAGAGCAAGTGATAAGCTTTGCTTTCTTAGCACTGAATTGTGATTGTTCAGTAGCAAGAAAGAGGGGTTGCAGCACATCAGAACTGTGAGGCTGCTGTAGCTAAATTTCTGGCATTCCCATATTCATGTTTATTTACTGGCAAGAGAGCCTTTGCTCAGTTATCTAGGGCATGAGCCACCATCTGTAACTCAAAATGAGAACTTCATTCTAGTCCCAGGCAGTGTGACCTGAGCAGTTCCTAATTTTGCTTCCCTTTTCTATTTTTGTTGGTTTTATTCCCTAAAGATTGTTCAGGAAGAGTCTATTAACTATAAGTGCTTCCTTTATAGCTTCTGTTGATTTTAAGGGCAATCCATGGATTTAATTCTATTCAATTAGAAAGTTCACACATGAATATTTATTTCATCCTAGTTCAGAATCGAGAATTGCTAATACTAGTCCAAGGCTCCAGTATCTCAGTTGCACAGGTCCTGTGTTAAAGGAAGGGAATGGTACCATGTTTATTTTTCACTAACAGTAGTAGGACAATATGAGCAAAGTCTATAAAGAAAAACATCCCTGGAGTAGAAATTTAAGAGGGCATAAATGAGTGACTATCTCCAAGAATCTGATTAATTTGATTGTATCTAGGGATTTCCCTTTCAGATTTTTCTTCTTCAAGGAACAGAAGCAAATCCCCCCCAAGTTCCTGAATAAATGTATTGGTCTTCTGTTATTACAAGTCCCTGTCATCTTGAATGAATTAAAGTAAAATGGGAAAGGGGAAGTTTTTTTCTTAAAACATTTCCCATCTTATACTAAAATTTCCATAAGAAGAATGCCATGTCTCATAAAGTTATCCCAGTAGGTGACCAAGCACTGAAACAAAAGGATTACCTAGTGAGGAATCAGAGAAGGTTGGGTTTTTGCCATCAGACTTTAAACATTTTTAAAACCACATTGGTCAGTTCACATTTGATACACACTCGAGAGAATGGCACATTAACGTAAATGAACACATTGTGATGCCTTCCAGTGTTACACAGGTGACAAACTAATCTGGAGATCCACGTCTGCCTTAAAGAGCAGTCCACATGTTTAAATAAACTCATAGAAAACTAACAGGAACAACCATAAAACAGTTTTAAACAGGTAAAACTAATAAACTGTAAAAATCCTGCACCTCCCATAAATATCCTCTGTGGTTCCACCACCTCATGGCCAACACCACAAGGGCCGTGTGGCTCCGTGCAGTGCCGGACAATTCTGCGTGTGCGCGACCAAGGCAGAGCCGAGGCAGGCAGTGGGCACCGGCAAGCACAGGCACCACACTGCTGGATTTTGCCCTTAGCTGATACACTGAAAAATAGCAGCATTAAAATACAGCCTGAAATAGCTTAGCTACTACCTCAACTTGTTAAAAATGTGCAAGAATAAAGAACACCAGCAGCATTTGAATGGATGTATTTCAATTTGGTTTCTGACACTTCCCTCCCATACAAAGCATACACAAACACAAAGCTGACTCTGAGCTAGTAACTGTTATTTCTTGTCCATCTTTGAAAACTTTTCCCTTCATTTGCTTAACTTTTAAAAATTTTACTTAAAAGCCTATTCAGTGTTAAAAAATCCACGAGAATTTTAAGGTAGTTTCTAAATGCCAGGAAACTGATGCTTATTCCCCTCCTTAAACTGGAGAGACACAGACTATCCTAATCAACTGAATTTCCTTAGCTGAAAATTTAAACATTTCAGATTCCTGTTCCTGAAAGTGACATTTGTAGAAAAGTCTCTCCAATACATTAGAAACTGAAGGAGCAAAATCTCCCAGCGCACACAAAAAGGGTAACTTTTCGCTAGTTTGCTCTTGTGTTGTTTATATTGTACCTTTTAACATAGAAAATGAAAGAGCTCAGTTTTCTGGCACAACTCACAAGGGAATGTATAAGAGGAGAAGTCAGAAGGCCTTCTCTAAAGCCAAGTTTTGCATTTCCCTTTTTGTTTAAGTATGATAAGGCTTATTAAAAAAAAAAAAAAAAGTAAAAATAAAACCCAAAACACAAAAAAACCTTCAAACAAACAAAAAACCCCAACCAACATCCCTGGGGAAAAAAAAAACATAAAAGCTTTTTGGAAATACTTAATTTCTGAAAACATAAGACTATTGGAAAAAAATTAATTGCAAAATTAAAGGAAATTCAAGAAATCAATTCTCGTATTTCAAATCTGTCCATGATTTCATTATCAGCAATACTATCTTTTCCAGCCCAAAATTACCAGCTTTGGGGAAAACATATTCATACTTAACAGAAATAATTAACGGGTTAAGTTAAATAAACTTTTTTCCCTGATCCACATGCCTGCATGTTAGATAACGTTACATTAGAACTGAGCATTGTAATGAGAGACTGACAGCAACAACCTGTCACAGTAACCAAAGCAAAAGCAATTTTCTCATGGTTACATACTATAGGAATTTTATATTAAAATTAACTTCCTATATAAATAAAAATTTAAAAGTCGGGCAAAAGTAAATTGGCACAGTCATCATGGTATTGCTTTCCAGTTTCAACCTGCAAGGAGCAGCCACAGATTCCAAACACCAAAGGAAAAGGCTATCACCCAGCACCAGGTGTAGCTTGGGTTTTTTCCCTTTTCCATGAAGTCATCAGCAGTGCTCCTGCCTCAGGTCCATCCCCCCGGGGTGGGAGCAGGCAGGAGTGCAAGGATTGCTGTAGAGCTGCTAGGGAAAAGGGAGAACAAATACAGAGAAACAAACCCAGAGAATGCTTTACTGCTCTGCATGAAATGGCTCAAGTCACTGTTTTTTCAGGATTGTGACTAATTTTTACCTTCAAACAGGCAAAAATAAGAATAAAAATTAAAAAAATCTAAATCTTAAGCCTTCAAGTTTCCTTGCCTTCATTCCCTCCCTCCCCCAAAAAGCACCTCCTACTACAGACATTTTTTTCTTTTTTGTGGGTTCAGAAGTTGGAATGTCGTGGAAATACATACAAGAGAGAAGGAATTTCTAGTTGTACATTACATTACAAAGAGGTTTGCTCCCAGACCTAAGGAGGGAGGGATACTAAGCAATGTTAAATTCCTATAAGAATCCTTACAAAGCATGCAAAATATTGATATACTCACAAAATTGAAATTTATATTTTTTCCTTTCTGATTTTGCAACTTCACAGTACAATAATTTCTAATATTCTGCAGCAGTCAGAATTACAGTGACTACAAAATCATTTCCCTTTAATTTTTTTCTATTTGCTTGAAATACTCCTTTGCTATTTTTTTTTTGAGAGTTTGCAGATCACCCATCAGAAAATGTGTAATTCAGCACAAAGAGGGGTCGCTTTCTGTATCGTATTTCCCTGCAAATGATGTTGACGACCTGACCCTACCAATCTTTCAAAATCTGTCCCTCCCTCCCCTTTTTGTGCTGATTCCTTCCCTTGTCTTCTAGCTGTACTTTTCTTCTCACCAGGATGATGATGGACAGATGCCACTAAATGGATGCTGGGTAGGAGTGGCAGGGGCTGGAATGGTTTAGAAAATGGCATTACTCCCACCCCCAGGATGTTTGGCACAACTGCTTCAGAGCCAGAATCTGGCCTCTGGATACCAGCAATTAGATTCTGCAGTTTCAATTCCCTGGACAAATACTGCTGCCCTTTCCACCCCTGTAGCTTCAACTGATTTAGGGAGGGAAATACAAAACTGATGTTTGGCCAGACCTTTTGTACTGCTAGATGGAGTTCTACAGATATTTCTCCACTGCTCTTATTTAAAACAGTTGGAATTTCTGGAGAACCCACAATGCATGCTACTTGCTGGATTGTTCATAAAGTACATTCTGGCATTTTTTCAGAGTGTTTATATCTATCAGAAAAAGACTCTTGTAGAAACAATGTACAAAGCCTCCAAAAATTCAAGTATCAAAAAAAAGATGTTCTGATAAAAGTGTGGAGTAAGCAGCCAGCCAAACTGAGGCCATTGATTTTTTTTTTTTAAATCCACAATTTTTTTAATCCACAAATTCTTCAATTACTTTTGCAGAGATAATGTATTTTCTTTGGAGTGTTGGGAATTAACAGCCTTCCCAATTAATTTTCATTAAGTTTGGTGGAGTCTAAGGAATTTAGCAATCCTTCCTGGATAATATTGCCCCTGCTTTTATAAACAAACAACAGAATCACTGACTGTTATCCTCCCTGCCTCTCTTTAATTTGCTGTATTTATTTATTTAATTTCATTGAGTTTGTCTCAACCCAACAAAACCCATCAAAAGTGCAACATAGGCAAGAGCAGGGCATCTCCTTCCCTGGGGTGTACGAACATTTGTATGGGAAGGGGTGGGTGAGCCAAAAAACCATACAAATAAAAAAAAAAACCCAGCCCCCAACCAGACAACAGTTCTAGCTGTACATAAAACTGTTTGATTTCTTTAGAACCATATTCAAATCAAGACTTGAATTTCTGTGGAGAGAATTTTAGATCCCAGACCCTTCTCTTCTCCTTCCTCTTGCAAAGCAATGCTATTTTTGTGGCCTAGAACAGTACTTGAAAAACAGCAGTTATTAAAGACACAGTTGTGATGTATCCTTTAACGCCCCCTCACCCAAAAAGGGGTGTCCTATCAAGTGGTCCAGTAGAAATCTTGACGTTTCTTTATGATAGATTAAATCCATAAAATGAGGAATACCTTCTGTCACATTCCCAACAAGAATAATTGCCACACTCCGTGGTGCATTTGTCCAAGTGTCTATTGCTCCTTCTAGTGGAGATTCTGCACAGCTCCATCTCCGGTTAGTTCTGGTTCTACCAGCACAAGGAGAGGTTTTTCTCCATTCTCTCCAGCTTGTCTCTGGTTAACAAACAGCAGAAGCTCTGAGGGCCAGAATTCCCCAGCACAGGAACAGGCCAGTCCAAGGAAACACCAGTCATCTTTTTCCTAGGGGTGACAGTTATGCCAAAAGCAGTTTGTGTCCTGTTGGTACCGTGGGCACCTACACCTCTGTGGAAAAGAGAATGCTTTGCCTTTTGCTGTCCGGGGTAGGGATAGTCTCTAGCTGCAGGAAGTACAGAAGAACTTGAACCTGGAAAGAGAAACGACAAGGTAATACTAAAGCCCTGTAAAAACTCATTCTCATCCTGGCTATGTCAGAGCTGGTGATACAGCTCTCTCAGGGAACATCTAGCAGCTGTGTATTTAATACGCTGTATAACAGCAGGAGAAATAGTAAAACTTGCAGTGCTTCAGAGACGCTCTTTTTAGATTCCAGGTGGAACAATGGTGCTGGTGTTCCAGCACTGAAAAAATTAAATCCGTAATTTGTCATTACTCAACAGAGAACGTACAAACCAGTCTGACCCAGTGACACAGGCTCTGTGCTACAATCCTCTGCATTGCCTTCAAAGGCAGCAGTGGCCAAAGAATTTTCTTGTGCATCAGTGAAGGTGGTTTAAATGCTGAGGAGCACTGTAGAAACACTGCCAATTCTTTTATCCCAGGCCAGCAACATGGGGCTGGGACACAGCTTCCCAAAAACTTCCCATGCACTAACAAACACAGGATGCACACACACAGACATTCCTTAACGAAAAGCTGTATTCGTACAGATGAAAACTGACCTACCTGAAGGAACACTGTTCCACAGACAGTCTAAAATGTCTGTGTGAGGGCAAAAGTTTTTTTATGTTTATCGAAAAAACTACCATGAAAATCCAGCGGGATGGCTGAGCCAGTCCTGCCACAGGACTGCACTTTCCCAGAAAGTGTCTTCACAAGATGCAACGGCACATTCAGGATTTTACCTGGGACATGACTTCTAGTGACCAGCTGTCAGTCATTGTGATGGGCTGGGTTGGGTTAGCAGGGATTTTACTGTCCTTCTCCGAAGGTCTGAGCAGTGTTGGTCCAAAGACAGTGGCAAGATTATGTAGGGACATCTTGTTCACACTTTCCCTCTCAGCAACCCTGGGAGAAGAAGCAATGCACAAGGCAGACCTTTATAAATATCTGAGTTTTATACATGAGAAACTGAGGCACAAAGTTTAAAAAATTTGCCCAAGTGCAGAAAAGTCTGCAGCAGACACACAAGTAAAGCCCAGATTTCCTGGATTTTAATCCAGATTCTCTATCACAAGATGATCTTTCATGTCTCCAGGGACAGTCTCTGGTATGTACAACACACTTATGCAAATCAACACATTGGGCAAGCATTAAGCCAGCTTATTGCATTAATATCAAATGCATGGAAATACTTTTTCCCAGTTACAACCATATTACAAAGACATACGCAAAATCAGAAAGACTTGACTAAAAAGGGAACTGACAACGGCACTTAGGCAAAGTGCTAGAATTTTAAAAATAGATCATACTGGATTTCAGACACCTTCTGAGACGGGGCTCCCTAGACCTTAAATATGGCCAAAGCTTCATGGTTTATACAAAAACCTTTCCTGGTCTTTGTATCCAGATGCAGGTGCAGTCTCAGTGACATTGCAGCAGGAATTTGCATTTGCGGTAGATGAGCTCTGATTCTTTTGTTACTCCTTTCCTCCAGTTCTCATCCTTTTTCAGTATGAGTGGGAATGGAATTCAGGATTTACTGCCTCACTAAGTGAGTATGAGACAATAGTTATCTGATGAGCATTCACAACAGATGAGCAAATACTTCTTCATTTCTGTGATTCAGCAGGTATTTAAAGAAAAGGCTCCACTTTTCAAAATAGCAATGCTTTACACATTAAATGCCTTCCTCAAGGAACCACATATTACCTTTTTAAATGGTCCAGAAGGAAGAGGAATGTCACAAGGTTGGGTTCTGGAAGTGATAGCAACAGATTCAACATACAGCTCTCCTTTGCAACAGGATCTGAAAGTGCTACAAGACAGAGAACAAAACATCACCACAGGCAGCAAGTGTGAATCTGGCTGAGCCATGTCCCAGAACAGTCAATACAGATGGTCCCAAAAGGACTGTGATTACATCATCATAGGCTGGAAGTTGCACATCAATACCCCACAGCATCTCATTCCTTTATTTCACAAATGCATTAAGAATCCTTTTCTCTCAAGCAGTTCAAGTGCTTTGAGACTTTAAATCATTGATGTTTTTCTCTGCATCAAGATAAGATAAGGTACATATCCCGCTCCCCTCCAAAAGGGGCTTCCCTGAAGCCTGCCTGGGCAGTCAGTGTGCACAGCCCCAGCAGGCAGGCTGGCATTCTGTCCTGACCCTATGCTTCAGAAACCTGGGCTTTTGCAGCTTGCAGAGCAGCATGGTAAGTGCCCATATTCCACCACGTGGGAAGGCGATGTCATTCCAACGCTCCATTCTGAGCTCCATTCCACTCCCCTCACAGCTTGGTCCAGGCTTCTGTCCAACACTATAAATACGGGGTTTATGTTGCTTTAAGAGCAGCCTCCTACGGAAGAGTTTCCATTACCAAGGGCTCCTTGTGCTGCACCTACCGATGCCTTCAGCAAAGTTGGGGTACAGCTCGTCTGTGAAGAGGGGCTCTGGCAGCTCCCGGAAGTACAGTTTGAGGGTGCCTGCAATGGCATTAACGTCCATCTCACTCATCATCACTGACACATCCTTGTTATCTGAAAGAGGGGAGAGCAGAGGCAAGGTAAAGGAACTGCTGGCCTTGCATTCCTTCTTTTCCTTGCTTCGGGTCTGTTTATCTTTTGTCTCTGCCCAAATAGCTGGGAGTTTTCCTGTTTACATTTCTCCGGATTAAATTAGCAACCTTCCAGATGAGAAGTGCTGCACGAATGACTGCAAACACTTCATTGCTTTACATCAAGCCAGGGAACCTCGCCCTCCCAGGGCTAGCTGTGCTGTGCCAGCGACCCTGGCTGGATCTGAACAAGACCCTCTTGACTGTATTTATATGCATTTCTACTTTTATTACTGACAGCAGTTGTTATTCCAATTCCCTGCCTCTAACAACTTAGAATAAGAGATTCTGAGATTCTCTAACTCCCCACTGAGTGCAGCTAAAGCACGCAGGCAATTCAGGGCTTACATTTCAGTTTTTTACTATTAAGAACAACAAAAACACCCCCTCTCCCTAAACTAAACACCAACCAGCATTGGTTCCATAAAACAGTGTAAGCCAGCATTTAACAGAAACGAAAAAAATTGGTTTTCAAACTGTGAAAGATCCTTACTTGCGCTACCAGTGATTCATCAGTGGTTTTTGATAGCTTAGGATGATTGAAAAAAAAACCACAGGAAGGAAACGTCACTAAAAAAGTGAAGGAAAAGTGCAGGGAGGGTGAATTTGGGCATCTGGCCCAAGCCTTGTGTGGCTTGAACAGTTCTTGGACCATCATGTGGAAGCTGGAAGTAGGGCAGAATTTCACTTTTTGTACCTCAGCAATTTGGAGACATTTCACCTGCCGGATCTCAGGTGCCTTTTGGGACATACAGGCCACACTTTTAAATGTAGCACCAGTAAGGAGCCTTTTTCTGCTCAAGATCAAGGAGAGCTTTGCAAAAGTTGCTCAAAGTGATCTAAGTTTCTGAGCCTGTGCACATCAATCCAGAGGGAGTTAGGGAGAGAAATCCTGACCACCCAACCCCAGTTTCATAAATACCCTTTCTAGTTCTAAGGAACATCAGCTTTCACAAAACATTCTTTCTTTTAAGGACTTCTATTAATTTGGACACCTCACAACAGGGAGGAAATTATGACTTCTGATGGCTGATGTTTCCCCTGAGAAAGGTGTCTGCCATTTACAAAGATTTGGCAAGGCAGGTAAACGCATCATGTCATGTCTGCTGGGAAGAATAAAAATGATTTGGTACAAGGATCCATCCTGTCATATGCCTTCAGTTATATCAGTAGCTGAAGAATGTTAATAAAATATGCAGCCAGGGTTAAAATTATTTTCCTTGAGTGAGAATCTCTACTTCTTAATGCTTCTTGGGCAACATAAGATTAAAAATAGCACAGCCACCTGACAGGGAGCTCAGGCGGGTTCTCAGAGAGCAAAGGAAAAATCAGACACAAATACTTACTGACATCAAAAGCAGCTTTCAAAGCCTGGATGTCGGTTGCAACCCCAGAGACGCGGTAGATCCCCACCTCCTCCATCCCGCGCCGCTCAATCTCCTCCACGCACTGCCGCACGATGTACGGCACCTTTGACCTCTCTCTCCTGAAGAAAGCCAGACAGAAGAGTTCAGTTCAGCCCAGGCCCTTGGTGCCTGTTCCCCAGCCAGCCAGGGCAGCTACAAGCCTCTTCTGGAAAATGGGGTGCGAGGATGTCTGAGCAGGCAGTCAGACATGAGCTGAAAAACTCCTTTTAAAACTGGAGAGGGTTTTCTGACTGTCTCAGCCTGGCTTTGGCTGTTCTGCAGCTTCCCTGAGCACTTGAGCTTGTGGCCAGGTCCCAGTGCCCCTAGAGCCTGCGACTCTGCCCAGTTAATCAGAGGATTCCCAAACAGCCCTGGGATACTTAGCAACTCTGTTGCTTTCAAACTGATACAATTCCATGGGGAGGAAATACCACACTTCCCAAACCATACAACAGAACAAACAGGTTTCTGCTGGCAAATGATTCATGACAAAAGAGCAGGGGTTAAAATAATACAATGGGATCCAAAGACCTTGAACATTTTTGATTATGAAAAGGAAACATCACTGTTCAGTGGTTCTGGAAATTTGTGACCATGTCAGCTAACTACAGAGAAGGCAAGGGCAAGGAGGATTTCCGGAATTCACAGGAGTGATAGGCCGTCAGTAAACAGCCTGTGTGCACGTTGGTTTTTATATCTGCAAAAAATGAAGCTCAGACATTGTAAAGCATCTCCTGTCTGCAGCCACGTCTACACTCCTAGAGTAGTGGAGCAGACTGGACTGCCAAATCCCTCAGGAGGACACAGGCAGGTGCACCCCACTGGCCAGCTGTCTTCTAAAACACAGCAGGCAGAAACGTGACCCATCAGCTCACTTGGTGACAATAGCAATCTTGACCCCAAACACGCCCGTCTGCTTGCGGGATGGCATCCTTTTCAGGCTGAACTCCCGACTGGTGAACTTCACCGACAGCTTCACTTCCACCTGAACCAAAGAGAACAGCTGTTACCTTTTAAACATTCTTTTTTTTTTTTTTTTTAATGCTGCAATGAAGAGGAAAGAAATAAAGCCCACAGGAGGTACAGAAGCAGAGCTAATTTCTGTTTGCCACACTTACCCCATTCATTGAGATGACTGTGCGCTGCCAATCTTTGTCCTGCAGCGCCTGTGGGTCCAGCTGGAAAACAGAAGTTACCCGTGAGCTAGGAACACACTTCAGAGAAACCAGCTAGCCTGGAAGGCTTCTGCAAGTGAGCAGAGCACAACCACTTTTATCTTGTTACTTCTTTTCCATAGCAAAACCCACACTCCAAGGTTTCCCTCATTTCAGGGAAATCAGGTTTTGGATATTGTGCAGTTCTCTAAACAGGGCTGATGAGGGTTCATACACATGGAAAATCCAGCAACACATGAGCAGTGTCTGCTCAACGATAAAGGCAACCTCAGGGAGCACAATCAATGTTTGAATCGGCTGAGAAATCGGGGAAAGTTGTCCTCCTTCAATCAGCCTCTTCCTTTTCATTTCTATTTGAGCATAGAGGCAGGAAGAACACCAGGCCTTGCTATTGCAAGAACTCATTAAACAGAAACAAGTTCCAATCTCTCATTTTCAGCTTTGCTTGATCTCTTGAGTGGACAGTTCTGAGGCTAGGGAGCAGCTGACTCAAGCGCTAAAACATCACGCAGCAATTCCAGTACTGCCTGGGAGAGCCCAAACACATCCAAATGCCTGAGGAGTGGCACTCAGCTCCAGGCAGACTGGCAAAAGAGAGGAAGAGCTGTCTGCTTGGGGGCTTGATCAGCCATTGGAACCAGCCAAAGCGAGAACTTGGTTGATCCACCATTGGAACCAGCCGAAGTGAGAATCTGGTGCCTCCTGAGACAGCTTTGTAACACTTGGCTCTTGAACATGAAGGCTCAGTAAGACCAGGCTGAGGCACCTGCACCAAACTCTGTTTTGAGTTTGCTGCTGCCAGCAAACAGACAGTCATAACCAGAGCTGCTTTGCAGCACAGCTCCCCCCTCTCACAGAGCCCGTGCACGGCCAGAGAGTTCTGGCAGGGGAGGGAAATGCTGGAACAATGGTAGCTGCAGGAAATTCTGGGAGAGCTTAGACACGGTCGTGGTCACACTCAGATCATCAACAGAGCAGCCCAGTGCTGCTGACAGCTACAGAGACAAGCCCCCACATGCCCTTCCCCACTCCCCAAAGAAAGACAAGCAGCAGAGAGGAAAATTCCTCCCTGCTTTCTCCCACTGCAGAGACCCCAAGCAGCAACAGAACAAGCGAGGCCAACCTTATCCCTGAGCACTCTGTTACGGACGTGAGCCCACAGTGGGATGCTGCTGGCACACACATGCTTCCCTGTCGAATTGGACCGGCTCCTGTAGGTGCAACTCCGGCAGAAATTCCTGAAGAGCCTTTGTAAGGAATAGTCAGTAACCTGCAGCTCCCACATTTTGGGACTGTGCAAAGGGCCAGGAGGCCAATGGGCAGCAGTGCTTGGCTTCAGTGCCTCAGCGACCCCGAACACAAGACTGCTCGTGAAGGGGGTTTGCTTTTAACTCTGGCAGAACAGATCCGCCCCCGCCTGTGGGGCTGGCCAAGGGCCCTACGAGCTGGCCAGTTTCTGGGCTGTTCTACCCTGAACTTCCGTGCTGGAAGTTCAGTTTCTTTCAACAACTGCATTCTTTCCCAGAATCAAGAGGAAACCATTTCTGAAGTGTCTGGTTTCCTATGAGGAGCAACCATGCTAACTATTCCTGAAAGCTTGATCTCCAGGTCTAAAGAGTCATCTGGTTAAGCTGCCAAAATGACCCTGCTGATGGACACAGACACAGCCAATCCTCTTGCTGGGAACCAGTTTTCCGTACGCTTTTAGAAAGGAGTCACTGAGTGTATTATTTATAGCAGGGAGAGACAGCTTAAGACTAAAGGGGAAAGAGGGTTTGAATATTTGCCAAAAACTTTAAAGGAAGAGTCCAGCAGAATCCAGTTACAGTTTATTTAAGCTAACAGGTATTACTGAGTATGTCTCAGTAATGACCAGGGAATTCCCGCCACTGCACAAAACAAAAGCACGTAAATAGCTGTTAAAAAATTCGAGCCAAACACCATCCTGCTCTGTCTCAAGAGTGACTTTCACACTGCTGCAAAGGACAAGCAGAAACAGAGTACTGGAGCTGAGAACCTGCAAAGACTTCTCCTTCCTGGAGCTGAGAGCTCACAGAGACTTTTCCTTGCTGGGTAACTGCTGGGGCTGAGCCAAGGCTGTGAGTAAACCTCTGTGTACCTGCTGCTGCCTCTTGCTTCCTTGTTTCTGAACTCTGCTGCAGAGCTGGCATGACCCCTGCACTCCCTCCTACTGCTTGACTCCTGCTGCAGAATGCCTTGTACTGAGTGGGGACAGCCAGGGAGAACAGGCACCAGGGCTGGCTGACCCGGCCAACCCTGCATAAATCACTGGCAATAACAACAGCAATTAAGGAAAAAAAACCCCAAACTCCTTCAATGTGCTTTTTAAATAACAAAGCAAAATGATGGAAGCTATTAAAAGAGCAAAGCTTGAATAAACTCTCAGCAACACTGAGTGAGACAGGAAGATCAGGTCTAACAGTCTGATAAGTCACAGTAGGACGTAACAGAGTCAACAGGAAACCAAGAACTGTCATTGGGACTTCAATCAAGCTTCAGCCCTGGTCCCAACTGATGACTGACCATCTGAGGCCAGCAAGACCAACAGAGGGAAAGGGCAGCTGGAGCAGGCAGGGAGAAAGCACACTGAGGACAATGAGTTAGCAAGAGGGATGCTCCAGCACAGAGGACAAATGGGGCCATGCTGTCTTCTGGCCTGATTTGGAGATCAATGACCCGAAAGAAGGAACACCGAGCAGACGAATGCAATCCACAGCCAGCATGGCAAAGGGAGGCAGCTCCGACCAAGCTGTGCCAGCTCAAGCAGGGGAGGCACTGTGCAATTGCTGCCTCTGCATTTGACAGCGGAATTTACTGCTCCTCTACAAAGTTCCTCCAAAGAGTTGCTTGGTTTTTGTGACCTGCCCCATCTCCATTGAAACAGAGCCACTGTGTTGTTTCCATGCCCTATGCAAATAGGACCCACCTGCTAAAACCCTCACAACTGTATCGTATGGGCTTGTTTGCACAGTCCCCACCAAAAGCTCATGCCGAACAGGAAAACACAAACCAACCACTCTGTCTGTTTGTTGTTTCCTCCAGTCCCCTTGTGGCCTTTGTTGTTTGCAGTGGCAAGCTACAGCCCCAAATTCACTAATGAATCAAGCCAATACCTCTCTGTATCCTGCCAAAACACAACAGAACAAAGCAGCTCAGCACCACAGGGGTTTCTGAGGGCAGGTCTCTGGCCCTTGTAGCAGCTCAGCACTCAATTCAGACAGGGCACAGCAGTCAGGAAAGGCTGAGTGTGCACAGCAGAGTGGTGAGAACCTGGAAAAAAGGCAAACTGGGGATGCTGCTCTGGCAAATGCAAGCCAGGCACTAGGAAGGGTGTCTGTGCTCTGCCCTAGGAAACCATCACAGAGAGCTTGATCATGATTTCATTTTCCCCAAAGAGAAAAGAAAACATGCAGAAGGAGGGAAAAACAAAGAAGCCTCAGTGGAAATGAAAGAGCAAGGACTGAGGAAGATTAAGGTTAGTGTGTTTTATATATTCATCCACATTACTTCTTCCCTTTAATAAATTCCCTAGGCAACTTTACACTCATCAATTTTGAATTGTAAATGCTGTGACATACATGTTGTCAGAGTCTCACTGCTGCTGGAAACTCCCAGTCCTGCCATGACCCCATTCTTCTCACAGCCCCCCACTGACAGGTTAATCTTTCCCACCATCACCCTTTAGCCATGACCCATTGCCTTCTTCATTTCCCCCCTATTTTCATTGCTGGGACAATGTTCTGCTTCAGCAAACTGCTTAAACAAGCTTGAGTGAGCAAAAGGTTTCCAAGCTGACACTCAGGAGGTACAGCATGGGACAATCTGGTTTACATGGAAAACAACTTAATGCCTGAAATAGCCATGGGCACTGCTATGAGACATCCTAGATAATTAAGATAAGAGTGGTTGTTTTGCAAGGCAACAGAGGAATGGTGCTGCTCCACAGAATGAGTGCTCTAAGGTCACATCCTCCCTGATTTTCCAGCACTGCTCCAAGGGAGAAGGAAATATTTAGCTTGAGCTGATCATGCAGAAAAAGAAAACAAAGGAAACGGCATTTCTAGGAGGCACCAGTGGGAGGAGCCGGATCACAGGGTGAACTATCACTTCACTCCCGCAGTCTGTTCCCAAAGCAAGGGCTGGTCGTGCTGACAAATGTGCCCACTTAGGTACAGTCTCAACGCTAAACAAAAGGCTGCTACACTCCAAACATGGGGATGTGTCTGCCACGTGAAGTGCACACTTCAAGGAGCCAAAGGGCCAGCCCAAGTGCCAAAGATGGACTGCAAGGTAACAACAGAAAAAAAAGCCCGGGGTGCTCACAATCAGAAGAGCTTATGCCCACAGCTGAACTAAACCTCACATTTCCTTCTATCAGGTGATGTCCATTCCTTCCTCCAACTCCCCCAATAATTTCAGTTTCACAGTGTACCCAGGAAAAGTATTTCTCATGCCCGAGGTGCACCAGGAGCCCTCAGCCCTGTGTGCCAGTCAGTTCAACACTGCACACCCAGCACCGCTGTGCCCACGTCTGGTGAGGACTTCACTTCTACATTTACAGGAGGTTATCGCACATTAAAACCTCATGGGTTTATGTTTCAGAGATAAAAAACCTGGAGATCGGCAGCAAAGAAGCAGCTCTTGCATCTGGCTATAAAGACAGGCAAATAAAATATTCCATAGGAAAAGAAAATATGAGCAATGGGAGCTATTAAAATTGCTGCCCATTCCTGGAAACTTGTGACTACACAGACCAATTTCCAGCCTTCCTTCCTTCACTGCCATAATGTAACGGAGAGATTTAATAAACATTTTCACAACCGAAACAGTCCTCGTCTCCTTGATTGTCTTCATCACTGAGGCTCAGAATCTGGTGAGTCAGAATTCCCAGTAGTGGGAAGTTGCATATTTACAATAACACACGGCTTAACAATACACTGCAATTTAGCCAACAGAGAAATTTCTCTGCTTTTATCATCAGGAGGATGCAGGCACGACTCTTCATGTTCCCAGAATTTTTAACTAAAGGGAATTTATGAAACAAAAATCCTCACCCAACTTCACAGACCTTGCCTTTAGACAGACAGACTTGGGCTGAATAATGACAGTGGAACAACAACAAGAAATCAGAAATCCCAGGATAAACTACAAACTCTAAGGTAAACAAAATTTTATATAAAAGGACTTGAGAGAACACAGCCAACCTTCAGTCACAGGCTGTAATCGGATTTTGTTGTTGCATTATTATGGTTTCTTAATAGAGAAATGGTGTTTATTTCAAAAATAGAACTAAACCAAAATCAAAACCTTTAATAATCTTTATCAATCCAAAATCTTACCAGACTGTCATATGCCTTCTCTTTGATTAAATAGTGCTTAAAATTTGTGGACAGAAGTCACTGAGAAATAAGAAGCTATTCTGGCAATTCATCAACTTTCTTTATAAATTGCAAAGGGGATTTACAGGCACATTTGCATGTGCCTTTTATGATACAACAGAATGCAACATTTGTACATTAATTAAAAACATTTTAATTGAATTTTTCTTTTTTAAACCTTCCTGCTGTTTAGGTTTCTCTAAAAGAATCAAGATGCAATTGATATTCAATTGCCACCAAAGAGTATTTTTACTTACTAAAGTATAAATTATATTTACAGAATATACAATTGCTGTGCATAAAAATGCCCACTCCTGTGAGAAGGAAAAAAATTGATAAAAATTTAAAATATTTTATTTGGTTTTTCTAATCATTCTATGTAAAATATTTGTAAAATTTAGCGGGTCAGTGATTTCAGGGTTCTCTGTTACGAGCACACAAATCTGCAGGGCATCTCAGGGCTGAAAACTTGCTCTTTTGTAGTTGCTCAGCTCCGTGGAAAATAGCCTTTGTTAGCAGAAAGGACATAGGGATTTCTGTCAGCCGAGACACACACACAGGAGACACTCTGTGCTGGCATTTATTGATCTGCACACGCATTCCCTTCCAAATCCCACCATGCATTTGAGACAAAAGCTCTCCCTGAAAACAGGAGGAAGGGAAGGAAGAGGCCTGATCAAAATCATTTAGGCAATGAACCCTGCCATAGCAAAGGTGGGATGTGATCCTACAGGCCACCCTCACCCCGAGCTGCTTCTGCAGTCCCACAAATGGCCTTGGCCTGCGTGACTATCACTCCAGTGCCAGGTAAAGCTGTCATCCACAGGGAGATGCACAGCCAGACCTAAATGGAGGGGAACTGGTGAGATCTTTAAACATGCTAGAAAGGAAAAGGTATCTGGGCAGGGTCTCTGTTCTGTTCAACAGCCACTCCAACACAAAGGATGTGTCCTCAGAGCAGGCATTGAAACACTCTCCTGAAGTTGTGGACAGACAGTGCAACAAACTGAAACAAGATGGGGGACATATGTTCCCTGTGATTTTCCTCCAGAGATGGCCTGATTTCTCCTACATCCAGCTTTAGTGCTCTATCACACAGCAGCCCCCCAAGAGCAGCAGCCCTTTGCAATCATCACCTCCCCTACTGAATTACGAATCTGCTGCACAAAGTGTCCCAGGCCAATTCTCAGCAGTGGGAATGTTCCTTGGATGCTGCCTGCTGCCATGGACACCACACTCTGGACATGGCAGTCGCTAGGACAGTCAGGCTGTCCCAGGGCCTGGCCAACACATCCATCAATTTCCAGCACGCACAGATGGCAGCCTTTCTGCACATGATTTACAGAGCAGACAGGATATTCCTGCATCCTCCTGTCACAAGTGGAGCATCCTCAACAGTGCCCAGAGCCCAGGGGCAGTGCAGTTCCTATACACTGGTCTGGAAGTTTTGAAGTTAATGGGCAAATGAGAGATCAAAACAAGCAGCTATTCCAAAAGGGTGCTGAAGCAGGCACATGGCACAAAGCAAGAAGGACAAAGCTGCTGATTTCCTGCCTATGAATCACACTGTGTACCTCACTATCTGAGGGAAAAATCTTCAAAGCCGAGACAATCAGAAAGCAGTGAACTCCAGGATTCAAAAGTCCTGTGATGTTTTGCAGTAAGGGTATCAGGAATGAGTTGAGCACAGTCTTACCTGGATCTGTCCTTTCCCCATTATGCGATCTGTGCTCTCTCCATCCTCTTTGGTGAGCTTGGTTTTGTTATAGCACTTTTCATAGCACAGAATCCGCAGTGTCTGTGAGCCCTCCAGCTCAATCTCGAACTCCTGCAGGGCACAAGGAAAGGAAAGAGCAATGGCTGCATCACTACAGGACACCAATCTCAGAATAATCAATACAGTCTCCTTAATACTCATCAGAAGAGCACTTAAGGACTGGCCAAAACCTGCTCCCTACTGGAACTGGTCTAGAAATAAGCTGTAGTTGCATTTTGTATCTATAAGGTGGTCAAATCGGAGACTAAGATGGTTCACTCCTTAGTCAGGTTTCAAAGGTCTCAGCAAAGCATTATTCAAAGACGCAAATTTGCTCACTTTCCTTGTAAGAAATTTTGCTCACTGGCAGGTCTGAGTTGGCTGTAAACAGGCAAAATGTCTATAGCTAATTCTTCCCCCGCTCAATAAACAAAACCATCTCCTTCAACACATTTTTACTTGTGTTTTTAAAAAAACTATCAAGCACGCATCTGTTTAAAATATGAAATACTGGACAAGACTCATTTGTATCAAATTGTTTGTTTAACTACTGCTAATCCAAGAGAAAATCTTCTGCAAGCCCTGACAGCCAAATGAACCTGGCAGAAAAGTGTTTTCTGAGAAGCAGCATATGCAGCACAAGTGCTGAGCATGCAGCAAGCTCTTCCACTGGCAGGTCTTCTGCCCATCATGCGTTGATGTTTGGCGCATGGAATAAGTCACATCAAGAAAAATCAAACCTACCTCGTTCCAGTTAGGCTCTGTGGTGTCTCTGTAAACTCTAGTTTTGGCCTTGTTCACAAAATACCCGAAAGAATCCACCTCTAACGTGCAGTACAAATCTGAGGAGGGGAGACAGGGACAAAAACTTTAAAAAAATATCTAGAATCTCCTAACTTGCATTAATCACTTGGGCACAGGGTGCCTTCATTTCCATCATCTCTGTATTAGTACCAGTAACACCATCCCACACAAATCCTTGATCAGCCCAGCTGTCCTTTAGAAGCTCTGTCACCTTTTTTGATCCTTCCGTCAAGTCATTCCCCTGAATTTTAACACCACTTTCTTCACAACAAAAAATCTGGATGTCAGAGAACACTTTTCATTCTTTCATTGCAAAACAAAATACAGCTGAAAGAATTCAGGATAAGGCCTGACTCGTTTCTAGAACAGCTGGGTAATCAGCAAACACTGCTTAAAACTTCAAACAGACTAGGCCTAAAAATAAGTAGTGTGTGCTCAATCCTTTATGGTGATCTTTTTGGGAGTTAAGAGTAGGAACTTCCAGTTCCCCAAAACACCTCTCCTCCTCACCATCATCACAGATGCTGCAATCCACGCCCAACTGTCCCAGCACATGGCTTATCTAACCCCTATCAGTACCTCTCGTGTGTCACAGAACTGTAACTCACTTGAGCTTTGCTTGAATCCTGTGGCAGAGTGGACAATGACGTTCAGGAACCCATAGAGACCTGGGGATTCATCATCTGTACAAAAGACCCAAGGAATTTTGTTACATTCACAGTGGAGCCAAGAGTGAAAGAGTGATGAAACTGATACTACGCAGGTTAATGAGCAGAGGGTGAACGGTCCCCAAGGATGGCAGGAGCACGGTTCAGCAAGAGAGCAGACAGTTCCACAGTCATCAGTGGCACCTGTAATGCCTTCTGGCACTGGGGGGCTTTTACAGTGACGGTTCTAGCATCAGCAAGACAGCATGGAAGAAACTCAAAGGAGAAAAAGTAAATTATAGAGGCTATGTCTACAGCAGCAGATTAAGTAGTATTTTAGGATGGTCCCTGACACAATTTTGGCCAACTAGTGTTGTTCCAAAGGTTTCTCAGACATAGCTCAAAGCTGTCCCAGGCTAGGACTCCACCAGGCACTCCAATACCTTGCACAACAGCTGCATGCAAGGACCATGTAATAGGTGATTGATGTATACTGGAGGATGCCTGAACCTGTAGCAAAAGAGAAGAGTAAGAGCAGTTCTAGGGGAAAGCACAAAATCAGGCAGGGGGAGAGTCTCACTGCAGCTGCACCATGTGAAAGCAAAACCCAAAGGTCTTACCTTCCTTGTTGATAGTGAGGGGAATGTTGTGGACTGTCTGAAGCTTCACACAGGAGTTTGTCAGCATCTGGAGCTCCACCGATGTGAGTGAGAAGCTTTTAAAGCCTGCCATGGAGATTGCAAGAGGGAGGAGTTAAAATTCCAAGGAGAGGCTGGATGTCTTACCCCTCATCCTGGGCACACATGGGGTAGTGCTCCCTGGGCACTGCTCAGGGCAGTATTGCTGCTGCAGCCCAGCTCTACTGGGGGCATATTTCGTTCCTCTTCCAAGTAAAGTCTCAGGATGGTTCACAGGAAATAGTGGGGTTCTTAGTTCCTTGCAAAGCCAAAAACACCATGCCAAAAAAGTAAGGTTTTTTTGAATAGAGCCAGGTAAAAGGGTGCGGCTCTTCCCTCTCCCTGGAATTGCATTGAGCTCTGATCTCGAGGGTAAATGGGAGAATCTCTACACACATTCACTTACTAAGTGCTCTCTCTATACATCCCTCACACGTTGCTGCAGGCAGAAGTTCCCCAAACAGCCTCAGACGGGAGACATCCATACTGTGCTGCGGACTTCAACACAGATCTCTGTTTTGGCAGGGAAGCCTGTCCCACACCTTGTCCTCTGGACCTCTGCTCTCTTAAGATCACAGTATTTGTACCAATGACAGCTGAGGGATACTCACATTTCTTCTGCTGCTCCCGGATATTCTCCCTCCACTCCGCCCTTTCATAGTCTGATGAAATGAGGAATGTGTAACTCTACCCAGGAACACAGAAGAAAACGGGGTACATGTTAGTCTGATACACCACTGAGGGCTGGGCCTGCCTGCTCCCACCGTCCTCCAGTGCAAATTGCTGGATACACTGTTCTGCTGGCACTCCTGCCACTTGTTCTGCATCACATCTCTCGGGGCAGGCAGGGCTCTGGCAACATGCCTGTGGTACCAACATGGACAGTCAGAGCTCACAGAGCCCCACCCTGCCAAGGGCAGCTGTGGCCCTGCATCAGCTCTCATGGCAGCTTGTGCTATTCCTCACAACAGGAATTCAGCTGCACCAGGAATGCCAAAAGCCTCCAGCACAGCCCTAGACACTGATGAATCAGTGACAGTCAGGAAGCAGTGACCAGCTCATGGATTTTCACTGAGCAGTAACACAGTCTTGGGAGACTCCTTTGCCATGTGCATGGAAAGGCCATGGTGAGGTAACAGCACTGCCAGAGCAGGGAATACCCCTGGCAAAGGATGACCCTGGAAGGGGCAGCTGCAGCCCTGAGGACACTGCCCTGAGTGTGCCAAGGCTTGAAGCCACAGGGCAGTTTAGAAGGCAGCTGCTGCAGAGCTGGATCTCGGGTGAAGGGATGTTCCTACTGCTCCACCAGGACTGGTGCTGAGACAGGGGATTCATTTCTACGGTTATTTATTAAATGCCAGTCTTGGATGCAAATTAGTCACAGCCTTATAGGATGCCATCATTACCTTGGGCACAGCAAGGGTCAGGTGTCTGCTGCTTGGAAAGTGCTTTGAGGACACACAGTAGAGGCCACAAAGGCCACCCTGTGCAGGAGCACAGACGGTCACAGACACAAGCCCCCTCTGATCTCTGGCCCCTGAGGGTGACAGGGTGTGCTCTCACCTTGCCGTTGCGGTTGTGTACCCGGAAGGCCATGTTGGGAGACATCAGCAGTAGGAGGGATTCCTGCTCCGAGAGCTTCTTTTTCAACCTCTCAATGACCTTGCTGCCTTTATTGGCCCTCTGAAGGGTGTGGGAGAGAGGGAAACAGAGGACGTATTACTCTCCAAATCTGCCCCCATTTACACTAACCCCTATTTTGAAATCCACAGTCTCTACCCTGTGAGTAGGTAAATGGCCCCAGAGCAGAAGAAAACACTGTCAACAGCCTCCACAGGGCTCCCAGCTGCCTCAGAAAGGTGTTACTTGCAGAATCTCTACACTTGGACTGGGCTCTGTTCCTCAATTCTAGCTGTCCCAGCTGAAGTGCAGAGGTGTGTGGCCACTGTTGCAGCTGTACCCTGTATTTTCTGTTCCAGAGGCTGCAGTAACATCATGTCGCTGGGCAGCCATGGCACTGCCAGGTCCTCCAAGCGTCCTTAACTAAGGAGACTCTAAGGAACTGCTCTAGAAGCTGCCCGGAACTCTCCCACATTCACCACCCACTGATTCATTTTCATCAGAGGTCCACTAAAAATATGGTTTTTCCTGGATAAAATCCAGTCCCAAGCCCAGCCACGTGCATTGTTTAGCACTGATGCACCAAAGCACGTATCTTTAGACACCTGCAGCTGGTGAGTAAAAGGCTTCCACAAAGTGTTCTTCCCAATATCTTACTTTTTCCAGGAAGCCCTCTTTGAAAGCCAGCCAGGGCCAGGAGACAGAAGCATATTCTTTGGAAGTGTGGGGAATAATCTTCTCACAGCACATCAATGTTATTCATATCCTGCTCTACACACCATGAGTGTTCAACCTCTTATTTCTCTTTTAGGCTCCAGGAAGGTTTGAGATATAACAACTCTCAGAAAACATGTCTTGCAAGCAAAGAGAAGCCTGGGCCAGAGACACCATGTCCATGTCAGACTGTCCAGTCAGCATAATTGCTGTTTTCCATATATTTGTTGGTGCTTTGACATCAGTGAAGTAGGAAAAAGCTTCAAAGGCATAACTGAGCCTGCTAAAATTCAAGAGTGCATGGCTTCTGACCAAAATCACTGGCAGGATCATAATTTAACAGCCAGAAACTGGCAAATAACACTCCCACTCCTCCTCAAGTCTGCAACATAAGATCCCTGCCCTCCACATGGTTGCTCATAGGTGATTTCACTGAGTAGAGGAGCTGCTGGGTACAACTACAGGGTTTTTTGTCTCTACCTCCTCACATGGCAGCATCACCCAGGCTGTGCAGTAGCGTGAGCAAAGCACCTGGCTATCACAAGCCCCTGCTGAACAGTCTGTTGCAGCCTGGCTCCCCACACTGTGCAGCCCTGGGAGAGCTGCTGCCATCAGCACCTCATCTGAGCACAGACACTGCGTCTGCATTGCCATGGAGTGCTCAGCTCCTTTACCTTTTCCCGCTGGATGTCATTCTTGATCTGGGATATCTTGATCTTCATGGCATCCAGTTCCTCATCAGGTACCAGTGGGATATTGGGCACTGCCTCAGACTCATCCACCATTTGGAAACTGAGGTCAGTGAGCGGGATGTACCATTTGCAGTCATATTGTTGGCTTTTTCTGAAAGGCAGAAGGTCCAAACCTTTTACTATTACTGGTAAACACCCACTTGGTTTGGCAACACCCACTCCTTCCCACAAGTCCTTCCCTGCTATAGTGCATAACATACAGATACTGGCCCAACTTTACTTTCTCCCATATGGAAAAAGTCTGGCAAAAGGCTGCTTTTCAGCAAGACAGCCTAGCAGGGCCAGTACCCAGTACAGCACCTAACAAGGCAACCCATTTTGTCATCTAGTTCTTTTCATCCTAAGAAACCACATCCATCTCCAGCAGACAATTTCAGTCTTGTGTGCTCTCTCTTTGAAGCCTCTGGTGTGATGAAGTTCTAAAGCTGTGCCACACCTGTGACCTGGTGGCCCCCTGGGATCTGAACCTGGGTCTCTCCTGCCTAAGCTGGGGCCAAGGTGGGGCAGGTGAGCCAATGGATATAAACCTCTGTGTAATCCAACCAGGGGAGAGAAACTACAGCTCATAGCTGCCATTCTCCAGGGATTTCACCAGGATAAGCAGCTCCCTTTTTAAATGTTTCATGTCATTTATTCCCTCTTCACCTCTACTGTCAGGAATACCCACTCTTGGGAATGTCCCACTCCTTTGAAGGTTCATTCCTCACAAGCACATGATTTGAAAAGGGCAGGCATAACTTACTGCTTGAGAAGGGCAAGAAGACAAGTGAGGTCTCCCCAAGAAGAACATTTACCAAATGAAGAGAAGCCCTATTTGAGGCAAGTGCATTGGTAATGGCTCCTCCCCCCTGATTTGTGAAAAATGCCAGCAAAACTGCTTTTATAGCTGCACTTTGGGGTTGACACATAGTCTGTTTACTGCACCTCTGCCATTTTTCTGTAAAACTGTTATCAGGCTGTAGCTGCAAAGCCAAAATTAACAACCTCAGTCACAAAAGAAAGTGAAGAATGTCACCTATTAAAAGAGAGGGGAAGTAGAAAAATGAATGACATTTGTCCAGAATACCAGCAGCTACAGCATATCCTACTCTCCTAGGTAGGTTCAGGGCAGGGATAGGAGGAATTAACTTTTCCTGAGGGGTCAGGACTTAGGCTCTCATACAGTAAACACTCCCACCTTGCTGATCATTTCTTGTCTAACTACATCTTGTGGATTATGGTTAGCAGGTCTGGGGTATTCATACACAACTAAAACTGCAGGCCAAACCCAGGGTTCTGTTGCAGCTGAGGTGCAAAGCACGAGGTCCAAAAGGAAACTCTCACCCTCCAATCTGCTTCTTGAGCTTGGCACACAGGAAGAGATCAGTAAAAAGAAAGACATGACGTAGCTTGCGAGCCCCCTCCACCAGCTCCACCATGAAACTGTCCTTCAGCAGCTGCCGGTGCTGGGGGAAAAACAGGGAAAATGTTTCAGTGAAATACGAGCTCCAAATTTGGCACTGGGGCAACACAGTCCTTAGACACGACTCCTACCAGAGCAAATTCAGTAAATTTGTCAAATTCAGAAAATTAAAAAAGCTTACTAAATACTCCTTTCTCTCAACTCTGCTCCCTGCTGCAGCCCTCTCTCCCAGAGGCAGAAAGAGCCATGCATCTTCTCCCCTACCTGGTGCTGGGTCAGACTTCGGGCTTCTCTCCATCACCTGCTCCTGAGCCCAAGTGCGGTTTGTTGTGAGTCACTGCCCAGCTCCTTCGTACCAGAATCCCTGAATCCCTGCCAGCGCATGGTCCCCTCCCAAGCCAGCAGAGAGCAGCACACACCGCTTCTCCCAGAGCCACTTCCCAGCCTCTGCATCAGCTTCAGCCACCCCAGCAGGGATAGCAAAGCTCTCCTCGACCCCCTCCTCTCCCATTCGCATAACGACCTTATCAACATTAACAGCTGAATGCCATTGCTGCTCCTTCATTACAAGTGCTGTTAAGGGATAATTCCTGAACATGTGTATCT
This sequence comes from Pachycephala philippinensis, assembly GCA_013397055.1. Taxonomy (NCBI): domain Eukaryota; kingdom Metazoa; phylum Chordata; class Aves; order Passeriformes; genus Pachycephala; species Pachycephala philippinensis. The sequence goes on along the minus strand of VWZT01010542.1, from coordinate 528,443 downwards.
TGCAAACTTCTCAGGAGTCCCTTATCAGCCTGTGCTTTAAAAGGACCATCTGGATGTACCCTCACCACGTGCCTATTGAAGTCTTCTTTATATATCATATAAAGATTCCTCAAACCTAGAAGATGCAAAGAAGCTGCACAACTCTGATGCCTTTAATCCTGCTTCTAGTTCCAGGGAGTTTTACAGCCTCCTAAAGAAGGGGCACACATTGGTAGGCAGAACCACTGCTTTCCTAATTCCCTTACGGGGGAGGCGGGGGGGGCAGATGACTCCACAGTTAAAAGACCAAAAGGCTGGAATGCTGGCACTTAGACAGGTGGCTGTGTGCTCGTTCCAGTGACCACGACAGGAGTTCCATGTCCTGCTCCATGCTCAGGTCTTCCACTGTGCTGTCAGGATCAGCAGGACTCAGTGCACGCCCGGAATAGATACCTCCCACGGATTTTCAAGCAGAAGTCAGGGCATTCAGCTCTGGGCAAATTTTATTTCCACCAATACATATAACTGTCAGTGTTGCCTCACTTCACAGCCAGTACCAGCAGGAACCATCAGCTTCCCCACACATGCTAAGGTATGCTAAGGAACTCCTCTCTGACCTGTACTTCCTTTGTTATTCCAGCTAAGAGGATGCTCCTCTGACATCACTGACACATCAGACATCCCACATCTGCCCAGACAGCACTGTGGCTGGAGACAGGAGAGTTCAGCTAACCCTGTCCAGGGCTAACCAGCACCTCCCCAGCTGCCTCACTGCCAGCCTTGCCCACCCCCATGCTCAGGACTCGCCCCTGAGGCCCTGCTGTCCTGTCCCATGGCTGTGACCCCCACTGGGGACACACACAGAAGGGTCTCCACGGGGCAGCACCACGAGAGCAGCTCCCCTGGGCAAGGTCAGGACACCCACACCAGAAGTGATGCCTCAGTTTCTCAGGTGATGCCCCTGGGTTCTGCTTGCTGCATGACTTAACAAACCCTGAATACATTCCCTGTCGAGGGTGTGGGAGTGCAAACCCCCACACTGCCTCTCCTTCTGCCTACCATTCTTCTCATCTTGGCTCTCCAAAATGAAAACAAACCACATCAGTCCTGAGCCTAGCAGACATCATTGCAAGGAACACATGATAAAGAAACGCCCTTGCAGACATAATTCTTCTTTCCACAGTCTGTCCCACAGCACCCTACACTTCCTGACAGAGACTAGGAGCTTGCATTTTCCTGTCTGCAGCTACACAAGCACCACAGCTACCTGTGAAAACACATGGAACAGTGTCAGCAGCTCATCTTGGTGCTGCCTTCCATTATACAAAGGTCCTTGTATAATGCCTTCCATTATACAAAGCTGCACCTTTCCCAGAGCTGCAGGAAGCAAGGCTGCTCCCTGGCAGACTGCTGCAGCATCTCTGGGCAGGACTCTGGGGAGATCTGGCATCCAGCAGTGGTTCAGCTCAGAAAGGCCTGTACATATGTTAGTGTTTATTTTTAGGTGTGTGTGATCCTCCTGGCTTCTTCTCAGTGGTTTTGGAGAGAACTGCCTGCACTAATGCCTTTGCTGTTGATGGGCACTTGAGCACGCCTTCCCCTCCTGCCTGGAGAGCAAGCCCCAGATAGGAAACTAGAAACACTGAGCTTTGAAAATAAAAAAACAAACAGGAGGAGGTATGTTGTCAGTAGCAAGAACAATCTCCTCTCCTGCAAAGAATTTCATTTGGGAACAATAATAAGCAGGGAAAGATATTTTGTGAGCAAGCCAAACCCCTGATCTCAGGTTTCTAGATCTGATGCATATTAATTACACCACAAATCAGCTCAGCTCCTCTGGAGCAATGAGAATAGCTGCTTGCTGCCAGCTCAACCTCTGCACATTGTTCGTAGGTGTAAAGATGTTCTCACGGCTTACTCATCTCTGCTACCCAGCAGGATGTGGCCCTGTCCTTTCCCTGCCTGGCAATGACACAGCACAGTCCTGACCTGACTTCTGTCCACCTCGGCCAGGCACTGGCAGTGTGTGAGATGAGCCAGTACCCTGCCGAGAGCACATCTCCCCAAAACCTGAGCAGAAAGTTCAGCCATTCCATGCCAAATGACTCAACAACCTTCACAGTTCCCACCTGGGGCTGAGGTGGCACTGAGTATATTTGAGTTAGCACTCCTGGGAACCAAATCCTGTCACTGACATAGCCACAGAGAAACCCTGAGGCAGCAAAAAGTCCCACAAAGAGAGCTGGGTGGGAGAGGACAAGCCTGTACTTCCTAAGCTGGGCTGGAACAGAAGGAAAGAGGTGAAAGGGATATACTCTAGTCAGTCAGAAGGAAACACTGAGCTTCCCAGACCCTTCATTTTTCATATCTTCTTGCTCATGGGAGCTAGCTGGGAAGGTCTGCCTCCAGCAAGCAGCAGGGCTGAACTGCCACAAGAGCATTTGGGGAGGAGAGTACAGGAGAAAACATTTGTGGATCAAGTCAGGAAACTTCTCCTCACTACCAGCTTTTCTTGGAAAAGAGGACTTTCACTAGGGCTGAACACAACAGGCATGTCCCAGGCTGCTCAGCATCCGTGGGGCTGAGGAGGGGCACTTCCAGCAAAGGGGCACATCCTTTGCTGCACATGAGTCATCTTGCCGGGAGCTTCAGCAGGTCAGAGGGAAACAATAAAAGGATTTCCCAATGGCTTACCAGATCCTTGCCAAACCCCACAGTGTGGGAGCAAAGGGCACCTTCCTGGACCTCCTGATATGAGTCAGCCCATCCTCTCCCACCCTGGGGGAGCCAGCAGCCCCCTCAGAAAGGACTTGTGCCACTCCGGAGGCCTGTGCCATCTCAGCTCTGCAGTTTTGGAACCAACACTTTGGTCAGCTCCTCCCACCCAGGGCTGCCAACAGCTATTCCTTTGGTGGCCTCCCAGTAAGCGGGCTCTCCTAAAACACAAAGTCTTTTGGCTGGGTGATCCTGCTGTACATGACATACAATAGCTCTCGTGTTGGAAACCTTCTCTCTACCTTGTTCCCAGAGTTACTCTGTTTGTTAAAGTTACCAAAGGTGCTAAAGATTTCCTGAATTACCCTGAAATAACATTGACTACAGAAACACCAAATAAACATGCAAAAGAACATAAGATTAGGGTGATAGGGTGACAGCAGCAGGAGAGTGGCAGAGTGACCACCTCTCTTCCACAGACAGCCCCCAAGACTGTCAGGTGTCCAGCACAGGAGCTCAGCTCAGCTTCAGAAAGATGTTCCAGGAAGTGTGGGAGAAAAGTACAAAAATATTTGTATCATAATAGAGTGAATTAGGATCATCTTTAGTCTCTCATACAAGGCCTGTGCTAACTGTTACCTTCAGTGGCTCTTGCAAAGCTCCTGTACTGGTGCAATATAAGTTCCAACTCTTTTCCAGGCCCTGCTTTTCTTTGCGTGTTTTCATCTGCTTCTCCCACCCACCTCAGTGCTCTGAACAAAAGAGCTCTCCCTGTACCTTTTCCAGTGCTTGGTTACCCTCTTTGGATTGCCTATTGCTGTCCTCCTCCTCCTCCTCTTACCTCTGTCACTGAGCATCTTCCCCTCCTCTGCTACCAAGCTCATGACTACCTGTGTGCTCATCTACTCATCCTACAGTGTTTTTGTGCTGTTTGCATATGATAAATCCTGCTGCTGTCACAGACTGATTAACTCCAGGAAGTGTGGCCAGCTTGTCTGAGACACATTACAAAAAGTGGAATTTAAAAACCTACTCAAGCAGACCCGCAGCTGCACAAAAGGCCATCTCCCCGCTTGTGTGCCGAGGAAAGAGCTCATCCGATGTGGTGACAGCAGAGGCCTGCAGCGTGCGTGGGTGAGAGCCCCGGGAAGGGCTGGGACATGTGTGAGGCAGAGGGAGGAGGGGAAAACCAGGAGATGGGTATTGGCACATGTCAGTGAGGAAGAGGTGGTTTGGCTTTCTGCAGAGTGTAGGAAGAAAATGATTCCTCGTGTTTGTAAGTGTGTTGCAAGACTGCCAAAA
>VWZT01010542.1:382581-524428 GCA_013397055.1 Pachycephala philippinensis | reverse complement strand
AAAAAAAAAAAAAAGAGGATGCTCTGCCTAGGGAGTTAAACTGGCTGCTCTTTGAGCATTTTAATAGTGTCTTTCTTCTTCCCAAAGCTCCTGTCACCAGGAGCTCTATGGCTCCAGATGTAAGACAGAGTGTGAGGCAGCCAAGAGTGCTCTATTGCTAACATCTGCCCAAGGCCTCCAGCAGCACTAGGCACCAGGCCCCATGCCGTACATGGCTGTGCCTAAACGTCACTTCCAGCTTTTCAAAGGTTTCAGTTCACACTTCTGCTCCTTCGCACATGTCCTTTGTCCCTTCCCTTCTCTGTTGCAGCAGTTGAGTCTGCAGCAGGAGTGACCAATGAGCCAAAGGGCCCAAAACCAGTAGAAGTCTGCTGGTGGGAGAACTGAGAAGTCTGCAGCCACCCTTCGGTGATGGTCAGGAAGAAGGTCTCCCCATCAGGCTTTGCTGTATTATGTTAATCCTTAGTTGGTTGGCACGTTGGTCTGACACCCCTTTTACCCCTTGTAAGTCTCTGTTCCAGTAAGTTCTCCCATCCTCAATACCCCATTGGTTTTGGGTTCCCCTGCTCCACCCCTTGCCTCTTCACATTGGTTACAGTTATGTCACTCTACCTTCTCTCCACCCCCCCGCCCTCAGGTTATTGGTCCCTGGTGTTCTCCCTGCCCCTTAAGCTATACAGTATATAAACCTTGGACACAGGCCTGTCCTGTGCTCTTTGTTCCTGGACCTGGCTGCTGTGGGCCAATAAACCCTTCGGATCTCCATACAAAGGACCCCTCCCGCCTCTTTGCCTCCGGCGATGCTGAAGTGAGCTATCATTCTTGTGTGTGAATGTGTGCCTGTGTGCTGTCACCTGCACGGTGTGCCTGCCCGTGTGCTGTCACCTGCACGGTGTGCCTGCCCGTGTGCTGTCACCTGCACGCTGTGCCTGCCTGTGTGCTGTCACCTGCACGGTGTGCCTGCCTGTGTGCCAGTGTACTGTCACCTGCACGGTGTGCCTGCCCGTGTGCCCGTGTGCTGTCACCTGCACGCTGTGCCTCCCCGTCTGCCAGTGTGCTGTCACCTGCACGCTGCGCCTGCCCGTGTGCCAGTGTGCTTGTGTGGCATCGCCCGAGCGACTCCTTGGAGGGACACCTTCAGGAAGGACGCAGCAGTCTGACCACTGACCACTGCCCACCGCGTCATGGGGGTACCGAGAGACTGAAATATCTCTGGAAAAATACTCCTACCATTTTTTTTTGGCTCNCCTGCCCGTGTGCTGTCACCTGCACGCTGTGCCTGCCCGTGTGCGAGTGTGCTGTCACCTGCACGGTGTGCCTGCCCGTGTGCTGTCACCTGCACGGTGTGCCTGCCCGTGTGCCCATGTGCTGTCACCTGCACGCTGTGCCTGCCCATGTGCCCGTGTGCTGTCACCTGCACGGTGTGCCTGCCCGTGTGCCAGTGTGCTTGTGTGGCACCGCCCGAGCAACTCCTTGGAGGGACACTTTCGGGAAAGATGTGGCAGTCCAACCACCACCCATCGCCCACTGCATCACTTCTCTAGCACACTCGCTCTCTACGAAGCCAAACAGAAGCCTAAGGCAATGATACCCAGTCCCTTGACTGCAGTTTAAAACCACATTTAGAAACATGGTAAAGCAGCTTGCCAAGCAGCCTCTTCTCTACAGGGCAAGGACAAAGGTGTACAGTAGCACAAGTTGATCCATGAGGGGATCTACTGGGCTTGATCCCAGAAAAAGCTGCCTGTCAGCTCCCTTGTGTCTGGACTGGTGCTGATGAGATCAGCCATGAAGCCACTCAGCCAGCAGTGACCCAAAACTCCAGGTTCCATTCCTCCGTGCCACTGCGGTATCACACAAACATCAGTGTGAACACGTCAGAGAGGGTGGGAGTACATGGCCAGGGCAAGGCAGAGTGGCAGCCACCACACTCAGGTTGGTCTGAACTGCCCTGGAACAACACTCTGCAAAGAGCATGAGGAGCAGCAGTCAAGAAAGAGACCACCACCTCTCAAGTGAGCTCTGCAATTTTTTTGCAGTTTCATTAATTCCTGCTTTGCACAAATGCACTGCATTAGCTGGAAACACCAGCCTTGACTTCTGTCAGGGAAGGACACAAACAATACAGTCATTTGCACCTGGGCTTAGCTGAAAAAAACCCAACATGCAGTACCTAGAGCTGCTCTGTTAATAAGACTAGAGAAGGTTATTACTGCCCTCCTTCTACACATAACAGTGGCACATCCTTCATCCCAAAGCATTTGTTTTCCTTCTTCCCTGAGGCACCATCCCGAGTAGAACCTTTACCTCGTTCCCTATTTAAACCGAGACGACAATAGTGGTGCAGAAGGACCAGCAGCGACAAGGAAGATGCCTCTTCCATGGCCCCGGTGGATGACTCTCCACCACTCACATTCCAAGCCACAAAGTACAGAGCTACTAAGACCCCCTTCCCCTCCATGCATTTGCTTGGTTATTTAGAGGGTTAGCAAAGTGGATACATGTAGATAATTCATTAAAAAATGGTAAAAAAGGTAAAACTATAGAAGTAGATAGATGGGAAGAAAAGAAGGGAGCAAGAGAATGTAGTGGATCAAGCTGAATGGAAACAGAGACAAGGCCAGAGATGCCCCCCCAGCTCCCCTGTGTTGCCAAGCTGGGGCTGGGGCTCTCCTGGCTCCTCTGTGCCGTGGCCCTCAGCAAAGTCTGCTACAGTCAGCAAGGACCAAATCCTCTGTTCACAGGCTCACTCCACCAATATTGCCTTCCCTGCTGCAGCTCTTTCTGGCCCTCTGGTGAGGGATTTTACTCCCTTTGTTCTCATCTCATTGCACTACCTGCAATACTCATCCAGCCCAGCAAATTAAACTACATGACAGAAACCTTGCAGTTCCTATGCGTAAGTCTAGATTAGAACAAAGCCTCTGGAGCCCAGCAGAACTGGGGGGCTGGAGTGCAGGACGGACACCTGGCATCACACAGGAAGCCAGCAGGCAGGTCAGGCTGAGTCACTGCTCCCAAAGCAGGGAATCACCTCTGCAAAAGGGAAGAACGCTGTGCTGATGAGCCTGTACTCTCTCCTGACCTGCACTCCCCTCCTTAGCAGCCTGTCACTAGGGAGATTAACAACTGGCTGCTTTCCCCAGTTCAAAGCAATCCTGAAAAAAAGAGCTGGAGCAAGAGGCTGGCAAAGGAGATTTGATTCCTCCCCACAACACACTCAAAGGGAAAAAATATTCCACATAAAAGGCAAGGACTGGGAAAAAAAGATAACTGAGATCAGCACCTAAGCAATACATGAGGGGGAAAGGCTGTTTTACCCTCCTTCCTTTCCACCAAGGAAACTTCAATGGGGGGAAGACAAATAATGAAAAAAGCCATCAAAGCAAGCTGATGATTCATTAAAATAAAAAATGCATTATGCATTGAGAGCAGTCAATTAGGACATGCAATCCACACACTGTCCTGTCACCCCGGGGGAAGCACCAGCAAGGCGAGTGGGAGGAAAGGATAAGTAGAAAAGGAAAGATTTACAGGCATAAACAAAACCCAGTTATGACCCCAAGCTGAGCAGCTTGTAGAAGGAACAGCCATCACTAACCCACACAGAGTAGCTGGGAGCAGATTTGTGTCTCTGGATTGCTACACAGAGAGTGAACATACCTACTCTCAGGATATAGAGGGTTCAACTGGGGCACTACTGCTTTGATAGAAGTGGGATATTGGTGCCAAATGACTAAAGAAAATATTCCTGGTCAGATTCCTCGAGTGGAAAATCCTTTTCTTCCCTGGGCTCAGTAAAAGCCGTGTGCAGTGAGGGAGGGCACAAAGGGTTCCCAGTCCCCCCTAGCATACCCACAGCCCTCTCCTCTGGTATGTCCTCCTCCTCCCTCCCCACATCATGCCTGGAGTCACTGCAGGACCAGTGAGAGTGTGAACGGGCCTGCTGAGCCCAGTCCTGCCGTGCCTGCTTTCTAAGATCTGACAAATACACCGCTCCAAAAAGCGATCATCAGGATCATCCTCCTGGGCTTGCCCCTCTGCCTGGGCTCTGGCACCTCATTAAGATTCTGCATGACACATTTCAAAGCCTGCATCCCTCATTGAGATGCTGACAGACAACCAGAGAACACAAACTGCTCCCTCCCCTGCGAGGGGGCATTCTAGCCTGTGCTTTCTGCTATGACTCAATCAGCAGCCACTTTAACGAGGCCATCCCCCGACACTGAGGCACTGGTGACTGATGGCAGAGCTTCTACCTCAGCCTCCAATTGCTCGGCCCCTCCTTTTCTCAGCTCGAGGTGTCCTCGGTTGACAAAATGAGACAATGAGCAAGACTTGCAGGACAAAGTGCACGAAATTCCCAGAACTGCAGCTTACAGCAAACCTTTCGTCAGCTGAAGATCAGTTTAACAGCTAAAAGCAAGCATGTTTAGCTGTCAGGATCTGGGAATAAATCATGAAGATTCATGGTATCTTAACAATCTCCTGAGCTTTGTCAGAGATGTTTTTGTTCAGGGTAATTTGGGTCACTGTTGATCAGCCCATGTCTGGAATGCTGCCATAGTTCCTCTTACACATTTACTATCTGAGCTGCATCTCCCTTTGTCCAATCTCCTACATCCTTCTCTCTCTCAACACTTCTGCCAGTCCTGGCCTTTCTTCATCAGGAGGGACTGAACCCCTTTTTAAAGGAATTACAAGGCAGCTGAATCAAGCAATTGGGGAATGTACACTCCACCACAGAGAAACTGTGGCCTCCCTGCACCACCCTGCATGCAGGTGAAGGATCTGCACATCTTAGACCTTTCTGGGTGCAGTCCAGCTCCTAATAGAGCTGAGAAGGGTTATATTACACTTAGGAGTCGACCATCTCCCTGGCTTTCCCAACCCATTCAATTTGTTTTGCTTTCCAGTCGCATTTACAACACTCTCCTTTAGAAATAAGGATGCAGAAAATTAATTTTATGGTGAAAATGAGGATTCTGGAAAACAGCTTTTCCTAATCTTTCATGACTTCTGATGTTTCCTCACCTTTTTTGTCCTCCCAGGCTTCCCATTTGGTTTCAGTTTGCAGGTAAAATACAAATCCATTTAGTGCATGGCAATGTGCATCACAGAAATTATGTATGACAAATGATTATAACAATGCTAAGGACAAAACTCTAATCATACTTTCCCTCTCGGTTTCCAAACTGTTTTCTGAAGAGAAAACAGAGGGAGCTGTACCACATCCTTTAGAGAACAAGGACACTGCATAAACTGTATCTTAGCAACAAACAGATTAACAGCATAACTTCCTAGTCAGCTCCACAGAAAAGACATAACCAGTATTTAGAAACTGAGAAAATAACAAGAGCAGGAAGACTCACCTCCCCTTTCTTTACAGTCATGGATTGCCGGCGAGGAGTGATCTCCTCGTTGATGCTGGAGAGGAAGTTCTGTGAGATGCGCAGAGCATCCTGCAGCAGGGGATGGTCAGGGTGGCTCACTGGAGTGTGCTTGAGCAAATCCTGACAGCAGGAACCAAGCAGAGAACACAATCATGAGCAGCACTGGATGGCAGAGGGGTTCGAGTGCCCCTAACGGGAGCTGCAGGACAAGGTGCTCCAGCTTCTTCATACAGATTAGAGCAAGGCTTTATCTCTAGAAGATAATACTCTGCACTTCTTGGTGACATCGGTGAAAAGATAGCAGCGTCCTACCTATGGACTCCATCTCCTTAGTGTAAAGGGAAGAGGCTCTTATGCAGCACAACAGGTTTATTTTTGCCATCCTGCAGCTCCATGGAAAATGTGAAGGTTAAAGAAAATAGGACAGGGGTCTAAAGTTTGAAAACTCTCCTTCAGATACTTACATGCAAGACAAGTGTGCTGCGAGTCACTCGATCCACTGGCTTGTACAACAGAGCTGTGAAAACAAAGCAGCAGGAATATCAGGAAGAGTGAGTATAGAAAGCTTCTAGCATGGGTTGTCTTCTACTCATGTGCACAGAGACAAGCCCCGTGGAACCTGATCTTGACCAGGCTCTCTAAATGCCCCCATAAACCATCACTGCTGGGATTGCATTTGTGCTATCACTGGGTAGCAGATGTTCTCTTAAAATCACAGCAGCCCTGTGGCTGGGCTGGCTTTGCCCAAAGGCACTGATGAGGTTTGAGGCCAGGAGGCATTTCCCCATGCATGCAGCAGGCTTTGCATGAGCTCTGCTACTTAGCAGAAGGGAACTGACTTCCCAGGTGGAGCCAGCAGACTCCATAACATTCCAGCATTTGAAAAGAAAAAGGGAGAGTGGAGGTTTGGCAACAGCCTCCACACAGTCCTGACAGACCAGTCTCCTCTCCATGGATCACTCACTTTCCAAGGAATTTTTCGTCGTCTGATCCTTAGATTCCTTTGTGCTTCTGGCCCTCAGATTCTAAAAGAAAAAGAAAACCCATGTAGCAGATGGTCAGTCACCCTGAAATATCACATGGAAACACAACAGACTATCTGCTCCTCCAGGGGAAGGCCTATGTCTGAAAGGAGGGCAGCCCTATCACAGTTCAAGTCAGTGATGGAAAAATGTGCTTTCCTTTTTGGTAAATCCACCAGTGCCATGTCACAGGCACCCACACAGCTCAAATATTAAGCAATGTTCTTAGGAGCACCTGTCAATAGACATGCAGCAAAGCAGGGAACCACCTACAGCAACAGGGATGGGGGAGCTTTTAAATCACCTGAAGAGTAAAGATGTCCATAAGAACACAGCCATTGTCCCAGCACCAATAAATAAAATACAGGATTGGGATTCAGTACCCTCAGGTTATAGTTCTTATTCCTGTACTCAGAGCTGGGTGACCTTGGACAAGTCAGTTCTTTCACAGCAGCAAAGGAACGCTGTCTGTGACTCTGCTCTTTGCCATGGGCCATGACATGCATTAATGTGCTCAGCTCCAAAATCCTCACCGGGACACAAATGCAAAAGTACCATCACTGTCATTCCAAATACAGTAGATACTGGCATGATTTCAGAATTATTCTTCACAAACAGCAAAACTGGGGGATCATATTTTACCTCTTTATCATAAAAGTCTCAAGGGACATGCAATATAGAATGTACTCAGGAGTTATCTCAGAGCACTAAATGCCCTGGTAGTATTCAGTTCTGATTATTTATCTGATTGTTTTTAAGGAGACATGTAGGAAATTCATATTTTCTTGGCAACTGAGTTCTTCAAGAAATAATCACTGCAATACAAAGAGTCAATGAGACCATGCACTGCAGGGAAAGCTGGTGGTCTGGGAAGCCTGAAAAAGTATTCAAAATGCTTTGACACAGGTACTCCTCTGACAGGGAGGAAATCAGAGCAGGCCAAAGAATAGTATTATAGATTTATGGTTGACACAGTTGCCTTTTTCAACAGAGAATTACCGTCTCCTCTCCATGCCAGTGAAGCCTGCAATCCCACTGACAGCCACGGTGCAAGACATTAAGGATGGCTTTTATACCACAGCCAAAATCATTGTTAGCAAGAGAAACATTTGAGAAACTCACATACAGCTTTCCCTTCTAGAAATGCATGAAGGTGGCACAGAGCTGGAGAAGTTCAAAGCAATGCCAGTTTCTACCAGATTCCCTGGGTGGGGACAGAACCCAAAGGCTGTGTCTGTGACGAGCCCAAGGTACAAATCAGTGTAAGAACAGGAACTGAAGCAAGGAGTCTCTGGGAGCTCACAACTCCTCCAGAAGTCAGGGCTGCAGAGGTACTTGGAGAATAGACAGGAGTGACATGGCAGGGTATTAGTTAGCCCCAGACAGCTCGTGTGTCTGAACACCGTGACACTACCTCAGAGATTTCAGCAAACTGAGCATTGGCTTGGCAGCATTTCTCTGCTGTCTCCATAGCAACTTCGTAGTTATCCACAAAGGCCCGGTACACTCCCAGCTGGCTGGCCTGCAGGAAGCAAAACAAAATAAAATAAGTGCTGGGGAAGAAAGCAGTTTGGAATGGTCAGCCTTGGTATCTAATGATCAGATCATGTTCCTTCACACCAAATAACTGCAGGGAATGCTGAGCAGGCCTAGAATGACATCTCTGACCTGTCAATTTTGTCTAACCAGCACTGGCGTCCCCATGCACCCAGTTCTGCCCTATGCTGAACAAGTTTACTGGTGAAGGATGCGAAAGCCTACGAGAATGACACATCCTAATTTCTGACATCTATTTTTCCCTTCTGAACTGCCAGATTAGTATCTTATTAATATTGCAGCTCATTGATGTAACTGGAACTGCTGGCTTTTTGCCACAACATATGAATCAGAGAGGAATGATTCAGCCCAACAGCACAAATGTGACCCCAGTAAGCTACTTGTTGGCTTTTGCATGATGGATATACTAAATCAAACCCAAATATTACCCATATCTGCATTAGTGAACATTATTATAAGGGCAGCAGAGTGCTGAAAATACAGAAAAGAGATCCAGAGCACAATCTGTTTGGATGGCAGTGACTGGGGCACTAGGTGACAGAAAATGCCAGTTTTTCCAGCAGAAGGAACGTGGAACTGGTCCAGAAGAGGATGGAACAGGCCTCAGAGTGCAATAGTAAATCATTATTATCACAGAGTCTTAGCGCTGATCCTGTTTGCTGACTTAGGAATTGCAGCCATATTCATGCCAGAGAACACAGGATCCAGCATGGGAAATCCCTGGGTAGCCTCCAAGCCCGTCTGGAGCGCAGAGCTGGCTTTGTGGTGCAGAGCTGCCAGGCTGGGCTGGGAACACCTCGGCAGCCTGAGCCTGCAGTCAGGAGACAGTGCCAGGAGGGCTGCACTCACCTCAGCGCTGCTGCACCTGCCCTGGCCCTGCTGCCCGGGATGGGCAAAAGGCAGAGCAGGGAACTTCCCCACAGCCACTGCTCCTTCCCTCTCCTGCTCTCTCTCATAACCATTGTGCTCCCCATTCTCTGTGCAGCTTTGTGCAAGAGGTGATGGAGGAGAAAAAGACACTCTCAGGACAACATTCCGTGCGCAAACTTAGTTAACAGAGGCTGAGAAACAGGTAGCAATTTCCTAGGTCACATTTTACTGGAAGACTAGAAACCAATCTCAACTCATACAAAATTACACAGTTGTGACTGAAGCTGAAGAAAACTGTGCTCACTTATACTAGGGATGACCCCACCAGCATGGAGAGAATGAAATCTGCATTTGTCACTGAGGCACAATCCCGTGAAGACACTGCTGTCAGAATTACTGACCATTTGCAGGGCTTATGCCATTCAGATTTGGATTATGCCAGCTAACATGGCAGAGCTTTAAAACTTCTCCATTCCCATGTGGTTCTTTCATTTCCTGCTACTCCTGAACAGTCTTTCTAAGCTTTCATTTTCCTCCTCTGAATGTGCCATCACAAAGACATCTTTTTCATTAAAAACTGAGCTTCCAATCAAAGCAATAATGCTCACACACCGTTTTCGTGCTGGTTTATTTTTTTTCAACTAAAAAGAACACACTGAAAATGAAACAAGAGTTGGTAGAAATAGCTGGCTTTTGGATATATTTTTTCTGTTTCTGAGGCATATCAGTGAGGATGTTCACTAAATATTTCTTCATTTCTAAAAACAGCTCTAAAGAGTTTCCTTTCTAGCTATAAAAAAATATGTACAATATATTCCCCAAAAATGAGAAGTGTATTTCACTCCCACATGCCTGGCATCTTTTCTTTTTCTCAACAGGAAAAGGTGTAATAACAGTCAATTTGATGTTGCAAATAGATCGTACTTTGTGCCAGAACACACGAAATTCTAAAACTCTTTGCATCCACTAACTGTAACTTCAATCTAGTGTGCTGGTTTTTGCGTGAGAGTACAGAACATTAATGTCCCCAGGGACATCTGGATAATAACAAGTATTTCAGTGTTTATCATCAGACTGCATGACATGACCACGAGTAAACAGTCTGCTCCAAAAGATTTGATGTACATCCACTATAGATGCCTTATAAAGCCTGATGTTCTTGCTGTCATTCTCATCTAGTTGCTTCCCAGTGCCTGCCAAGAATTATTAGCTTTATCTCATCCTGCAAAGAGTTTGCAATTCCCACCGATGCTGTACCAAACCACCCGAAACTGAAACTGCTATGCCAGCTCAAAGCCTCCTGCACTAGGGCAATTTGTTCCTTTGTTTCCAACGCTAATCCAACAAAATCAACAATTCTGTCACAAACGCAGAAAAATCAGGGGAACATAAGAGCAGAGGAAGGGCTGAACTCCTACACCCAAGATCAACCAGCAACAAGGAATGGTCTGAAACAAAAGCCTGAGTAGCTGTGCAGTGAGCAAAGGGTTGCTGGACTGCCCTGCCAAGGAATACGTTCAGGTCTTCTCCAATTAGTGCTATTCCCACTGCTGCATCACACGTCCAGTGCAGCTTGTGAGGCTGCCATTTCCTGCAGCCTTCTGTGTCTGCTTCAGCACCCAGCAGCAGCTGGGTTTGTCCTCTCAAACCAGCTGCTCAAATTGCATACCATGAACTATTCACCAAGGCACCAACTTGACCCCTCCTGGCTAAAACATGCTGGCAGTTAAAAGCAGATTCCTGTATTTTCATCTTGAGCTGCTGGCATGTGCAGAAAACATCATCTTCCAGGCCAGCTCCCCCTGCTCCATAGGGGATGGGGCTGATGCTGGGCTACACAGCTGCTAACAATTGATCGACCCTGGCAAAGCACACTCTCCAGCCACTGAACCCCTCACTGGAATGTCACTCCTACCCTGAGAACCAGAGGCACCTCAGGAATGCAGAGCTTCTTTTCTTTTCTAAAAAGGAAAAAACAGCTCCTTTAATCCTTTCCTCTCTGCACATGCTAGGGGAGAGGCTAAAGGGGCAAAAAAACCCTCCTAGAATGCAAACAATTTGTCATCTGGCTCAGAAACTCAGCAATTTTAATTCAGCCTCAGGAATATGCTGTATATATCTTTGTCCTGTTCTGCACTCAGAGAATTTTGTTGAGGTTGCTTGGAGGATTCTCAGCTGCAGGTTGGCTGCATCAGCATAACAGCAAAGGGAACAGAAAGGCCAGGACAGTAGCAGAAAAGCAAAGCCAAAGGTGATGACCATAAATCAGCGCACCAGGCAGAGCAAAGCACCAGAGAGAGAGCGAGGGAGTTCAACAGTAATGAGGAACACTTCACTGTTGGTGTTAAGAAGTTCACTTTGTAATACTGCCACTCTCCCATCTTCATCTAAAGGAAATGCTTTGAGGACTCTGCAGAAACCCTGGAGATTCAACATTTATATGAAACTGTGTTTATTTTACCACCACAGCTTGCTGCAGTCTTTAATTAAAGACAATGAAAGAGCCACTTTTGCTGTAGGGCCTCCACTGCAGTGGCAAAGCGAGGAGGTGAGAAGTCTCTCACCTATTCAAACCACAGACTTTGACCCCTTTGGTCTCTGCAGTCACCAAAGGGACCCTCCAGCTCCTGTGAGATGGGTGAGGGATACCAGCACCTTTGGTGATGGCAGCTGACTCACCAGCTTTTGGAAGAGGTCCCCGACACGTTGCTGGTGACTCCACTGCTGCACTCGGGGAAAGAGCCCATCATAGAATTCTTTGTGGATCTCATAGAGCTCAGGCACTTTGAAGAATATTGTCTCAATCTGCTGACTGGTCAGCACGGGCTGGGAGGTGGTGGCAGCGGCTTTCAAAGGCTTCATAGGCTGAAATGAGGAAAGAAGGAAATCATTATCATGCAAATCATAAACATTCACCTTTGCCACACTGCAACACATCCCTCCATAGAGTTATTTTTTATCCTATTAAAAAGTGATATTTGCATTCACACAACTCCTGAAAGCTAGACATGAACAAGTTCTCTCACGGGGATCAGCCACCCTTGGTAGGTGGATTTTCCCTGGATATTAATGCTGCAATTAAAATCCCTTTGCACTCCATTTCCCTAATCTCTGTCCCACTGTACAACAACATGTGTAATAATTAGCACAGGATACTTAAAGACGGAGCTCCTGGATACTACCACATTAACAACTCCCAAACTGTGCTATATCCAGTTCTTCCTTTAAGCCTCTCTCTCTACTGGAGGAGTAACAGGTACCTTTTGCACCCAGCAACTTGTAACCCACGGCACGTGAAGTTCAGGGAAACTCTGGATAGAGCCAGCAGTGAAAATTCAAGTACCAGTGTTTGAACTGGCATCTGTCCCCAGCCCTTACCAGCAGCAGGGCCTCCAGGTGGCTCAGGTAGGTTTCCTCACTGGCTAGGATTCCTGACAGGACCCATTTTCTCATCTCCAGGCCTTTCTCCAGGTCTGGCTCACTCTACAAAGTTGTTTAAGAGAAGAAAAAAAATTAAAAAAATAAAGAGCGGGTTGCAGGTCAAGTAGGAAAAAATGTCAAGAATGAGGATGGAGAGTAAAAACCATTCAGTTGACCAGAGCATACTTGTTTTTTGTGTTTACTTTCGGACTAAAAACCAAAGAAAAAATCCACCTATACTCAGCATCTTGTTTCTAGAAATATGCAAACATAAAACATAACAGAAATTTTTATTTGCCAGCAACTGATGCCACTTAGATTATTTACAGGTGTTAGCTTTAGTCATCCAGCTGTGGTGCCTCAATTAGGTGCCCAGACCTCTTCACAAAATTCAAAACATGGAACTGAAAAATTCAGAATTCATCCTCCTTAACAAATCTTAGGGCCCTTGTTCTGTGCAACTCCCTCCCTCCTCCCCCAGGAGCTCTCCAAAGCCGTGTTTCTGTGGGCAGACAGCATCACTCCTCTGCACCTCCCCAGGTGTGCACGAACACACCACAGTCACAGCCTGACCTGGCTCCACAGGGCTGTTCTTCACCCCACTCTACTGTTCCCTAACTTATTTTTCAGTGCCAGCTCGCACAGTGTCTATTTTTAGTGAGAGGATGGAATAATCAGCATGGCTTGGAACGCATATGCTGATTTTCTTACTGGGATTTCATGAGGGAGTTCTTAACCAAAACAACCGAAGAGAGGGGGGGAAAAGCCCCACATAAATACATTCATGGGCTAATGGGGAAGACATAGTATGAAGTGTTAAGAGAAGCAGTAATCCCTTCTGTTGAATTTCAACTATCCTTCCTCTCAAAACTGTTACCTGAAAAAGTGCTTAACCTGATAAAGTGAAACTGAGCGTTTCCAAAAACTCTAGAAAAATTTGGTCAAGCAATGAAGGTTATAAATAATGAGAAACATCCGCCTTTTACAGAGTCATATTTCCAGTTCTTTTTATTTCTGTCATTCACAGAAACAGCATTTTAAAACTCTTGCAACCTTTTTATGTTGTTAAATGTCTCTAAGAATAGAGTCAGAAGTTGGCTCTGAAAGGGAACATGCTTTTCAAAGGATTTGGGTAGGTTTTTTGAGGCTCCATTCTACTCTTAATATCCAGAGGAATCTTCAGCTTTTGATTTCACGGTGGGAGGATTAAGAAGCAGAGCAGTACACTCCACTCTAGTGACTGAACATACAGCCCTATAGCTGCCCCCAAAAAAGCTCCACTTAGTTTAGGGTCCTCTGCAGATACATAGATGAGGTACCTGGGCTACAGGTTCAGTTTGCAGGAACTATCACATCCTGAGTGTGACTTTGAGCCTACGCACAACACAAAGAAAGAAACAGATCCTCACGCTCCCAGATATTTCTGGATTCTGTCTCATCAATAACCATCCTGATTTTTGAACAGTTTCATTAAATTTCACAAGCTATATTCTAGCCTGAAAGACTTGCAGCAACTACTTCATCAAAATTTTGTGAGGTGTCAAATACCATCACCACCTCTTAAATAAAAGTGGCAGACAGAAGCTGTTCTAAGGAAATGAGTGAGATTTACACACACGTTAGGTACTACATGGAAAGAAGAACTTCTCTTTGCATCCCACCCTTCAGGGACATTCAGTAAGAACCACAGTGCCTTTTAAAATCTCGAAAGGGCATCTCAAAGAAGACAGAAATTTGTAATTCACCAGTTAGTATTCAGAAGACTTCAGAAAAACACCAGTGACAAACTACATGGGAAAATGAACACTGCACCAGACTCTGCATCTACGGAGCACCCGTGTGACTGTCACAGAAATGTTCAACGAGGCTGTGACCATTCCTTATGGTTTCTGTGCCGGGAGTGCCTGGATGTCCAGCTCGTGGACCATTTTGTACACACACATAATCAAGACAGGCAGCCCCATGATATTTAACAAAGATTGCCTTCATCCAAAGAGGAAGGGATGTGGCAGCCCTGGTGCAAGAAAAACACAATTGCTCTTGGTTTCCAAATATTTCTTACAACACTTACAAAAAGAAAAGTGCAGCTACACAAAGAAGCATTGAGAAAAACTAACAGTGCTCCAAAGTCCCCACTGCTGAGGATGAGGTAACTGGTCAATATTGACACAGCACTGTAATTGTCTTTACCAGGTTCTCTTGGAGGAGGTGAGGATTTAAAAACCAGCTGGGTATGATTGTAACATCTGTAAAGAGCAGCACACAATGACAAGTTATTTAAATGACTGAAACTTCCCCATCACGACAGTGGCACAACAGTTTTCCTTATAGCACTGAGAACAGTTTTCCTCTTCACAAGTAAAAGCTTTAATTTACAAGCCAGTTCTTGCTGGGCACCATCAGCTGACTGAGACAGCATTTTCTGCCGGAATGTTAATTTCCTCCCGTTAAAAGAGATGCGCTTTCAGAGAGACAGACATCTCCCAGGACACACTGCAGGCCTTCCTTCCTGGCCATTACCACAAGGGCACTGTGCAAAGTCCACGGTTTTGTCCTAACTCTTTTTTAAAAGGGGCATTTTTCCAAGTGTGATGCTTGCAGAAGTCCAGTCTCGGCCACAGCCAGCCAGGACACAGGGCAGGGCCTGGCTGCTTTATGCTCTACACAGCAATTGCTGAAGAAACCCTCAGGAGAGTTTATCCAACAATCACAGGGCACATTACAAGATCTCCAATGCAGAACCTCAAATTTACATACAGCTTCCTCCAGCGTGAAAAGATGATCCCCTGCTCCTGCTGTGTCAGGGATCAGTGCAGCACCAGGGCGCTGCTCTGTGCATTGTGCTGATGCTCCTGTTCCCTCCTGGGAGCTGTGTCCTGACAAGAGCTCCTGCTGAGGGAGGCCTTTGCTCACAGCGTCAGCTGGGGCTGCACAGAGCACGATGAACATCTGGAAAACAGCCCCTGTGCTTCTTCAGCCTCAGGGTGCTTTTTAAATCACACTTGTTATGAAATGTACTCTGATACTCAGAAATTCACTTGGTGCCAAAATCAGGAGGAAGAGGAATAAGTTTATTATTTGGCATTACAGCATTCCTCACTCCCAGATCTGGGAACAGGCTCACCTGCTCACCCAGAACAGGACAGCAGTGAGCAGGCAGAGAGTGTGGGACTGTCCTGCTACCCTGCCCCCACAGCAGCCAAGCTGTGATGCACTCCGGGCCAAGGGCATTTCTGCTTTGCCCTATCTGACACAGAAGGGAAACAACGAGCAACACTGTGACTACAACCGGCTCTGCCCCTCTGTTCCTGCACTCCAGCCAGGACAGTTAAGAGGGAACATCCCGGGCATCGGTATCAAGCTTCTCACCAGTACGAGGAGACCTGCCACGGCTGAGGACTCCTTTCCCCTACCCTGGCAAGAAGGGAGCAGTCTGAAATCTTTGAGCTGCTTGTGGCAAGCGGAGGAGCTGGTACCACATCTACCAGACCACAGAGGATGGGGAAAATACACCTATTACCAAAGTGCAGATGGGATGTTCCCAGCAGGAAGTGGGAGCAGCCTGTATTGGCAAACTGTAACCACTCAGCAGGGAGTGCCAGGTGGTCAGCAGTCCATCCCATGCTTCCTACCCAGCTTGGTTAGCCTGTTTTCCACTTGTACAAGTCTGACTAGTATTTCATGCTGTGACTGTCCCTGCCTCTTTGGTACCAGCATCCATGTCTAGCCCTTCTCCATTGCCCTTCCATCTTTTGGTTACCTCTCTACCCA
The DNA here is from genome assembly GCA_013397055.1 of Pachycephala philippinensis. Classification (NCBI taxonomy): domain Eukaryota; kingdom Metazoa; phylum Chordata; class Aves; order Passeriformes; genus Pachycephala; species Pachycephala philippinensis. The sequence goes on along the minus strand of VWZT01010542.1, from coordinate 508,395 downwards.
CGTGCTTCAGAATAAATCTCACAGAACTGTACCAGGGCAGCAGTCAGAGCATTCCTGTCTCCCTGCCATGGGAGCTGTGAGGACCCAGCACCCAGCCAGATCTGAACAAGCAAAAAATCAGTGCTTTGCTCCCACTCTCCTCAAGAACTACATTTAAAAAACACCAAAACAATAAGGAAGGTAGAAAGCAGGCTACAGGAAATTACACAGGTATCTCATACCTATAAGATCCTGGTGTTTTCTCTTCTCAACTGAGTGGTGCTTTTTGCTATTCCAAAGCCTTAAAAACCAAAAGATTGAGTCACAGTGCAATTTTGCAACCTGAACCACGGCCAGTGAGAGGGGTTGGAAGCTCTGGAGATATCAGAGCACACACACTGGCCCTGAGCCATGGCTGGGTTGAATGTGTTTACAGCTTGTCAGCCTAAGTACTTTAGTTTACTAACCAGGCTGGCATCGCATGTTGTGTTCAATTACTGCGAGGCTGACATTCACCAGCTCCAAGGTTTAGACAGATTCAGCTCTTCCTGACTCTGTTTAAAGAACTCAGGGCTTCCTGGTTCTTGTTTAAATTAACAGCAATAATTGCTTTCTTGCAAATGTTGGAAGAGCACAGATTAAGAATCTAGAAACCACAACACGTAAGGTTTTGCAAAGAGGTTGCTGCTGGCACAGCTCTGTAAAGAGAATCAGGGATTCAAAGTGGGCGTATAAAAGGCACTTTAACTCTTCCTTTGGTACAGGGTATTCATACACCATGCAATGAATGCGTTCAAAGGCAAGGTTTCCCGTAAGGACAGCTTGCAATCTCATACAGAAGCAGACAGCCTACAAAGGAGAAAAAACATTCAGTTCAATTTTTAAAGTGTAAATATATTTGCAAGCTTCTGCTGGAGGTGTCTCATTGTCTTGGTGATATTAAACAGGGCAAATTCTGTAATCAAGACAATCATGTTCCATGCAGGGAGGGGAAGGAGCAGGGAGACAAGCCAACATTATTTATAACATCAGTACTGGTGTGCCAGCTCTCCTCAGGAAGGGCTGTACATCCAGGCAGAGCCCTTAAGGAGCAAAGAATTGGAGAATAAAAAGGAAAAACTGCATCTGTTGGAGGTGGTGAGGGAAAAGTGACAGTAAAACAAAACAAATAAACCAATTAAAATCCTGAGAGGAAGAAAGGAGAATGATTTGGAAATGCTGGAGGGGGAAGGACAAGCTAGCAAGACTAGTACCAAGAAGAGCAGTAATCCCATTTACTGCTGTAGCTTCAGAGGTCAGCTTCTCTGCATCCCCTTGGGACCAAGCTAGGAGCAAAATCCACAACCTGCTCTGCCACAGCCCTGCTCTTGCTGAGCTGGCAGACAGCAGGAACAAAAGGATCTGATCTGAGGAAAGGCAATGGCTGCCAATGCAGCACCAACCATGGATGCACAGCAGAAAAGAGAAATTCTACCTGAAAGTCTGTAAGTACCAGCCAATTTCTCCTCCAAACAGAACAGACGGTAGGAGGTAGTCGCTCAGCTTTAGCACTCCTGCCTCCCTTGCTTTGATACATGCAAGAATTGGAGAAATCTATTTAGTCAAAAACTCATCTTCTAAATTCCTGAGAAGGGACTCCCTTCATTTCCTGAGGCAGTGGATTGAGCTTTGCCTTTCCACTGCCTGCCCTGCACCCACCTCCACAGAGCCCCACGCACATCTCCGAGCTGGCTCTGCTGGTGAACGTCCTGGAAGGCCTTTCTTATTTTTCTGCATCTCCCAGGGCTGCAATCCCTCCTCATATGAGGAGCAGCAACAGGCTGACAGTGAGTGAAGCTTCCCCCTTCTCCCAGCCTTCTTTCGCCTCCAGGCTGCAAGCTACCCACTCCAAAACTCCTGGCAGTAACTCTTCTCTACTGAAGGGTGTCAGTCGCTGACTTTCCAGCTGTGCCAACACCTTCCTGTTGCCTAAAAATACTGGAGCAAGCTCTCCCTCTGTCCTCTAACTTTATCCAGGTATTTTCTCTGCTCTTCACACTCACTGTATGGGAAAGACAGACACATTCTCTTTCTTTCTGGGAGTGAATTATCACTATTTTTCACCAACAGTCTGACACCTTCTGAAGCTACCAGCACTGTCTTATTTGGCAAACATTTGGGCTGACATTTTCCAAGAGAGGTTTCCAGAATTTCTGTAAAGTTCAATCACAACAGTTCAGCGGTTACAGAAAGGAAGGTTCAGGAAAATTAAATCACTTCTCAAGTTAAATAAACAAACAACTTAAGCATTAGTGGAACCTATTTCTCCTTTTTCCTCTCTCCCTGTAGGCTTGCTTAAGAGCAAAGTTTGGCAAAAGCACTGGTCTTATGGCAGGACATGCATCAGCAGCCCAGCCTGAGATTCTAGAAGAGCCAGAAGAAAGGGTCTGACCCAACTTGCTCCATACAAACATTTGTTAAGGCCTTCTTAAAACAAAAATGACAACTCAAGGGCTGCTGAGATCCACACTACAAATGCCTGTGTTGCTTGTCCCTGTCTGGGCCACAGACAAAACTAATGCTGGTGCAGCCTTGTCCTCCTCCTTGGACAGCAGCGGTTTGTGCAGTGGGCAGGGAACAGGTGGAATGGGAATACACCAGCTGTGGCTGAAGTGGCACAGTCTGGAGGCAGAGCAGGCAGCATCTCCTCATCTGCTTATGACATACAGGTGGTAGGAGGGATTAGAAAACATTGCCCAGATGACAAAGTGTAAACACCACAAACCTCTGGAAGTCAACTGCAACCCTCAATTCTTGGAACAGAATGTGCTGGGAGGTGGTCGCCCTACACATTGAGGGAACAACAGGAAGCCATTCCACAAGTAGTCCAGGAGGTTTCCCTTGACTCTCTTCTAGCCAGAGACACTGCTTTTGGCACTCTGCGCTTTCCCTGTGGTGGCTGGACAGAGCAGGTGAACCCAGATGTGCTACACAACCAAAGGCTATAGCTGCTCTAGGGAGATGGAAGAACTCGGTCAAACACCTGGCAGAAAAATACAAAGCGCAGAGCAAGCCCATAAAATAAATCAAAGCAAAATGCCCTCAATATTCAGATAGCAACAATGCAGTCCCCAAGACAGAGGCAGGTCTCATGGATAAGGCAGATGAACATCACATCAAAATGCTGCAATGTCTGTGTGATAAGTGAATTACTTAGATTTATAATTATAAAAAATAAATTAAAAGTATAATTGTTTGCAACATTTTCCATTTTCTGGGTGCCTGACTCAAGTGCTCTTAACTCTTGGTTGCCATGTGAAATTAAAGGAATTTTACTTCAATGTGAGGAAAGCTGTAAAACTTGGTTTTACAGAACATTACGCATCTCACATTAAGCACCCAAAATTAGCAGATGCTTCTCCCATAACCTGTCTGCCTTGATTACCTGTGGTTAGTGAACACACCACCCTCGTATGTCACAGGAGCACTGCTAGGATAATTAAGACCTGTGTGGCATTCCAGCTGTATTTGGAGTTAATGGAAATGAATACTTTTAGTCCCAGCGCAGAGTTTGCAGTGTCCTGTAAATTAGGTGCACACGCAGCTCTAGCGATGCAATATTGAATCCAGCGAGTATCGTTCACTATATCCACTGCACAGGGCAGGAGCCCACAGGAAAAATGGGACAACTGAGTAATTCAAAGTTATCACAAAGACTCAAGAATTCTTAACTTCTGAATGGCTTTACAACCTCAACATTTTGCCGTGGTGTATGTAGTGCATGCATTGTGTTGTTACATACAGCTCACTTCACTCCCAGACTCTAGTCATAAAAATAATCTGAAATTTTCAGAAGTAACTGCAGGCACCTAATGAAAAAGTAAAAGGGCAAGAAGACAACTTTAAAAGCAAACACATCTAAACAAAACACATTTTCTGCTAATCAAGTTTAGTGCAAAAGAAAATAGAAGAAACATACATCCTGGTATTTCTGGTCCAACACATTTTACATGTTTGGCTCAGCAGTGTGTTTGACACCTAATTTTGTTACTGGTATCTTTTGCACTATAGCTGAAAACATAACTCAGGAAAAGCCATCTAACAGCTCATGATGACTGAAAGTTTAACTTGCTTGGGATATACCTGGATATAAATTAGTCTCTTTATCCTTGTCATAGACTGTCCAGGGACTGTCATCTGTGGACTGATTACAGACAGGATCAACTGAAGCAGTTGAGGTTCACGATTAAAAGTCTACTCTGTAGCAGGACACCTCTTTCTTTTGGAAGCCATGAAACATCTTTTTATAGTCAGAAAAAAGAAAACAGCAATTTATGTTAAAAATTATTTTTGAAAAAGCAGCCTTCAACCATTATTAAAGTAACTTTTAAATCAACTACTGTTAAATGCTTATGAGGCAATATTCAAACAAATAAAGGACAAGATTAACTATTAGGCAGTGTCTCTTCCAGGCCTCCAGTCACAGGCACTATCACAACTGGTTCTTTGAAGATAACTCTCAGCCACGTGTAGTCACACAGTGTTTTTCCTTCATCCTGAGAAACATAACCCAGAAATTTCAAGCCAATATTAAAATGGTTCTGGAGCTTTTTGAATTTACTAATAATAACTTCTTCATTCAAAAGCCTCTTACATATCACAAGAATTTTCATCTTGAGAGATAAGAAAGCATCTCATAATTAATAGACTAAAAGCATAAGCAGCTAACTAGCTTCCACACTTTACAGTCAAATAAAATTAAGCAAACACCAACAATATATGTACCTGATAATGCTTTAAGAGATCTTGACAATGAATTTTATAAATGAGAAAGAACAAGGACACTGTATCAGGAAGGATTCTTAACCTAGAATTCATCCTGGAAGAAGTAAGCATAGATACATGACAGTAACCAATAGAGAGCAGAAGGATGTGTATAATGAACACTAAGCACTGATGGTTTGTGGAGCTTCTCAGACTTGCCTTTTGATGAAAGGTAAATAAAACTGCCTGATAATGGTGATGGTGTTGATTTACACGTACACTGATATCTCTGAAATATCCATAATTATCTTCTACCATGTCATCTTAACTAATGTCACCATGACATCTTAACTAACAGGAAAGAACAATATAAAGGCAACACATAAGTTAAAACAGTTGGATGAGAGATTTCAAAGTGTTATTTACAATGTGGGAATTCAAGGTTGTTTGGCACACTTTCTTAGAAATACTGTAGGAAGGAAGTGACAGCTGGCTTTGTGCTATTAAACATTTTTATGAATGATTTGGGGCACCCAAGAGTTTGAAACTGACAAAGATATTCAGGGAAACAGCAACTTGGGACTCAAGTGCTCTGCAATCTATTGCAAAAGGATAAAAAGAAACAAAAGGCTGAAAGTCAAAGAGATTAATCCAAGCTGAAACTAAGACATTTTGGACTGTGAAGACAGCAGAGCCAATAGTTCTTTACCAAGTCATGCAGACGACCCACTACCAAGACTATTGTAAAAACAAAAATAGAAATTTTCCTGAAGTTCCAAGCTATAGCCATCCTACTGAATCTGAAGCAAAACCAAAGCAAGGCAGACTGAAGGGCCATGTTAAGCCACAGGTCAGGCAAGGCAGTCCCTTCTGTACTTTTTATCTATGACAACTGATTATATAGACAGCTATTCAGTGAATAGTCAAATCCATTACAAGTAGTGGCCATCTCCCACCCAAAGTCCCCACTTCAGAGCTGGCAGTTTTAATTCTTTTTACTCCATTTTCACAGGGTGAAGGAAATAGGTCTTCCAGATGCTTGATCAAAATCCTTAACCTACCTGAAAATAACTTTTATTTTCCTTGTGAAATACAATGACAACTCACATGCAGAGATGTATGAATGTGTTTTGTTCCAGTCTCCTTTCCAAAACATCTGCTATTTAGAGACCCTCTCAACTGCAATTAGTCACCAATTGTCTCCACTAAAATGCACAAAGGGCTCAAAAATCATATACACAACACTGACCCCTGAAGTTTAGGCCTAGCATCAGCTAAAAGCCTCAGTTTAGCTTTAAATGGTGCACCATCAATCAGGCAGTGCTGTATCGTGTCAGGTAAAGTGTCCCACAGCGCCGGCAGTCCCTGTCTGTCCCCGATAAAGCCGTCCACCCCCTGCAAACCTACGGGGCTTTGCTGACTGCACAGAGGCAGCACAGGACTCACTGATTTTGTGGATTCCAGCGAGCCCGAGGACAGCGTGTCGCGGCTGCCACGGCTCTTGGAGCTGAGGTGGGGCGAGGAGGAGGGCGAGTCGTCGATGTAGGGCATCATGTCATGGTGCCGCCTCTGCTCCTCGGCGCGGTCAGCATCGTACGCGTAGCCGGGCGGCGTCCCCCCGAACGGGGCATCTGCAAAACACACACAAGGCTCTGCTCACCCTGCAGCCGGGCAGGGCACAGGCTGGGCCACAGGCACGGCCTCCCAGCAGCTGTGCTTAGGTACCCCTACACCCAGAGTCAGCGACGGTCAAATACAGAGCAAATAGAGGAGTAAATATAATTAAATTCATCTTGTCACCAAAAGTTCGTTCCACTTATTCTAAGCCCTAAAAGGCAAAGTCCTTTCTAGCATTAGTGGTCATTTAATTACAGCTCTTTCCCTCACATTTTCCTCCAAAAGCATTAGCATCAAAATACCAGTCCGGGTTTAGGAAGGTACTGGGTAACAGACCCTGCGTTTTCTGTTGATCAAGAGCAGGTGATGCCCCTGCCAGTTTAGGAAAGATAGGTAATACATAGCTCAGGGGAGAACTGTAACTCTCTCCATACCTCTCAGCAACAAGAGGAAAGAAAGGTCCTGCATGTCAAGTGAACCAACGTACTGCCAAAAATAAAATCCTAAAAGGTCCTTTTCTGTTGGCTGCCCCTCTTCCTATTTTGAGCTTAACCCCTTAAACAAATAAACAAACCAGCACACTGTTCCCGTCTATACATCCCGTCTCCCCTCCCCCCAAAAAACTCTAAAACAACACATCCAAAACACAAGCAGAAAAGGATGGTGGTATGAAGAGTCAAGTTAACCATTACTGCATGAGACATCAATGAACTTCTGTGGGAAAAATGAGTAGCAAAACTGGTTATGGCATCTTTAGTTGCTGTGTACAGAGACTGCTCCTGCAAAAACCCCTAACAAGAACACACACTGAGCAGCTCCTTCTGCCATAAGCTAAAAGGCTTTTCACCTCTCTGCACAAAGAAATATACACAGAGGACCCAAATTTGGTGTCTCTACAGTGACACCGCACCTCAGTTTCCATGGGCCTGTGAAGCACTTTCGCCTGCCAATGCCCAGAAGTGTGCTGTGTGTGACACTAACAGCCATGCACGGGCCACTGCCCACGAAATGGTAGAGTTGTTCCTCCTCTTTCAGCTACAAGTCACAGAATGCCACCCTTCCCCCAAACTGAAGAATAACCCCAAGGAGATAAGCTAGATCTGCCTTTATAGTAGCCAGTGAGCCTTATGGAAGACAAAACTGTCAAAAAAGAAAAAAATAGTTACACTTGAACAAAAGTAGAACCAATTTCTTACTTGTTTTCACAAATATCCAGGTTCTGTGAAAATAATAAGCAGCTGCTGCCAAGCATACTAATAATCCTCTTACACATCACTAAGGCAGGGTGGAGGAGTAACATTTTAAAGCCCACTTTCCTCCCTCACAGTAAACTCAGTTAAAGCATGACTCATTTCAGTAAAAGATGTGAACTTTATGTGGAACAGAATAAAACTTGATCTATGTGGCTTTTTCAGGAGGGAGAGCTGGTCTGGGGAATTTACACAAACAATATACTGAAAACCCAACAATAAACTCACTGTAGATGTGAGCCTCTGTCTCAGCTTGTACCAAATGCCACCCAGCTAAGTAACAGCCTGATACAAAACCTTCAGGCTGCTGAAAAACTGTGGCAATATTATTTTAACAAACTCAGTGAGTTTTATGTCACCCACCTGCTCGAGTTACTACCTTGTGCTCAAGCTCTCAGAGTTCCTCAAAGGACATGTTAGATTGTGCACAATTACAGGAACGAAGGGCAGAGGGAAGGTAGTATCTGTTCTCCGGAAGGAGCTTTGGTCTAGATGTTAGAGGTTTCCAGAGTCCACAACCATTTAGAAAACACCAGAGAAGTTGATTTGCTAAACAGTGGCTTGAATGGGAGTTACTGAAAAAAGAACCTTCTAACCCAAGAAACCTGTGATATATTCCTGCCAATTGAACACTGGCAAGGAGGAACGTCAGTACTGGGCACTTATGCTGGCCTCAAGCCTACTCAAGAGTTCCTTTCTCCTGCAGAAGTTTCTTTAAACTATTCTTATCCAAGCCAATTTCTCCACACTCATGCAGTAACAAGACCAAGTCGCTGTGCGGAAACTAAGGCAGGAATATTTTTTTGACTCCCAGTGCTCATTCTCAGAATGAATAGTTTGCTCCACTTTTGGTAGTGGGGGAGTAAATGCAGACTAAAATACATTAGTAGAAAGGCTTGCAGTGAATAACAGTATTTCCACTTTCCTCACTTTCTCCAGCTAAAAAACAGCTTAACACTTCTACCTCCCATAACGTGTTCTGTCTCCTACTGCACAGGAAAACCTTTTCCTGAAACTGGAGGAAACGACAGGTGGAGGATCAGCTTTGCAACAACATTCAGTCTACCTTGGAATCATTTTGTCTCCCTAGCCATAAAAAAAGAAAATAAGACATCTCAACAAGGAATGAATCTATCAGTGTCACAGACTGCTATGAGATCTGTTCATAAAGCTCCACACAGAATTTGAAACTTTATTTCTGTATCCTCCAGGGATTCTTCACACATTAAAAAGCTTAGAAGTAGTTATAATCCCTCTTCTTTCTATTATTGCTGAATATAGCACTGAAATCCACCTATGGAGATTTTAATTATCTCAGAGGCAAAAAGACCTTCTTGCTTTTATTCTGCCATTTTTTCCAAGAGAAGCAAAGTACTGCCACAGCCAGATACACTAGGCAGGCCTGAACACCAGGAACAGAGGTAGCCTTGTATCTCTGTGATTAAAGAGCCCGCTGTTGCCAGGGAAACTGGGTTATTCAGATCTCCTCAGCCCAGCACAATGCTCACAGGCTGTTCAGCCTCCACCTGGGAGCAAACAGACCACAGCAAAGAGATCAGAGCCAGGAGCTCACCTGCTCTGACACTTCCAGCTGCTCTAGGCGCTGCTGTGCTCGATGGCAAGTGGAGACAGCAGATGGGCTCAAGCAAGAGCACTTGGTTTCTTAGCCAGTGTCTCTGTTAAGAGGGTTCTTATTCTCATGTTAGGGCCAGCCAGTCTCAGACTTACTATCAATAACTGAGCCATCAAGGCCAGAGGAAGATGAACCACAGCAACAACAGACAACTGCTGACAAGAAAAAGGGCAGGCAAACAAGGATGACGGGCTCCAGTGGGCTCTCTCTGGTGTGCTGAGAGAGCACCAGAGAGAAACACCAAGGACACAGCTCCACGAGGGTTCTGGTTCTCATCTCACCACCAGGCACATCCCTTTCTCCTGTCTGGGTAACCTGAAAAAGATCTCATCCCATAGAGAAGAGCAGCAGCTGTGACTTACAGAAATGAGCCCTCTCAGCACACAAGAGGAACTATTTCTACCCCTGGCTCTCTGACATTCTCTTACAGTGCCACTCTCCTGCTCCAGCACAACAGGCAGGTGAACCACCTGGGGCTACAAAGGCTCATCATTAATTCACACATTCTGCAAAAAAACTCTCAAGCATTTACTTCTACCTTTGGTTCTGACAGAAACAGCCTGGCATTGCTTTGCTTCAGCTTATATGAGTCTGTTGTAGTATTTCCCTCCTCAGTTACTGCTTCCATCCTCTCATCTGCTTTCTCATCTCTATCCCATTTTCATTTTCTTTTGTTTTTCTCAAATGTAATATTCCTTTTCTCTACAATCTTGTGCCTCCCCTCTTCTAAACTGCATCCTTCCTTCACTGCTTCAAATTTCACCCGGCTGGGGGGTAAGGAAGAATCTAACAAATTTACAGTTACAAATTCACTGGCACTCAAGAGAGATCACAGCAACACTGCTCCCTTGTCCTGTTGCCTACACCCTTCCTGCTGGGTGCCGCATTCATTCTTTGGAAATATGAAATCATAGACCTAATGTGAAAGCAGGAAGGGTAAAAGAAATTAACTTCTAAGTAAAAAGAAAGATTATCTGCGTCTAATCCATGGCCACACAATGGTTCAAATGCACGTGTCATACTTTCACAGCAGCACAACATCCAGAGCTGCTTGAGAGGCTTAACAGTAGCATGCAGAGAAGATTCCAAGCGAGCCGTGCTCCAGCTAATCCTACTAAAAGAGCAGTGAAGCCACAGCAGCTCAGACCTGCCTGCCTAAGTAAATACCTAGAATCCTGGAGGGGGAAGGGAGCTGTACGTCCTGCCAAAGCCCCACATCACTGTGGCTTCTTTGTGAATGGTACCCAGACTAGCACAAGTTTGTAATGTCTACACTCACTCCAAAAACATCCCCACAGCTGCAGAGCAGAGCAGAGCTAAGGCAGTTTGCACCCTTGTGTTTCTATGCCAGGGAATGTGTGAGGCCATAGTTTGACAATGCATTGTCTTGGCAGCAACAGGGTTTTAGGTTTCACCCACCAAGCCATAAACCACTTCATGGCCCTTTCCCCTCTTATCCCCTTAGCTCTGCAACCCCACAGATGCCTGTGGTCCAGATAAAGAACTCAGCCAGCTCAAAGAAAAATATCTTTGACGCTTCCCTTCTAAGCTGGATCAGCACTCTGATCTAGTTCATGGCTCAGAAATCCAAACTGGAAGGATACACGCACGGTAGATCAGGGGTGGATACACTTAAAAGCTTCTATGGCAACTAAATATATTAGCAAAACACTGCTTCATTTTCCTTTAGGCTGAAGCTTAATTGATTATTGGGATTTACACGTGGCTGCTTCAGGGATAAGTTACCGGAATGCAACACTGCTTCTATTTTTATTTTTCCTTTGTAACCTTTAAGTTACTAGTGTGCCTTCCAACCTTAGCTCCAGCTTTTACGTATCACTGTTTACTTGGTGATAAACAATACGGAAACACGTCATTTTATTTCTCAGTGATGGCCAGGCTGCTTGGAGAAGAATCAGGGGTTCAGGCCCAGTGCTGGGTACATGCAGAAGTGCCTCAGTGTGGATGGGCTGTGAATGCAGTAGCCTGGGGAATCCAGCACCATTCTCTAAAAGATATAATAACTAAGCTATGAAAAGCTAAACATCTTGCTTATTTCCTTGCCATATCCTGAATCATCATCTCCAAACCCGGGAAGCAGTACACTCAATATGTACACTTTCACACAAAACTGAGATCCACAAATTATAATTACGGTGTTTACCTATACCAGGAGCCTGTCTCCCAGGCCACAAAGACCATATATCAAAAGAAAAAGAACAGATATGTTTGCCATGTCAAATCCCTACAACTTTATTTTTCTCAGATGCATGAAGAAAAGGCTAGGCTAGGATGCTAAACAGATTCAAAACAATTTTCTTCATCCTTTCTATCTCTTCTCTATGTAAAGACAGTATACCTACATGTAAGGATGTTTAGTGAACCCTGAAGCCTTCACTCAAGTACAAAACCAGATCATTTAGCAACAAAAAGTCCCAGTAATTAATAAACTCATTCTTTAGTATGAGATGAAAACAAAGACAAAAAGCATCACAAGTTAGCTCCAAGCCTGCCTATGGCCTCGGACCATATTTCTCCTTTAGACATATGAACTGAAGCCAAGTATAAGTGCTGACAGGCTCCTACTAGGCACCCCATCACTTCCCATAGAAAATGTCCAGAGGATGATCCCTCACACTGCTGAACAAGCTGGGAGCATGGGCTGCAGGAGCAGAACTGCAGTGAAACACGTAACATAGCTCACCCCCAGGAAACACCCATCAGCTCAAACCCAGAGTTAAACAAGCCATTTCACACAGGCTGCACTTCCCTTCTGCAGGAGACATGAAACCCCCTCCAGGGAACAGAACAAAAGGGAAACAACACCCCAGGAACAGAGGTTTCTAAATACACTGCTGGACACTAGAATGACAACTGCAGCTTATGCAGCATGCAAAAAGGAGTTTGTGAATCCACAATTGAAGCAGATTTTCCCACAATCACCAATATCCATTTCAGGTTTGCATTCTCTGCTCTCCCATTTCAGTAAGTAATCTCTCAATCATGTGGAACGGCTGCAGAAACAAGACCTGTCACATGTAAATTTTACAGAATGCTTCGATGTCTGCTAAGGAAGGGTAAAGCCCTCACATGCGAGTCAACTGTGCATGTGCATGTACAGATTGAGAACTGCATCTTATTTTTGAGATGGAAGGAGGAGAAAGCAATGTACCTTGCATATGGAAGCAGCAAGACAGCTGGTGGTTCTCTCCACCCTTCCTCCCCCAGGGGATCCCAGGCCATGAATGTTAACCAGCCTCCAACAAACTTCTGTCTCTACCACAGATGAGCTTTATCCCCATGCCAGACAGCGCCCTTAAGTCTTTAGGAGATGAACTAACTGCAGTCCACTTTTAATCTTTTAGGTGTGTCAAACCCAGATCATTAAACATCTAAAAAAGAAGATCAGAGTTCTTTAATCTGCCCATATATTCCATGAAGAGTTCATGCAGAGACTAGAGGACAGGTCTGATCTGTTTGTAGCAGTCTGTTACTGAGACATGTTGCATTTGCTCTCATTGGTGTATTTAAACAGATTAAACATCCACGCAGATCTAATGTCCATGCAGAAGAGGTTCCATGATCCAGCCATAATGTGAAAGCTGGAACTACTGAGGCCATTCTCCACCTCAGGGAAACCTAAGGCATCCTCCCACAGGACAGAAGAAGCTACTGAGAGTCATTAGAAAAATTCAGGAAGCTAACCTGATAATCCAGCAGAGTCCAGACAAGACTGCCCTGTGGCATGCAAATTCCAAGGATCTCCCTTCTGCCAGCACAACTTCCCTGCTGCTCATCTTTACTCCCAATAACTCCAGTCAGCAGCCCCGCTGCTGCACACTGAGGAATCACACACACCTCACACCCAGCCAGGCCTGCACAAAGCGCACGGCACAGCAGCCAGCAAGGCAGGAGTAGCAGAGGTGTGAATTCCCATCTCTCCAAGACATCTGACACTTTGAGCAGTTTAAATCCAACTGAAATACTGGGAGGGAAGCACAACCACTGCACACCACAAACCAGACAGGGGAGTCCAACCGATAACAACAGTTGTGATTAGGAGGAGAACGAGTTACACGTTTAGAAGATGTGGCCTTTCAAATACAGGGTGTCTCCACAGCCACTTGTAAATTTTAGGGTATACTACAAGCAGTGGGGAGTGACTAACGTTAGGAGACAAAGTTACACCCATTGTCACTGCAGAAGGCAAGACTTGAGCATGTCTCTGTGACAGCTGACAGGGCCTATGTCCTACTGGTCGCTGCATGTCCTCCCAGGCACTTACAAGGTTTAATTGCCCCCACTTAGAGCCCTAAACAGCAAACACACACATACATGAACGAGGTGTGTTCCCAGCATGACTGGCTGCAAATATCTTGCCGACAGGTAAAGACAGAGAAATTTGGTCAAGCCTGAATTACACAGGTACTACCCATTCAAGGAGGAGAGTGAGAATACTCACAGGCAGGCCAGAGCCCAAAGCAGTGAAACTCCTGTTATCTTTTTTCACCGTTCCTCCTAACTGTTTATATCACTGAGTGATAATGGCACAATGTTACACTCTATAACATGGATGAATATCTCAGATTTCTGCCTTAGAGAGCAAAAGCTGAATCTCTTTCCTTACAGCATCTATGTCTTTAGATTCCTCTCCTGTTCTATGTTTTCTCAGGCAAGTTGGAAAGGTTTCCATGTTCAGTTCATACTGGCAGTCAGGCCACTGGATGTCCTTGGCAAAGAAAACCCCAAAGCACACTGGAACTCCTTTGCAGTTTTCTTTTCCACTCTTTACTCAGGACTGTGCACCAAGTTAAGCTGTCTTCATTTACTGCAAGTCTAACAGGCAGAAAGCAAATTTTAGGCCTAGTTGTTCACAGGCAGGTACATTCAGAAGTACCTGCGGCTTTGTGCCAAAGGCACCAGGAGCTTTAGCATTGCCTAGATCAGAGGTGCAAACTGACTGAAACAGGGAAAAAGTTTCCATGAAAAATAAGGTAAAAAACACCAAGAGCAAAACCAAACAAGTAAACAACATGAACCATGCACAGCTGTAAGGAGAACCTGAAGTCAAACTATCTCCCAACAAAAGCAGGGCCTGCATTATGAGGGCTGAAGTTTTAGGATTCAAGCAGTTTCCCCTGTGTAGGTTCCTGTCCATGTCCCCTCCACTGTCCCCTAAATCACGTTTGCAGGGACCATGGCAAACCACAGCAGGAGCCCTCTAAGCTAAAAATAACTGGAAAGAGTGTTATTTTCTAACCCAGAGCAGTTCCTATTCCGTTTCACTGATCCTCTCCACACAATGCAGCAGCGTAACAGCACGGAGGTGGAATGCAGCAAATGTGACTGTTCAGGTCAGCACTACTGCTGCGCTCAAACGACAGCCTTCATTTCAGTTCTAAAAAAAACAACCCAGTAACAAAGCCCAAGTGGAAACTGCATGTACTGACTGCATTGGGAGGGCTGCTTGTCTCATACCCAGTGTTGCTCTGTCATCTGCCAGGTGAATGGAAGAAAATTCCAACCATGATCAGCATACTATTTACTATTTTGCTCATCACAGTTGTCTCAGAGTGTTGCAGTCACTTCAAACAACATTTGGCAACAGGAATCTCCAGAGAAGCAGATTATAAAATTAATTGAAACAAAATGGAGCAATTGTCACCCTGTGATCTCTTACCTGCCGCCCCCCTCCCCCCCCCATTTATATATACCTTTTCCTGTATTTAACTAGAGCAGACCAACAGTCCTGGCACGTGGAGAGGAAAGGACCTGTTCAAACAAGAGTTTAACTGAACTGACAGTTCTGTGAGAAGGGAAGGGAGGGTCAGCCCTAGGCAGTGGCGGGGATTGAAGTCTATTTAAAAAAACAGTAAAATGTCTGATAAGAACGCTGTTCTGTTTCTAGATCTTCAACCTTTTTCAGGATGAGTTGCTTTGGCTTTATTTTTTTGCAATATTGTTTTATTTTCTCACTAGCGCAGCTGGGACACTAAGAAGCCGATATAGGTAGCTGCCCTCTTCCTGTTTACACTGTAAATCCACCCATTGACATCTTACTTGTAACACTGTAAAAAATAAGCTATTGATTTACCATCTTGGCCTAGAAAAAGCAACCCAAGCTAAATGCCTTGCTAGGCAGATGGCTCTGCCTACACCACTGACAACCCTTTCTGAACACAGCTGCTGCCCAAGCTCAGTGTCTTCCTGTCATCTGGCTGGAGGAGAAAAAACACTTTTGTGTCATTCATAATCATGGCAAGGTAGTTATAGGAACTTATTTTAATTAAAGATGCTGAAAGTGGAACACAGCTTCCTACCAGCATTAATAAACACCATCTACTGCCCATCTCTTTCCCCTTGAAACTACTAGTTTAAGATGAAGGTGTCACACGTGAAGGTCTGCTCTGGGTTAATAAGTTCTCAGCTGCCAGATCACATCATCTTTTTCACAAACTGTGTGCTTCTGTGCAGAACCTGCTTTTAGAAGTGGAAGTCCTCCTCTAAATATTAAGAAGAATAAATTTAGAAAAACATGATTCAAGAACAAGCAGCCGAGTGGTGCCAGAGTTCTCTGAGAAGCTGAAAAGCAGATGAGAGGAAAGACCTCTCAGTCTGAGCTCATGGTGTACTTCATCAGACACCAACATGCTGGTTTACTCTTCAGCATCATTGACTGATTCATTGCTGTTCAGATTTTATTAAAACATGGGATAAGAGGGAGCTTATTTTGGTAATACAGATGTGTTACACCACCACTTCATTAAGCCCTGCCATCCCACAGCATGAATGAGCCAACAACTGATTTTGAAGCCATGCCAAGGGGAAGCACTAAAATGCCAATGAATTTCAGCCAAAGGAAAACAGGACCACAGCAGTCCCAACTAAGACAAAACAACCTGTGTAGATGATGGTGTCCCCCCAAGAGCTTTGTTCTGTACCCAGACTTGTACATACAAAGCAGAGCTCCTACTCAAACAGCAGCTCCCAAAGCAGACTGACTGTTCTCATGCCCAGCAAGTCACAAAGCAGTTTCACTCAGTAACTTTGCACCAAGGCCAAGAAATGAGCTCTTGCAGCTCCCCAGTATTTCGAGGGGGGCTGTGGACATGCAGGGACACACAGAGCCAGGCAGGATCAGAACCTGGCTGCCTGCACAGACAGCTGTGACTGCCACACACACACACACACACTGACATTCTTCAAGGGCACCCAGAAGCTGCAATTCAGCTCAGCTGGTGCAGGAGAGGGCAAAGCAGGAGAAGGACTTACCTGTGAGAACAGCTCTGTCCACTGCAGGCCCCAGAGCAGCCTCTGCACTATTGCTGTACTGCAGATGATGGAACTAAGGATTGCCCACAGTGAGGACTCATCCCCAGGCAAGTCACAAAATAAACAGAGTTTCAGGAGAGTGTGTCTCCACACCCCACATCCCTGCACAAGACTTCTTTCCCTTGAGGTGAAAAAAGCTCGATAAGGAAACACTCTGGACACAGAGTTAAAAACCACAAAATATATACACCAAGTATCTGTACATAAACACACACACACATATATATACATATACACCCCACAGGACAAGACTGATCAGTTGTCCCAGCTATCTGGGAGCAGGATTTAGTCTGCCAAAATACAGGCCGAACCCAAGCAATCCACAGCAGATTCCTACTGAGCAGTCTGCACAGCAGGATAAGATTTTAAAAGATTAAGCAGTACAGCATGGACAGTCACATACAGAGCAGACACAGCCAATGATGATGCTTGCTGCTGTTAACACTTTCATTTCCAAATTCCATTGCTTAATAAAAACAGGTGAAGAGTCTGAGCAGCTATTCCAGCACATAACAGAAGCCAGAAGCTGAGAATTCTCACAGGAGCTAGTTTAAAGCAAGAAAACGTTAAAACCAATACAGCAGCAAAAGAAACGCTTTCTCCATATGGTTTTGGAATTACTTTCTCCTTTTATTTCCAGTGGCACACCCCTCCCAAAAGAGCCAGACAACTATCCTTCAAGCTGAAGCACAGAAATTCCAGAAGGAGTGATAATCACAGTGGTCTGACACCGGCACTTAAGGCCCGTTTCTGATTTCAAGCCTGAAAAAAAAAAATCAATTATTTACCAGAATTATGACCTACTTCGCAGATAATAGCCTGGGATCTCCTCCCTCCCCCCTTTACAAGCAACATTTTGCTGGAGAACAAAGCACTAAAAAGGAAAGTATGTGGGAGTAGCAGGAACAGGGGCTGTTTTCAGGAGCTCTCAAGCCCCAAGGCACCCACATCACTGCTCTGAGCAGCTCCCAGTGGGCAGCTGGTGCCAGGAACCAGCTCCCCTTGTGCCAGGGACCCCTGAACCTTTTGCTTTGGCTGAGTGCTGCAGTGAGCAGTGAGCTGGCCTGGCTGCCTGTCACTGGCACCACACTGGTGGCTGTGGAAACCCTGGCTATGACACGTTCTGCGTGAACTGACACTGAAATCAGTATTTTGAGAGGAGAACAGTTCTACAAACCCAGAAACACAAAGAGAAGCTCTATGGAGGGCAACCTATAACTATGAAGAGAAAAACTTTAAATATTTGAAACAAGATCCCAAATCTTCAAGATATCGAGCTTCCAAAAGCCCTTTATGTCAGGCAAGAGATAACAGAATTTTGTCCCAAATTGCATTACAAGTACACATATGGTCTTGGCACCTTAACCAGACACCTCAGAAAGAATACAGACCTAAATTATTCTTTGGCCTCATTCAATTTAAGTTAACAGAGGTGGGGGTATAGAAACTCACAGCATTTTGTGTTGCAGTGGAAGGTACTTTAACCCTACCTACCCCCAAGGAACAGATTTAGAAATTATGTCAACCTAAACTCCTTATATAGTCCACAGACATGTCCGGAAGCAAACAAAAATCTTAGATGGGATAAACTGCTTACTGGAAGGGGATCAATCATTTGTCAACACAAGAAATCCTCACAGTTATGCTCCCCCTGTCAGAGAGAGAGGATCCAGGCCATGGTTTCTGACTTGACTGGACCATTTTGAAAGGGAAAAAGATTAGCCAGGCCCAGATACTTGCTCTGAACTGAGTAAATTGTATGTACAGCTGATCTTTGTGCCAGTAAGGCAGCACACACCCAGAAGGATGGCTGCACTCCTCCAAGCAGCACAGCTGCCTTGAATCTTCATTCCTTTTACAGGAAATGTATTTCTTTATTTTCATCTCTTGCCTTTCATATCATGTTTGCAGACAGTCAAATATTTTGAGTGAAAACTTCAGAGAAAAGCCTTACCATCTTTAATTGGAGTACATGTACAACCAGAAGCAAGTAAAACACAACAGGGGGAAAATAAAGGAATGCTTGTACATCAGCACTATATTTAGATACTGCTTTACTGGGACATTTACAGAAACTTGGAAGACGTGTTGTGTTGATGCTTGGTCCAGCCCTAAAAAGCTTCAAGCAATTTGCCACAGCCCTGAAATAGAAGTTCTGACGTTTCAGACTGCAAGCTGCACAGAGCAGATACTGTTCAACAGCACAGTAACTGTTTTCTACAAAACCTCTGCACCCCGCTACACTTCCTGCATTAATGCTTCCTTTAATTTTCAGCAGCAATTTTACACAACAACTACACTGTCAGACTCACACACTTTGATAGGTTTGAAACACTGAACAAGTAATAGGATAAGACAAGATTCCCATCAATATTACTACAGCAGAAAGACAGAAACACTACTTCTAAGTTGCTACATGGGACTGGCCAGCCAATTACTTTAAGCACAGCATCCGCTCACATAAAGAGGAAAGTTTGATCCTGCCCCAAGAACAGGGTTTGACAGACAGTCCCCAAAAAAATAAACCTTAACCTGCGATTTGTTTTACTTCCTCAGAGTGGGGCATGCCCCAGTCCAGATTTTATACAGCTCATAAAATGCACCCACCCAGCACAGTAGGCACATACTTTATTACAAAAGCTGTATGTGGCAATGGAAACCCTGTTCAGGACATCACTACCATAAAACAACAATCACCACCTTCAAGAGGCTCCTTTTCTGTCCCAAATATTAACTTCTCCTTCTAAAAACAAAAACATCAAAAATAAAAAAGAAGGATCTTGGGAACATAAGTTAAAATGGGGAATTTCTGGAACCACATTGGTATCTCACAAGCCCAAGTAACTCATGAAAATAAGAATTAGACTCAAGCTATTTGAGCAAATTTTAGCCTAGATCCTTCGCCAAGAAGCTTTCCATCAAATATGTGTAAACTATAAAAACAGCAGGTGTTAAAGATGACACAGAGAATGACATCAAGTTGTAATGGAAGAAACACAGTTCACACAAAAGAGATGACAAATATCCTCAGGCACTTTCTTCCTGTTAATAATCACAACCGTTTAAGCTGTCAGTTTCACATCAGCAACCCAGGGCTTGGGGACCATGAGTGGCTACACACAGCAGGAGCTGCAGGAAGTGAAACAAGCCTCTATGTCTCTTCTATCCTAAAATAAAAATGGGCTGGACCTCAGTACTTTAAAGGGAAAGGTGTCTTCTAACAGCAGGCTGGTAGAGATGAAAGACGATGGAATAGCCTCATGTTTGTTTAAGGGTTTGTTTTTAACAGATGGGAATGAGGAGAAGAGAAACAAAACAAGCATAACTCACTCCATTTGCATACTACTCCTGAATGTAACAGCTCAGAAAAAAAATGTTAAGTTTCATAATCACCTGCACTGCTGATTCATGTGTACTAATTAATCTAAACACAAAGTTTTCATGAAGCTGAAGGATGAACTCAGCAAGCAAGGTGAGGACTTCCCAGGTAAAGCCAGCGTACCCTTGTGCCCACCCACTACATCTCAAAGGTTAAAGTACTCAATCCTCACTTGTATGTCAAGCAGATGGGGTCTCTTGCCTTTGGTTACTATGTCCCTCTTCAGCAGGAGCACAAGGACCCGCACTCTTTAGCTCTGTTACAAGACAGTTCTCCAGCACCTATGATCAGCACCTGCTGTTGATAAATGGGAAGGCAACAAGATGAGGAAAACCAAAAAGCACAGCTGAGCCTTATCAAAGGGTGGCCTGGACATCACATTAACTGGATGGTAACCAAAGGATTTGGTTCCTTAGTCACTATCCCTGTTCTCTACTAGTCACTGCAGGACCTTCAACTGCCAGGTCCCTCTTTCCAAGCCTGGAGATTTAGTCTTGGACTAAACCTGAAGTTACCTTGAAGTCATGCTCTGCATCAAAGATGTACAAAGGGTCATGGGAGCAAAGGCAGTGAGAGTCTCAGGACCTGAAGTGCTCACACAAGGGACTATTTTAATTGAGTACCACAAAGTATCCCTGCTGCTGTTGAGTCTTGGTTAGGATTTGAGCCTAACATGTGATCCCTGCTTTCACAGCTGCCTCCCTCTCCCAGGGAAGGATGAGCACTGCCTGATAGGTCCAGCAGCCACTATTCCTTTTCTGTAACAGCTTCTTGGAAACGAAGGTCCCCATGGGACCTGGCAAAAAGCCAAGGGTGAAATGTAAAATTTAGTAACAGTGGGATCTGCAGCACATCAGTCTCACAGCACACAGACTTTTCTGAAGGGATTACTGGCTATCAGCCACTCTCAGAGGGGGCTCTTTACATGAGGTTGGCCCTCGTCCCAGCACGAGGGATGGCACAGACATGAGGTAACACGGCCACAACAACGCAGCTCACTAGGGATGAATCCCCTTGGAGAATCAGGGCAATGCAGTTACTGCAGCAGGGGGCCTTGTCAAATGACAGTATTAACTCTATAGCTATCAACAGTGCACCTAATGGGGCTTAACCCCAGAGCAGCCCTTAAACACGGCAGCTTAGGCCCCACTCCCACACTCCAGGGCAGGCAAATGGCACAGGTGCAACCCGTGCTTGCTGGAGACCAGCAGGTCTTGGCATCCCAAGCACAGTCTCACAAGGACGTGAGAGATCAATGCTATTCTTCACCAGGTGTGGCAAACAAGCAGCAGATACCACTGTCACATGGAAGCACAGGCAATTCCATCCTGTGACTGGGCATGTGGAGAGATGGGCACTGGCCGGCATTAAGGAGGCTTGTGCCTTCAAAAGACAGGGTTTAAAATCCACTCCTCAGCTAAAACTTGGAATAACCATATTGCAAAATGAGATTCCCTCTGAATGTACAACTTCTTATTCAAACCCAAACTCACCTTTCAGGCATATGAATGGTCCAGAATTAAAATATCCCTCTCTCCCAGTAACAGTATTTTCTCTCTAATCTGCCCTCTAGAGAGGACAAGTTTGCCTCTCCTCATTGCTTCTCTCTGAACAGAATGTAGAGCTTTTTCTTGCCTTCCAAAAAGCTGAGACTCCTCTTGCTTAGCCCACAAGGTCTGTCAAAAAATCAAGGCTGGAAAAGTTTTTGGATGTGAATATTCCTGTTTCTCTATCCTTGTTTTACAAAAATGCTACACCCTATTGCTGCAGAGGCCAGGAAACCTGGCTTGCAGCACAGCAGGTTGCCCTATGCAGCTTGGTAAGAAACTTGGAAGAGGACACTTTCACTGAAGATCCCACCTCGTTCAGATTCTGTTAATCATCTGCTTTTCCTACTGAATGCTGTCCATACATTACAGAAATCCTAAGACTGCCAGGATGGGTCATGCACACAGCCCTCCACATCTGGAAGCCTCTAAGCAAAGGGAGGCCAAGGCCACAAAGCTTCAGGCACCACTCAATGAGCTCGGCTCTGTGGTTCAGTGCCCAGCCTCTAAACACCACATTCCCATTTTCAACCTACCAAAACCAGCTTAATTAATAGGCCCAAAAGCTGTGTATAAAATACATATTATTTAAGGGAAGCAAGGAGTAGGAGAAGACAAGAATAGAAGCTTTCATGTCAGGAGTTACTCCCTGTTTGTTGGGTAATTTAAATCTCCCTCTCCGCTGTCCACGGTTATTGAGGTTGATAAAAGGGAAGGAGGAAACCACCTTGGACAAGCCCCTTCTGCTTAGTTTCTTTAAATGGTAACAACAGGTCTAGTCAAACCTATTTCCCTGTTCCCAGTGCTTCTTCCCTCTGTTCTCACGCCAGATACAAGGAGTATTGTACCCAATGGCAATCAATGCCAAAACCTCTTCCATTCTTTAAACAGCAGAGCCCATGAGTGTGGTCCTACAGAGCAAGGCTCTCAATCAGTGATGAAAAGAGACCACACATGGAAAAAGAAGTGGCATTTCTGGGGATGTCATTCCTTGCAAGAAACGGAGCACGGACATCCTGCAGTACTGTCCAGAAGAAATGGAAGAAAAGACTGAGAAAAAAGCTTGAAATAGAAGTTCAAAAACAGTTGCTTCAAATGGAAGCACATCAAACAACTTTCTTCTGCACAAGCAAACAAATCCCAGTGATTTCTGAATGTTCCCTCAGTATTCCATTCAAAGGGTCAGGAATTCCTGGCTACAGAGATTTTTACCTCATTAAAGGAATGGAAACCTTTTTCTCCCTTACCTGGGGAACACATTTAATGCCAGCTGTGTAACAGACTATACATGCATGTAAGTTAATGCCTCTCCTGGCAGTGGTTAATAAATGATCCTGGTAACATCAAAATTATATCAAAACTCCACCACAAAGGATAAAACCAATTTTCAGAGAAGCAACTTTGTGCTGAGCTAGAGCTGCAAAACAGGAGGACTACAGCCTAATTTAGGTACACTTCTGTCTGCAAGGCTAGGAACAAAAATTTCAGCTGAGGAGGCATAGAAGGCTAGAAGAACTGGTGACAAACAGAGAATTCAATCCAAAAAGACCGGATGGCAAAGAGAAGGTGGATTCTCTGAGAATGACAGCTGGAGAAAAGAAGTCCTGGCATGCAGGAAATCCAAAGCAGAACTTTCTTTCCACGCCTCCAGGACCGCTGGAAATCAAAAGTATTCCAGTAACTTAAATTCAATTGCTTATAACATCACAGCTCTCTGAGTGCAGACTGCTCTGGAAACTGGCAAAAAATATCCCTACTTCCAGTATCACCCAGGCAGTTCCTTTTTCACGAGACTGGCACCATGAACTTGTATTTCTCTAGATCTTGGGAGATGTACAAAGCCTGACCAAAAAAAAAAAAAAAAAAAAAAAAAAAAAAAAAAGTCAGTGATTCACAGCAATCACTGGAGAACTGTCTAGGAAACTCTTCTGCAAGGTTTGACAGCATGGCTACTAAGACAATACATGGCACAAAATCCTGCCGTATACCAAATCCCTTTGTGTCTAACCATCTGGAACAGCAATTCCTTTCATGTAATAGGGAAAAGCCATGGCATTTTAGAAATGTGGTTTTTCAAACAACACTTCAAGTTTTTTCCATTGTTTTTTAACTTTCTAAAATATATAGATGTGCTAAATTTATTATTTTATTCATTACTACCAGGACATATTACAGAAAAACAACAGCTGAGATCAGGGTCTTTTGTTCTGCAGGTGAACCGTTCAACTCTAGGAAGAGTCAGATTAGCACCCAGCAATGCCTCGACGTTCTCCATTTTTAAACTGAGATAGTATCTTCCTATACTTAGAATTGTACAGTAAAAGGTAAAAAAAAAACAACATATTTGCAGGTTTTTTTGGCAAAAGTCACTTACTACAGGTAACTAACTCTTCTTAGGCTACTCACTTGCACTTTTCATAGCAGGGAGGGACTGGTAAGCAAATTAGGATAACCTATACAGTTAAAGGCCGAATTATTCAATTGCAAAGAAGAGAAATTCCAAAGCATCACTCAAGAACAGCTTTCTGAGACAAGAAAAACTAGGCAGCTTTAAGTTACTATAGAAACAAGCAACACACACTGCCATACGCAACAGAAGAATTTCAGAATTACATAAATCCAAGACCCCCAAAATCTTGCATATATCCCCCTCATCACCAAGCCACAAGGCACTATTTTCCAATCAAGCTCTTCTGGATGTGGTACTTTAGTCCTCTTTTACTTTTTCTACTACCAATCCCTTAGTCAAAGCTTCTGCAAGGGCATGGAGAAAAATCTGCCTCAGTCTCAAATTCATTGTTTACAGTTTTTACCCCTCCGCACCCCCTTGGGCTGTGACTTGACGGATGCCAGTCCCAGCAGCTGGTTCTCAGACAAGCTTACCCAGTAATGGACTTGACATGTTCTTGAACACTTATGCATTATTATTTTGAGAGCTTACAGGTAGGAAGGTCATTGTATAAGGGCATGCCTCCCACACAACCTGCAGTTCTCCCGAAATCATGCCCTGGAATACATCACATCTGCTGTCACAGTATCGACATGTGAGAAAGGGTAACAAAGACTGAGCCAGCTCCTGTATATATCCTGCACCATCCCTCTGCTCACACCTGGAGTCTCTGCTCTTCCTTGAGGTGAAACCTGCTATGCATGCTTCTCCAGAAAGAAACTTCAAAAAACAAATAAAAATAAATCAGTGGGATGCTGCTCTGACCCCCAGCACACATACCCAGGCTGCTGGTGCAGCCCCAGCAGCGCTGCTCTGGGAGCTCTGTATTTGCAGTGCAAAGACAGCTCGACGTTGCCACACCTCAGCAGACCACAAATACAGCTTCAGCCACTTGACACCAATCCCAATTACTTGGTGTCTTTTTTTTGTTGTTTGTTTTCTCCAATCAATCATCTCCATTAAGTCAAATTCTGGGTTTTCCTGTTGTTAGGAACGGGGATTCATTGCTTCAGCCTGGCTTCCTCTAGGACACATGGGGAGGAGAGATAAGCTCTCCCTTTCGGTCAGTGCTGACCACAGATAAGCTGAGGGGCTTTATTATTTTCCACCTGGCTCTACCAGCAGAACACAAGCAAGGATAATCTGAAAACCTGACAGGTTGAGGAGTAGAAGAAGCAAATGCTTCTTCAGCAAGTCTAAGCTTGCTAACAAGGTTTAAGCAACAGGACACATTATTTTAGGCTCAGGAAGTAACCAAATCTTGTAATTCCACAGGAAAGAAAATTAGTTCTCCTCCATAGGAAAACTGAGGGCGAATAGCTGATGTGCATAACCATTCTTTGGAGAGCAATGCATACTGGCAAAGCTTTTCAAACCAGCCTTCGGCCACATTCACTCCCTTTAACACAAAGGAATTTGAAGACCACAGTCTAACAGATGAGGAAGCTTTGCCATCTCATCCTTTGCAGGGAGGCAAAGGTAGCATCACTTAAAGAGTATCAAAGAGATGACTGAGCAAAAAAGAAGGGATGGGGGGCATTTAAAATATACTGTAGTTCTAGTACTGCAGCAAATGCCAGGAAATTCCCAAGTCCTGCCCTTTATTTTGTCCCAAAATACAATGGTATGATTTAAGAAGGGTGTGTGAAAACTTACTTGGTGCACCTTAACTGCGCATGCTGCTGCCCACGGGCAAAGAAAATGTACTCCAAACATCACGGCACTGTAAAGCCTGGATTTCTTACCACCTCAAGCTATAATGGAACAGATGCGCTTTTAATACCCCTGCCACCCTGCCCATCTTTATAGATAAAGTTTGTTCCCTGGAATAAAAGAAGACAGACAGCTTTCGGAGAAATACAGAAGCAGATTAAGTGAATTCCTAAACCCATTTCAACAACTGTGCTTCTCATTTATGCTCATGTGCTGCATTCTCCAACGTTTTTTAGTTGTTGCCACATTCCTAAAGACAGCTATCAGCATGGCAATTGCCATTACAAATCTGCAGTTCCATCTTTAGACTTAACATGAAATAAGGTCACAGAAATGAGATGCAAGAAAACAATGTACTATCTGTTTGATGTACTATCAAACATTTGGAAACTCTTAGTCAAACAGCTGAGACAATGTTTCTGCACTCAAATAATGTGCTCTGGTCATCAAAATGCTGCCCAGGACTTTAAGCAGATTTTCTCTATCTTCCACTTCCAAGCTGGTTTCTTCTGTTAACTCAAATCCTGTGTGGATGCTTGTCAGCCCTGATCTTCAGCAGATAGCCTACACTTCAGAGACATTTCTAAACTGAACTCCCAAGCCAATCGCTACACATAATGCACTGAAATATTTACTACTGTAGGCTTAAAAATTTCCAGGTCTCTCCCTCAGACTGTTTTTTTCCCCCCCAGTGAAAAGTTTGAGATACCTGTGGGCCAGGACCAAGAAATACGAAAGAAATTGTTACCAGAAAAAGATTCTTACAATTAATTTGAGAAAGTTCTTTTCACTGAAGCTAATGTGACTATATCTCAGAACATTTTGTCAGAAGAAACACTAAAGAGTCAAATATTCCAGTACTTCAAAGCACGTACTACTTATAAGACAAGAAAGTAATTTGCAAAATAATCCAAATTAGAACAACAAAACCATTCCTCCAGAAACACACAAAGCAAGATGCTCTCAGTATGTACAAGCAGGCACAGCTAAGATGTGCAGATCATTTGACTTATTGCAATTCTTTAAAATATTTCTGTTAAAAAAACCCAAACACTTAGATAAGCAAATCCAAATATTTTGTTTAATCAATGGCCCCTAACACTGTGCTACAAGACTGCCTGTCAATTTAGAAAAAAAGATACAGCATTTTATTTAAAATAGAAAGAAGAAACACTCATAATTAAAACAAGCAGGAAAGTACCCTTCAGTGAGGAAAAGGAGTAACCCTGGGGCAATGATTGGGGCAAGTCATTGAAAAGGGGCTCAGATTTGACAAGTCCCACAGTGAGCTCAGGGGCTGCACAAGCAGCACACTGTGCAGCACACACAGATAACGAAGACCACACTACACACACATCAATGGGTAACCTACACCATGCAATTAAATATTTAGGGAAATCAGAGCCTGCACAGAGCTCTGCAGCAGCCATTGCCTCCTCACACTGACTCTGGAAAAGAAGCTCTGCATCAGCCTCTGCACAGACTCTGCCCTGAGAAAGGATAACTCTCACCTTTCATGGGTAGCTGTGGCAGAGCCGTGATGCTCCAGGTGACCAAACCACTCCACTCAAGGCTTGTACACTTAGCAAGTAGGAAAATGTTATGCAGTGCCAAAGACTTCCAGGGTCAGAGCTCTTACGCTGACTGAACAAACAAATTTACATTATATGCATACAGACAACACTGGACGTCAAAACCTGGCATGTCAATGAATGAGATCGTGTATTTTCTGACACAAGAGTTTCAAATGAACTCACACTTTATGTACCACACAAATGCGAGGAGAAAAGGCCTTACTGCTGAACCATAAAATATTCTGCACATTGCAATACCAAAAAAACCCACAAAAACCATGAACACTCTCCATAGGACTTTAAAAACATTTGATAATGAGTGCACAGAAAACCATAACATCAGAACCACATCTTTTATAGCACATGTGAAGGAATGTATCTGTCTTGCTACCAGAACATTATAAAACCAGTTTTCCTAGGGAAGAAGCCTCTCAACTTTGCCACAGTAGAGCAAGTGAGACCAGACTGCAACAGCTATCCAAAAGAACACGGATAAGGACATCATGCATGCACAAAAATTGTGTCAGTCGCCAACCTGTACATGCATTTATCTGCAATTATAGCTTATTACGGCTGCATTCATAACACATTTATTCAACAAATTCTGAAGACATTAGCCTCCTGGAGAGTATGAAGTAGTTTTTCACCACCAGCAGAACTAGCTGTCTGAGGATTACTGTAGTGATAAAAACCTCTTTCCCTCTGTATCACCTTACAGTGACAGCAAGGACATCAAAGGAAAGGACAATGAACAAGGCATGAGTCTGGTTAAGCAGACACTGACAGAGCAGGAGTGCAGCAAAGAGATGGTTCTGAGAACAGTTACCCCAGAGGCAACACAGAGCAAAAACAATGGATGCCAGTTCCAATGAAGAACCTGCCTGATGCCAGGCCCACACATAGTCACAAATTACACATCACTACAGGAAAAAAACAGGCAACGTTACGTGCTTTATATGCTGCTTCTCTGACATGTGGAATTAAGAAATTAGTAGGTATTTCTGCAGCCTCAGTTCTGATCACAGCAAAACTGCATCCCCAGAGAGGAGGGGACACCAAAAGGCAGGAAGAAGCATCTCCTGGCAGAAGAGGACAAAGCTTGCCGATCCAGTTGGATAGCACTGTGGGAACATCACTCTGCTGTACCGGCACAAGGGGTCTGGCCTCCTGCTCAGAGATAAATCATGACTTAGAAAGTTTCAGTAACAATTCATTTAATAAATTACCCTTGCCTCACACCAGTTCTCAGTTTCAGTATAAAATTTGACCTTGATTAAGATAGACTGGCAAAGAAATTATACAAAAAAGTAAACCAAAAGATACAGAGTTTCCATTAAGCTGATCCATTAGTTTTCATTCCTAAATCCAGCTTTGCAACTAAAAGAGGACACAGTCTCCCAAGGAGAGTGTATCACTAATTAAACATCATCCAAATGAAATATACTGATTCAGTTGTAACAATTTAGCATTAAGGCATTGTGGAATCAGACTTCAACATATGAAGTCATACTCTGTAGACCAATGTCTTTTGAGCAAGAAGGATTTGTTACGTTCATATGGACAAATCAACATGAGATAATGAACAGGATTTCAGAGCTGGTACTACAAAGCTTTTCTAAATCACGGAGTTTCACCCAGACAATGCTTCAAATGTGCTAGGCAGAGCTTTGAAGAACCTTCTTTATCAGGATTTCACAGGTGTATGTGACACATTTAGATTTTTAAGGTTACAGTACATTCCCACATACTTAAGACTCATGCAGAAAAAAATACTCCCCCAAGCAAATTTATTGGCACTTTCCGACCAGTATTTCAGCAGTTAAAGAATTAGGAATGTAAAGTGTGCTGGGACTTGAACCCTGGGTGTGGTTACCACTAAGCCGAAAGAACGAAAGAAACAAGCCAATGCGAGAACCAGCTCATGTTTTGCCAAGGAGACAGAAACAAGACTAAATTAAACCCAGAAACTGTGGTAACAGATACTAAGTGTCATTTTGAGTGTCATTGACTTCAGCAGTGCAAAAGTTACAGAATTGACTGCACCTCAGAAGAGCCAGACATTCTGTTCCGGTTAGGCATTAATTTCTTGCCAGAAGATGCATGAAGTTTATCAGTGAAAACAAACACAAGGAAAGACAATTTCAGTTTTGTTTCATCTTCACAGCTTTCAATGACTGTCTGTCCAAGCAGTAATTTTCTCAAGCTTTTTAAATCCAACTATATTCATGTAATAAGGTGACAGTTTTCTATTTAAAACACAAGCAGGAAATTCTCTGTCACACTTTACACTGTCCTTAACTCACTCCTTTGTACCTGGAGATGGCACACTCTCAGCAGTACCTAAACACAAAGACTACAGAGAAAAAAGCTGTTATCAAAGATAAATACTCCTTCACCCCAGCCTTTACACGAAGGACTTCTTTGTATCCCTATCACAATCAAAAACACTATTGTCTTCCATACTCCTCACCATTCTCCACCTTCCCTATATAAACAAATATGGAAGGACCAAGTCTACCTGTACACTTCAATTTACAACCGATTCCAAACTGATCCAAATGGCTGTTAATCAGAGCTGAACGAATACACGGATTTCTAGGGTAGCTTTCTCAGGAATGGCTCAGAACTACCCTCACTAATCTCTTTAAAGGTGATGAATATTTACAAGTGACAGGGTACCACTGAGACAATGCACAGAACTTTCAAAATGCAAATTTTGACTCTAAATTCCTCCCCTTAAGAGAGAAATAACCCTTGTTCCAGACAGGCACAGCAACCTTGACAAAAGCGCTTGTGCTCCAAAATCAATTCACAGCTCTTTTAACAAATTAATCTGTGTAGCTGGCAGAGGAAATCCCATCTTGCTACACTGGGCAGGAAAGAGCTGAAGATCCTTCAAAGCGTGTTTGTGGAGGATCCCTTTCTGTCACTCCCCATTGCAGCAGATAAAAATTCAGAAATTCCCACCAGTCCCCAAGGAAACAGCAGCAGAGTGTTCATCCCCCGCCCAGCACCTGTAGCGGAGCACAAGTTTCTAAAGCACTGCTGAGCCATCAGCTGTCTCCCGAAGCCAGCAGACAGACAGCTTTTGTGCCTCCCTCCCCTGGCAGCTGCAGGGAGAGTTGTGGGGGCTGGGAGGAGGGTGTTCTCCCCAACACACCCAGGGGAGAGCATCAGCAAGCAGGATAAAAAAGGACTCAAGAAAACGGGGCAACGAAGCAAGCATACAGATGCCATGTATTGACATCCTCTCCTTCCTTCCAGCTTGAAGTTATTTATTCTGAGGGCCAATGTTTAATGTTGGGGAAATTCCAAGTCCACCTAAGGCTGGAGAACTTAAAAAAGAAAATGCGAAGCACAGTACAACCTTACCTGCCTGCAGCCTTTCTGGGAAAAGGAGTGGAGAGAAGCCTGTCTGACAAAGCATCTTAGTCACCCAGAGCTTCCATCAGCCAGGTTTCAGGAAGATGCAGGTGACAAAGGACCAGAACAAACCCAAGTGGCTGTAAGCACTGGCATGCAGCCGGAGGGCCTCAGTCCTGCCCCAGAGCCAGCACCAGATGCCACTCCAGGGTGTGTGACAGCTCCCATACCACAGGCAACAGCTGGGTCACAACAAGTGGCAAGTGAAAAAGCCACAGAAGGGAAGCAGCAGCTGAACAGGTGACAGCTCTCAGCAGAACCCAGCTGGAGCCCAACGCAGTGAGTTCGGAGGGTGGTGGCCACAGCAAGGGAATCTAAGCAGCAGGAAAAGCTGCAGCTTTCCCTGGAGCCAAGTCCTCCAAGTTCAGGCCATAAAACAAAAGATAAAAAGAAAACTGGCAGAGTAACCATAGGAGGGACAATGGGAGAACCAATGAAACATGCCTTGGTAACATTCACCACAGTCAGCGGTAACACATGAAATGCGGGTTCCCTTTGAAAAATTCTGTGCCTTCCTCCGGTCCTCAGTGTTCCTTCAGCTAAAAAAGTGCTATTCCACTTAATTCAGGTAACCAGTGATACTGAAATGTAGATACCTATCACATTCCTCTCAGGCCCATCCCGCAATTTTCGAGCTAAGAAGGGAGTTCCACTCCACAGCACAGCTCAGGTAATGAACATCAGCTCAGCTTTGACAGCACCTTCTGGTTTTTAATGCTGTCACAGCTGGTCCACCAGCTGTTTTCTGCATGTACTCTTGCATACTTAAGGGGCAGGCCAGGCAGCAGAAGTTTGAGCACTAAATTCTTGGATTAACAGGGGTTAGATGAGGCAAATGCATAAGCAGCAGCACTCTGAGGAAGTCAAGAATGGAAGCATAGCTGCAGAGAGGCTAGAGTGCAAGAAGCACACAAACAGTATTTCTCAAACTCTTTAAACATATACAAACATACAAGCAGTGGCTGAAACTACCCAAAAATATGCACAGGCAAATTTCTCTAACACTGACTTAATTACAGTTAAATTAACACTACTATAGATCCACACCCCATTAACAGAAGTCCTAAGAAAACAAGAAATAAACAGATGAGTCATCCAACTTTTTCACCTACCTTTCCTGTATCCCATTATCAAGGCCAGACTCTGCAGCATCCAAGTTGCTGCCACATTCCATGCACCTATGGCCACCAGCCTTCACCCAGCAGTTCCTGTGCACAGGTTTGGAACCATTTTTTCCATTAACATAGGCTCCACTTGGAAACAAAAGGCTCAAAGGACTGATCCATGTAACTTATTTTCACCCTCTAGCTATTACAGATGAGATATTACAGAGATGCTGGAGCTCCCTCATTCTTACAGATTTAGGGAAAAAAAGGGAAAGCTGTGCCCAGCTTACTTCAGGAAAGGTATCCAAATCAAAGTTAACTAGAACATGTGAGCACAGCCAAAGCTTGGCAGTGCCACTGGCTCTTCCTAATGAAGGCAGTTGCCACAGGGTGCATTTCTGACACATCCACAGGCAGTTCCGGCATGGATTTGGTCTCCCTTTGCAGTAAGTGACATTCAAAACAATTGACAAAGAAAATCTTCAACGAAAGGATGACAGAGGTGCAAAGAGGTAAAACACATCCCCCTCAACAGTCCCACTTTCTTCCGCTGTCCTGTGCCTTACCAAAGGGATCCCACTCCTTTCAGGCTTTCTTGTACAACAGGAATCAGCACAGTCAGAAGGCAAATTGCCTTTTACTGTCCCTAGTAAGATGATCAGGAGACAGGAACTGGGAAGGCTGGGCTGGGCTGGACTCTAGGAGAACCTTGTTTACCAGTTTAGGTTAAGTAGCTTCTCCACAAGCTACTCAGCACCTGCTACTCAGGGAGGGTGTAAGAGTGCTCTAGAGATTCCCCTTTCTGCTTTCTTCACTTTCATTCAACCTCAAGAATTTCCCACTGAGGGCACTCCATCTAACACCCACCCAAAGCTATAGCATCAAAAGAACTGTAAGATAAACCACCTGAACTGGTAGGATGTCTCCATCTGGCATCTTTAATCGGTTTTTGTGGAAATCTTGAGCCTTCAACCTTGCCAAGCAGTATTGTGATGCCTCCTAAAATGCTCCACCGACAGATTTTTGTTGTGCTCAACATAACTCTTTCTGTCCACCCCCCAAAGAGTAACTCTGCTGGGTGTGCAATGAAGCTCTGATGCTCCCACCCCCTTTTACATAGTAGAAACAAGAACCAGAGACAGTCGAGTGAGAAAACCAGTCTGTGGCAAAACAGGTCCTGCTGAGCAGCCCCTCACTGCTCTAAATGGCTCCCTCCCTATGCAGACACAAATCCTGCAGTCAGCTCTCCTCCACCCCTTCTGCTCTCAATGACTAAATGACAATATAG
The DNA here is from genome assembly GCA_013397055.1 of Pachycephala philippinensis. Classification (NCBI taxonomy): domain Eukaryota; kingdom Metazoa; phylum Chordata; class Aves; order Passeriformes; genus Pachycephala; species Pachycephala philippinensis. The sequence continues at coordinate 475,362 of VWZT01010542.1, read as the reverse complement.
AAGCAAGGCTCGCCTCTCACAGACAGAGGAAGCTGAGGGCCTCTGCAGCCTACAACGTGTGAGTATAAATCATATCCCATCCAAACCCCACACCATAGTCAAGACAAGTGGTTCTAAACCTTCTTTTGAAAGAGAAAACAACACACAACAAAAACAACACAGAGCAGACCACAGCTCCTCTGCTTTTAGGTCTTCCACACCCTTCCAAGAGTTCAAAAAGACTCTCTGGTGACCTCAGAGAATATCAGCTCCTTCTTGTTGACGAGCAACTAGCTGCTCTGTGGAGCTGCCCAATGAAAGCAGGGGTTCCTTTATTTACAGTTTCTTTCTTCCTTCCCCACCAGTTATTTTTAAGGGATTATGTTTCCTGTTTTCACTGCTTTGCCTCCATTTGTCATTCAACACAGCAATTAAAGTAGGAGGGGAGTGCAGGGGAGCAGACCAACACAAAGCAAACCTTTAGGGTTCAGCAAGCAAGGGATTAAATGTCACCTCTTCCCCCCTCAGCCTCACCTCTCTCTTGCACACCCTCCAAGACGTTATGTAAATATGGCTTATCCTCCAGCATATACCCAGATTCTGACAGCTTTGACAGATTAGACATTTCAGGATGGATCAGATAAGCAACCTATTCATCCTGGTTTGTGACAGCTACTAACTGTCCCTCTGGCTGGTCCATCTTGGATCACGAACAACTTGTTCTGGAAAACCCCTGCCTGTATCTTGGAGCTAGAAACAGTGCCCCAGCAGTTTTTAGAGACAAAAGCAGAGCAATAGAACTCAGATACTCTTTCTTGTTGTGCTGTTGATTTGCAGACATTGTCTCCCTACCACTGGATGTGCCATTTTCAGGGAAATGTAGTCAGAGAAAAAAGAAAACAAAAAACCAGAGGGTCTGGCAACAATTTAGAAGGATGCAATCCACAGAACTACTGCCCTTTCCTTAAGCCTTTGCTTACAAATGTGCTGGCAGCAGTCTCAGAAACCCTCTTGATGAAGGTTGTACTAACTCAGATGCAGTGTAGTTCCTACAACTCTACTGCTCCTCAGCACTTGTAGGAGAAGTATGGTGGCCCCTGAGGACAATAAATACAAAGCTATCAAAGGCTAAGGGTAACAGAACAACTGGCTTTGAGTAGACAGAGGGCAGTTTTACTGTTTTAACACCTTTTCAGATATCTCAAAGCTCTTTGCTCTCTGTTCATACATTCTTTACTACAGCCTGACTCCCATGCATCACCTGATACTCAAACACACATGCTCTCTATGAAGGATAAAGAATAACTGTTAGCAGAAGCAGAGTCAGAAGCATCTCTGCCAAGTCCATTAGCCCCCTCCAAGAGTTCACATGCCCCTACTCACATGATTCTATGGTTCCCCAAGGCTGCTGCTGTAATTGCAACCTTCTCACCCTCCTCTCTCCCAATCACACCACAGGGCTGCTCCAAAAGTGACAGTGCATTGCACTAGAAGCAGATGATGGCCAAGGGATGGAGGGAAAGGAAAGATAAAAAGCAAAGTGTTGAGACAGGAACACAAAGACTCTGAAATAAAATTTGGTTTTAAGCCAGCTCAGGGTATGGCTAAGCTAGTCTAATGAGGGAGTACAGTTTGTGCAGCAGCAAATCATACACAGAAAGAATCCTTACACAGGTATCAGAGAGCAATTAAGGTTTAATTAGGCTCAGGATAGACAAATCAACACCAAAGAGGAAACTAATTACATATAAAACTGAATCACGTATAGCACATACACACCAGGGATACCAGAATGGTAAAGGGCACTGAGATGGGAGAAAAACACCACAACCAAAAATTGTCAACAAGGAGAGAAATCAGCATCTGAAATGGCCACAGCCACTTCTGGAGAAGATACATTTCTGCTCCCAGGCAGAAGTAATCTTCACTTTATTGGACTGCAAAAATGAACATATTTCAGCTGTGAAGAAAAAAAGCAACTAAAATCATACCAAAGCATCAGGAGATCCTAAGCTCAATATCTGACAGCCCAGACTGCACAGCTGGGCAGAAGGGACAATAACACTGAAGACAAAAGCAATTTCCCAATGTATAAACCTAGCTGTCCCTGTCATTGCATTAGGAAAGGCAGATATCCCACCAATACCAGCTAAAAAAGGGTGTAGTCCTCTCTAGCAAAGTGTGCCACTGTGGAAGTGCATGACAGCAATGCCTGCGCATCAGAGTGCACTGCTGCTGATAAAGGCCAAGCTGGGGAACACATGGTGCATATGAAGGAGGGCTTAGCTCAGCAGGGCTGTTCTCAAGAGAGTCAAGAAAGCTGGGTAGGTACTGCTCCTCAAACCATACGTTCCCTGAGGGCTGGGTATTTCTTTTTCCTTTGAACAGTGCCACCTTATTTCTTGATACTAGTGTAAACAGACTCACCACAGGAACTGGTTTAGGGAGCTGCTGATTCAGAGCATCAGCAACTTCACATTTTAAAGTTCTCCTTAAGAGGTAGAACAAGCAGAGCACACAATAAATGAGTTTTGGAAAAAATAATAGGTACAAAGGGTATAAATAAGCAACCACACAGTGAAAACCTGGGCAAAGCTGCTTCAAGGAAGATACTTGAAGTTTCTAGGCTTGCTAATATACCACAAATCACAAGACAGTTGCATTGTTGGCTGAGTACTCCTGCTTCTCTCACTGATCTTCCAAGAGAATGTTAATGAGACCTACCTGGAAGGTTTTAAAATTTAGGGGAGTACAGTACTGGCAGGAACTTACTGGTTAGTAAGTCAACCTGAAACACAAATTACCTTTACTGTAAATGCACCTTTCTAAGCAGTTAAAACACAAACAACAAACAAACAAAAACCCCAAACCAAACATCAACCCAAAAAATCCCCAACATACAGATCTGCCTTTGGAGAACTGCAAATAAGAAAAGCCGGTTAGTCTAGCAGTCAATCCTGTAGCACAGGAAAAATGAAATTTTTTCAATTCCTGTCTCCTTTATAGTTGCCAGCTAAAGGCTTGGTTGATTTCTTAAGCAAACTCAGCGGGAGAATAGACCGGACTTCCCTGAAATATTCTCCTGCCACAAAATTTCTGTATTGCAAAGTGCCACTCAATTAACAACAGTTATGGTCAGAAGAAGTGTCTCTTGCACTGTAATAAGTGAACAAAAGTCAGACCCCTGGATTCTACTGTGCCAAGAGCCATAGAAATGCTAGGAGAAATAAACAAAGACAGAAGAGCTTCCCAGTAAGGAGCCTGGTAATGAGACACAAACTACTTTATAGCTTCGGTTCATTTACATGCATTAGTAGTTAAAAAATAGCTGCTGGTTTGTTACATAAAAGATGATGTGGTCACCAGTATGGTTCTTTATCATCCAAATAGTGCAGCATAGACCAACAAAAAGGCAGTAGATCTAACTAACTTTTCCCTTTAGGCCCTATCCACAGCAGGGCTCTACCAGAAACAGTGAAAAGAAAGGTTAAGCCGTATTTATCTAACCACCACAAGCAGAGATGAGCACGGATAAAGCTGATTTAGAATCAATGTTACTACCTCACTTCATGGATGAGATGTCTGTAGTAAGTTCTAGAACCAAAAACTAAAGTTCGGGGTCAAGATCCCAGACCTATCATCCGTAGATGATCTTGGACAAAAAATCCCCCTCAGTCTCCCTGGATGGGCAGGGAATGTACCCACATTTCTGAAACACCTCCAGATACCAAGAGCAAATAAGCCCATATCATTACAGCAGTGCAAGAGAATATATGGAAAGAAAGCCCCAGTTTTAACACTGTATATCCTTCCTCTTTTGTGCAGAAAATCTTAGACTGAGTTTTCTCCTCCTCACTCCCATGTCAGGAATAGGATCCTTATGTGCATTTAAGGCAACCTCCAATACAGCACATTGTAACATGAAATGATAAGTTATCCTTTTAAAGTAAATAACTGAACCTAATCACAAGGTTCACACGGACTTTCATAGTATTAAAACTACATTTCAATATACTTAAAACAAAACCCAGGACCTTCTAAGCATAGGACTCCCAACATCCTTAACACTATTCCTGTCTCCAGGCCTGCTTCTCTGAAAAACATTCACCCACCCAATTTTTGCCTTATCAGGAACCTGCTACATTCCAAAGGGTTGTGCTCAAGGTTGTAATGTTCTTTTCCAGGCATTTTGCTGACTATTTCAGTGCCAAATACGGCCCTTTGCAGGATGCACTTTTTTGCAGGAACTCAAAACTTGAGACATTTCAACAGGGTTACACAGCATTGTTGACAGAAAGTAGACTGCTGTCTACTTCAATCGAAGAGAAAAAGTGTGTCACTTTGTGTATTTTTAAAACTGAGCATTAATAATTGATATTTGCCTTCACACAGTCCTTTGATCCCAAAGCAAATCAAGCTAAAGGGATACATTCAGTAGTACAGCTGCCCCTGGGGTGAGGCACTGGACACCTGCAGGCTGTGTAAGGTGGAGAAGAGAACAGGCAAAAGAACATGAGTTTGCCCTTGTAACAGGGTGCTGAGTCCTGGCAGAGCAACAAGACTTTCTCAGGACTATCTGAGAGACTGAGTTGTAGACAGCACAGTGTTAAACAGAAGTGGTTTGCTACTCCCAGTTTTCCCCTACAAATAGCAACCCCTCCCCACTGCCTACGGCACTGGCTGACATCTCCCAGGCACACTTGGTATGCACAGAGATAGGACACACTCTGACAGGTTTCATTTGGAGCCATCTTCAAGGACATATTAAACGATGCAGTCAAATCCACTTAAATACCCAACAGAGTATCAGAATAAACCTGTTAAAAGGATTATTCTACATACTAGTTGATTTCTACAACAGTTGCATTTGTTGCAAAAGCCCTTTAAATGAATACGAGCTAAGGAAATCACCTTGGGGCTGAGGCAGAGCACATAGCCAAAAACAAGAAATCAGCTATTTTAAAAGGTTCAGCAGAAGAGAACCAGACCCAGCTCTGCTGAGTTGCTCAAAGTGCCTCAGATAGTAATCCTATTTCGGGAATACAGGGAGTGCTCTGGGCTCAATGAGTCAGCAGGGTGGGGCATTTTTTTCCATGTTTGTGGACTGAACAGGAACAGAAAAAGCAAAAGAAGCTGGAAGCCAGAAATGTAGCACCTGGCTGGTGCACAGGCAGGAATTCAGCATAGTTAAATCAGAAGAGTTCACAAATCTCTGCAGAGCCAGCAGTCACAGGTAAAAATAGAACTCTTATCTGGGAGTCACGTAAGCATACAAAATAAAACTGAACAGAAAAACTGTAAAGATGTTTCAATGCTGTAAGCTATGTGTATTTTCTCCTGATGACTCTTGCCCTCTCCTTGTTCAAGACTGAGCTTTTTAAGCAAATCACACTGACAAAAATCTTAGTTGCACTATTAGGCCAGGACACGACATTTCATATTTCAAAGCAAACAAATGTAAAAATACCTAGGAATAACCTCTAAAACTCCACTTTCCCAAAAACACTCATCAAGGGAAAATATTCACATAGTTATAAGATGTAATACTACAGATGTCTCATTACAGTAATTACATCATAAGAAATGACATGAAATCTTAGCCCATGAACACTCACACATACACTCTGAGAAAGCAATCACAAGTTACTGAAGGAGGTCCACTCACCTCTAAAAGCTGTGCTGACCTGGCATCCATCCTGTCCTCCTTCCAGATGGTTTATGACCTAAACAACCTTTTGGCAGAAGATGGACACCTTTTTAAGTCCTAGTAAAAACAAATAATTGTATCTTCTTTTCCATTTTCTCCTGGCCATAAGCAGTCAATGTATTTGCTGATGTAATAATTAAAACCACAAAGTACTTACATAGGCAACTGGAAGGGGAGTCAGTCATACAGACCAGGATGCCATCAGGTCTGTCCTGCAAATACTTACAGTAAATACACCTTCCCCCCCATTTTCAGTCCTAGTGTTCCACTTAGATTTATTCTACAAAACAATTCCAAATATCTGCAAGCCCTTAGGCAGCTTTTACTCATTGACGCTCCCCCAGCAGCAGAAACAAAGCATCTGCCTAGGGAAGAGGACACCCCAAAGGACACCCCAAAGCTCTCTGTGAAACCCCAAAGCAGCTGGATAATCATAAGTGAAATTGCTGAAGTTAAACAAGACTCCTCAGCATTAACATTCCATTGTTATTTGAATTAACAGCCCCGGAGTCGAAGGGGACTGGGTGTTTAAGCGTAAATTGTCTTTCATGGCATTACACTCTCTCCCCCAACACCAACCAATCAGTTACTGCTCCACCACCACCATTTGTAGGAGGAAAGATTAGGATGCATGGTTAGAGGGGTTTTGTGCTTTGGTTGGGTGAGTTTTGTGATTTTCGTTTGATTGATTTTGGCTCAGAAGAAACCAAACAAAACCCTCAAAAAATGCCACAGATAAATTCCCCGATCCAGTTCTCAGCGTGAACCAAGAAATGAGCAGTTGCTGGCACGACTGACAGGGCAGCAGGTCACAGCATGAGACTTTAGCACCAGAGACAATTTAAATCAAGATTTAGCCTCAAGGGGCATAATATGAAAATACTGGAAGACATGCACAGATACACATTGTAAGACAAGGCAGCTCATGCTTCAAATTTTAAGCAAATAAACCAAAAAACGGAAGAAGTAGAAAACCCGGAAATTAACACATACACAGCAACCACAGCCACAGGCAAACATAATCCAGATTCTGGACATATTTACTTAGAGAAGAAACTGAATGAGTTAATACGAACACAGAATTAAGGAGAAAAAGAGAAATAGTGGAAGCAAGCATACGAATTGTAGAAATCAGTGAAAGAGCAAGCCCTCCAGCAACAGAACTCAGGTTTTTTCATTGTGTTTCGGTTTTTTCTTTTTGACAGTATTTTCCTTTAAATTTAAATATGGATATAAACTAATTTCTAAACACATACCTATAGAGAAGTTAATCAATTTACTAACTAAAGCGTGATCCAGGAGAAATACACCAAATTTGATTCCAGGACACTAGACCTCACAAAAATTCAGCTAAAACCCTGAGTTTCAACAACTCAAAAGACTGAGCTGCATATTTCCTCATTAAAACACTTGGAAATTTATTTATGCAAATCACTATATTAAGATAAAAGCTTGCTATAAACCTAAGGCTGTTTTTCTTTTTAAGTGCCCTTTTCATTCTTTACATGTGTTTGGAAAAAAACTTGCAAATGACTCGTTTCCTTACAAACTAAAAAACACACCCACAAAGCAACCAATTATTAAATACTATTAAACAAGCCTGTTTCAATGTGCATCAGCCCTACATGGCAAGTGTCTATTAACAGGAAAACTAGTTTTAGCATCAGAATGTTTCCTTAACCAGAGGTTTTACAAGGAAACAATTACAAGGAAAAGTTCCTAACAAAGTTTAGGTAGAATTCTCTAAATGTGTTTGTATATTTGCATCAGTGCATGTTTGCACATACATTGAAACCAGTCTGAAACACCTACATACAGAATAAAATATTCAAGTTAAAAATTCTTCCTCTTCAGATTCTTCTTGTGCACATATATATTCAGAACACATTTGCATAACAGATAATCACGTCTCCTTCCTTGCTTTAAGTGGAGATACTGCGATTTCAAACATGCTCTGGAATGGAGGACAGGCAGTAACTGTAGGAAGATGTGTAACCCTTTATCTGCAGTAGAAATTTTATGTTGATGAAAAAAGGAGAAATTTTATGTTCTGTGCCGATACATTTACCTATCAGCACAGAACAAAGCAGAGTTTAGATCACATTAGTACATATTTCAGTTTGAGCAGAGACCACAACAAATTATGTATAGCTCAGTGCTCAAGCCTGAGTGAATTTAGGGTAGTCAAGGTCAGGCCTAGGGTACGTTAGCTGAGCACACACACGACAGGTCAGTCCCATTCCCACAGCTCCGATCACACCACAGCCTCAGCTGGCTGCAGACAATGGCCCAGCTGAGAGGAAGGCACCTTCTGGTGTTGTCTCAGATATTCTAGAGACATAAGAGATGTATTTTTCTCTCCGTGAATACTGAAAAAACACTACCTAACCAAAACTCATTTTGAAAGAGTCCTAGCTCAGAGGACTGGGCAAAATGGAAAGAGCATACCTGATGTTTTGATGTTAACATCATTTTATCACTTTGTCAGGCCATTTTCCCCTTTAAGATGGCAGATGCAGTACGGCTAAAAGAATTATTAAATAAAGTAAAAATGCTTTCTATATTAGTGTTTCCATAGCACCTATCTAGGAGGCATGGCAGATGCATATGGACAACTAACACAGTTCTCCAAGAGGTACAAGAAACTTCAAAACAAAATCACAGTTTTGAACTGCCTGCCCAGCATAGCTCTGAGCCAGCTCTCAGCCACATCAGTATTGCTACTGAAACAGCATAACCTGCATGCATGTCAGTTTAAAACATTTATAACCTAAGCCTGTGAAGGCTCTTTTGAAGTCAGAGATCAAGCCCACTTTTGAACTTCAAAATCAAAGTATCTTGGGAAATTCTGGTTCAGGTAGTTATATAGAAACAAACAGCTAGTGCTGTGGAGCTCCACTCACAGCAAAACAGTCACTAGAAATCCCCTGGCATCAGCAAGACCTCGATCAAGTCTTTCCCAAGACACTCTTAGAGGTCTTAAGAGTAGCCACTGATGTGCTCAACTATTAAATGAAACAAAAATAATATTCCAAGCACAAAAACCAACCAACCAACTAAAATTTGTTAAGCTCTCATGCTCCTTCCTTGCTGCTTATTCCAAATGCATACCTTATTCCTGATATTTTTTCCTATTGACAACATTTACCCTTTTAGCAATACAGAAAAACTGGTAATAGCAAGTTGACTTCAGCTCTGTGACTGCGTATTTCACTCAGTGCACACAGAAGTTGCAAAATCAATTTGCATCAGGAAGGGTCAAAGTGATGTAAAAATCCTATGTAAATATTTCTATACAAAGCAGTGTGGTTTCTCAACAACTACAAAAGAAAAGGTTTATGGGTTTGTGGAACTGCTCAGCTGTGCTCAGGAGGACCTTCAAGAAATTCAGCAAGTCAAACAGAGGAAGTGCCTCTCCAAAGCCTAAAGGGGTGCAGTGACAGGTCTGCATTCTTTGTGCTGTGTGTTCATACATCACTTAAGAATACGGGAAGTGGAAAATAATTGTCTTCACTGTGGCCTCATATAAATTCATAAGATACGAGAGACCTTCTGCTTTCACATGAAGCAGAACCCTCATCTGAATGGCAAGAGCACCAGACCATGTAAACCATCTCAAATCTGCAATCAGTCTCTCATCCCTGTCATGCAGTACAGATCAATTCAAGAAGGCAGTCAGGCCTGTAGCTCAATATAACACCTGAAACACCAAAGGAAAACCAGGGAATTTGCTTGATCCCTATCATCTGAAAAGAGCATGGGGACCATCAGTCAGGTCTGCCAGTGGCCCTTCTGCCAGAAAGAAACCTGAACTGTTGCATAAGTGTAAGACGGCAAATGGTTTCCAGGTTCCCTGTTAAGGTGAGCACACACTGGCTCTTCTGGATATACTCAAGGACTAAACACAATCCTCTTCGTCACACACCAGATCCCTCACCTGATCAGACACATGCTCATCCTGAGTTCTGTTATAGCAGCATCTGCCTCTGGGCCCGTTACAGTCACAGTTTTCAAGGCAAAGAGGGCAACAGCAGACCATGGAGAACTCAAACGGATTACAATTCAGCATACTTCATTCCTATGAGTAAGTTCCTCAAGAAAGATGCCAATGGAGAAAAGGCTGAACAAAAGATTCACCCAACCAATTATTCATTCAGGTGACTGTTATGCCCAATGTATTGCTCACGTTAAGTGCACCAGCTTTCTGTCAGAGTTAGAAGCAGCTCTTGAGGGCCTCTGAGGATCTTGCTTACATGAGCTGAGAGATACTTGTTCCTGCTTAGGAAGCCTTTGAGATAATACTCTGGATTTGACTAAAACATTCTCTTCCCGATATCCATTTACCCCATACCAGGAGCCACAGATGATCAATACTAGGACTAGAGAAGTGGTGTATTTCCCCAAGCTAAAGAGTGTATTTTCATCTGACAGCTTGTCAGATTTTCCTCCTTGCAATTCAAATCTCACTCTTCAGCTTTCTAATAAAGAAAAACAAGAAAAGTAAAACAAGGAATGGACTGTAAGATGTGTTGTTCCTCACTGCAGCCGCTGATGTAGTGCAGGATGCCCATCACCTATACAAGACACTTTTAATCCCAGCTAAGCGCTGGCTTTTGTATCCACCCTAATTAGGCTTAGGTGGGAGAACTGCAATAGAATTTTGCAACTGGACATTCTTTGCTGGCTAATCTAGAAATTCAAGTAAGTAATTGATACAGCCAGAAAAGACAAATTTATTCATCCAAATACCATGATTTCCTCAAAGACAGCTGAGGCATTACCATGTTTGCTCAGAGCGATGTCAGTGATTTCATCCCTGTCAGACTGAGAAGTCCAACGACCACCTCAGGAGAGTGTAAAGCAAAAGTGTCCTACCCAGGGAAGGGACTCCCACACTTGTTCTACCTAAAAGGATTCAAACAAAGGTTTATAGAAGTGACAGGCAAAGACAGGGGAAAACATATCCAAGACTTCCAACAGTGATCTACTGTTATGAGCATATTATTTTCTGAAACTTCATGTCATAATGTCACTTCAGGCCACTATAAAAAAATTTCTGGAGCAGCTCTAGGTTAGCAGGAAGCAGAACTGAAGATGAGGCAGTGAATTATGAACTGAGGCAGCTGGACTAAGTCACAGAAACAAGTGTTCTGTGCCTTGGCTCACTCTAAGCACCATAATCTAAGCCCTTTCAGGAAGCCCTGAGCCCAGCCAGAGATGTCTTCCTGGACAGTCATACCCTGTGATGCAACTGCACTGCAGCAAATCAGCGCCGTGTTCACCCATGACACCTCCTTAGTGACAACAGACCAATTACATTCACTTTCTAGCAGCTCAGATACATTTGGAGCCTGATGCTCCACGGAACGAGGTATTTTCCTTCAGAACAGATTACTCTAGGAAGCTGCTGGCCCATTTCAAAAGAACACACAGATGTGACTGTAGGCAACTGAGGGTTTTGTTGGTTTTTGGTGGCTTTTTGTGTGTTGGGTTTCTTAAAACTGTCCTAACAACAGCCTGCTCCAGCCTCACCCATCTTGTGGGTTCAAAACAGGCACTCCTTCCCCAGCTCTGCAGCCAAGAGAGTACACAATTGCTGACAACAGAATAGCTGGTAAATACCCCATCAAAGAAGTAGCTGCATTTCAGTGTGGAGTCTAGAATATTCTGAAGTTCTTAAGAAGTAAACACACAGTGAGCCAAGGCTGCACAGTGCACTTCTCCACACATCAACGAGAGGAGCTGGAGTCCAAGTACACGAGTTACTCACTATTAAGTAACTCCTCCTCCAAGGGCTGCCTGCTTAGATTTCAGATAATACCGTGTGATCCACAGCAGCCTGCCATAGTTGCTATTGTGCTGTAGTCACAGACTAAGCTGCAAGTAATTCCGGACTTTTGGATACTTCAGAACTTGTGCAGAAGTTCCTGAGGAGGATGGGGTGTTTTTGAGGTTTTTTAAAAATGTATTATTTTTAAAAGAAGGAAGGTTGTGGTGGATCTACTCTCCTGGAAAAGGATCTCCTTATCTTCCACAAGACAAAATACATAAGAAGCAAAAAAACCCCACCCCATCCCACGTAAGAGATTGGTAAAACGACTGCAAACAACAAAATAACAGAAGGTAACAACTATGCAAAAGGCCTGTAATACCAACAGGCACAATTCCATTGTAGAAACCAACACACAGAACTTTACCAGTTCACTCTTCCTACGGGGGCAGTCGTTGTGGATTCTCACACACATACTCCCCACGTAGCCATGAGCACCTAACCTGACTCCAGCTGCCACATTTGGGCAGAGCTTTCTCTAAAGCACAGACTCCAATTGCATTTGCAATAATCTGATTACTACATGAGCCACAACCTGGTTAAGAAAGGGTCTGAGAGATACCATTTTGGCAGTTAGGATGAAGACAAAAGGGAGACAGAGATGTGCTCTGTTGTTTTAGTAACAGACAGATTTGCAAACTGCAGCCAGATTTTGTGACAGAAATACACCACGTTGTCCTACACAGGACAATTTTGCTATTTAAAACACATACAGTACAATTTGAAAAAAGTTTAGAGAAGTTATGGATTTGTAATACTATCTCAGCACTAAGACAACATTCAAGGATTTACTTACAGCTTATGGTTACTTTCACATCACTTGTAATTTAAAGATATTAAATTAAAGCAATCCACTTCGTCATCACTGAGCTGGCCAAAACCTGCTTTGTACTCAAATTGGTGTTTTGGAAGTACTTCATTCACATGCAGCTCACCCAAACTAATCCATGCCAGCATTTCTCTAGTCACTTGCAGTCTACCCCTCCATCGATCTGCCGTTCAACCTGGACTAGAACACCATTTCTTTTCCTACATATGCCAGCAAAAGATTACTAAAGCCAACAATATTTCACCAGGGAAGAACAGGATCAGACCCTTATTATTCTTTCCATGCTTATCTGACTGAGCAGAACAAATCAAAGAGGAGACAGCAAAAAAAACCCCAAACTGCTGGTCTTGGTTTCTTCAGGGAAAAGCAAGCTCCAGATAAGCTGTGCCTCCAATCAACACTCTGACCATCATGACCAGCAATATGCTTCCCTATGGTAATTGAAATGGAGCAATTCTCAAACAGCTTGCCAAGTCTCACCTCATTAACCTTTATGGACTGACCTCCAAAATTCCTTGAAGCTGAAATACAGGCCCCCTTGCCCCTGCATGATAACTGTTTACCCCTAAGAGGTTGGGAAGCAAGGGAGGGCATTACAGAGCAAACTGCTAAGCATGCTAGAACTGGAAGAACTGTTTCCAGGCTATTACTGGGGCCCAAACTTTCACAGGCTTAGGCCTCCTTTGTTGGCCCTTCTTTCAGACAACCTGCAGAGCCAAATTTGGATTACAAATCACACTCCCCACCCACAACTCTTCTTTTAAGAGTCAGTACATAGCTCTAGTGTGCTGCCCAGTAGTCAAAAAAATGCATTTCCTAACTCACACTTGAAGATTTAGCAAATTCTCTAATTAAACCTTATTTTTCTTCCATGCCAAATCTGTTAGTCAGGATGCTTCCTTGTCATTCCAACTCATTTTATTACTTTTGCTCAGGTCTCAGAGAAGCTTCCTGGTGGCAGTGAAAAGCAAGCTGTCAATGAAGGAGTGACTGAACATAGTACTTAGCATTTTATCCAAATACCTACACCAGAGATATTAGACTGCACTTAGGAAAGACAGTAGTTCCACAAATTAGTAAGCTCCTAGCTTTCTTTCTCAGCATTAGCTTGAGATAGCATAACTACAAGAATCAAGAGTATAATGTTCCAGTTTTGCACCCTGGAAGTCTGTACATGGGGTCATGTATATTTACACTAAACAACAAAAATCTTCAAGGTTAAAACCACACCCATCAGCTGCTTTGTTAGAGATGAGAAAACACAGGAGACCAAAGCACTTCATTCACCAATACAATTCACTGCTTTAAAGTCCATCACCTACACATACAAGTAAATCACTTCATAAGTCACTGCAAAGCTTTAGGGCTCTGGCCCCTGGCTCTTCAAAATCACCATGCTAGAATCACCTGGGTCCAATTGTTTTGGTATACAGCACAGCATTCCAGTCTGTGGTCATCCCAGTATGGATACTGCATGGCTATCCCTATGACTCTGGGGCTGCTTAGTCCTAGCTGAGCTCCTACAGCACTCCCAAACTTTAAGCCTGCACTGGTAATACATTTCACCTGCCCAGCCACAGGCCACTGGCTGCCTCCAATAGGCCCAAGTCTTCTTGTAGCAGTGGCAGCTGCACAAAGTGAGCTCATCTTCACTGCCAGGGAGACTGCGTTGAAACGGGTGGTAACTGTGAAGGGAGGACAAGCAGCTTTCTGACCCACTACTTGCAGAATTCATAGCTCTCTGTCTGCTCACTCCATAGGAAAGTCAGTCCCACTTTGATCTCCCTGTCATGGACCATGAAAATGAGCTTCACACAGGCAGATGAGGTGACACCAGCAGTCTCCAGGGCTCCCCAGTACCAGACAACTCCTGTGTGGGTTGGTTTACACTCCCATTTCAAAGGCAGGTGCTTTATGACTGCAGAAGTACCTGATCTAGGGCAAACCTAAGAAAAGAGAAAATAAAACCTATCTACGTGCCTGAGGTAAACATTAGCAACTCATTGTGAAAGAAGGAACAAAACAAACACTTTGGAGTCCACTATAATCACTGGGGACATAAAGCAGCTCCATAGATTCCATTAAACTCTGCTGGAGGGAAAGAGAAATCTGGAAGAGAAAGAGAGGGAGCTCTTCACTCCCCCAGACTAAGAAGAGGGGAGTGGTAGTACAAGCATCCTGATAATCTCAAAAGCCACTAAATCGCTGAAAAGCAAGGCAGGGTGGGGGGCTGCATTTAAATAGCATCTTGGCATCAGTGCTCCTAGGAAATCACTGATAAGCACAGGAAATAATTAAAACATGTTTAAAAAGTAATAGCAAAATGAACTAAACAAGTGTCAGAGAAAATTTAAACCGCATTATTGATCCAATGTAAGTCACAGATAGAAAGCAGGACCTGTGGCCAGCGGTCCTTAAAACTAACAAGCAATCTGCACATTATAAAAGTTCCTACATTTCAGCTCCTCAGAAGGAAGTATTTCTACACAGTGGACTGAAGTCTGCCTCAGCTGCTCAAAGGAAAGTTGCGGTCCTGAACTACAGCAACAGGACTAGCATGTTGGCTCAGGAGTCTGCAAAATCCTGCAAAGAACTTTTCTAATTACATCTTGAAACTAAAATTCACAGAATACAATAGCGGGTGGAAGAAGTCCAGAATTAAGAAACTTGTCTAAGATCTCAGAAGACATAAATAACTCAGAAAGCAAACCCTTGCAGAAACTGGAACAGAGCAAGGTCCTTCCATGATGATGCAGTGCATGCTTTCTTGGGGCTTTACAAATAAGTAGTGTCAAGGTTTGCCTTAAAAGCAGGAAATTCAGATACTTGCCTATCTGGTCAGGCATTTAAGGCGCACAAAAACTGAAGAACCTTCAGCTCTAGGTAAGTAGGAATTTTAAATTGGCCTTCTGCTGCCGTAACAGGAATTGAGAGGTTTGCACTTCACATGCATAAATTCCACTGCTCTTTTTTCTCTCTACATTGAGCTCACTAAAAATATAGAGAACGTTCCATGCTCTCCAGAAAGGGACATTCAGAACTCCCACATTTAGTAGAGGCTAAAACAAGTAAAACTTCACTCCAATGGAATTAAATTACACATATCCCCAAACTGACCTCATATTGAGCACTGTGGTGTTTGGTGGCTGTCTAGAGAAAGCGTGGCATGACTCTCAGAGCACCACCAAGTCTTCTCATGTGAATAGAAGTTACTTCTGGGGCACCCTGAGGGAAGCAGTTGTGCAGGTAAAATTTATGTGGATTCCAGATAGTTTCCATGTTATTATGCAGACAGACAAAATCATTTCACACAGAGAGAGCGTGCACTGGTTTTATGCAGCAAGCTCTAAAGCCAAGCAACAGCTCCAGTGTGCTCCTTCATTAACAAACTGCTGTTAGTTAAAGAACTGTCCCAGCTGAGGCCATTGCAAGGCCTCATCAGTCCATAACAGCACTGTGCAACTCTCCCCTCGACCATAAGCAGAAATGCACAAGTTACTTTTCTCATGTCTATTTCTGCAACTAATGTTTAACAGAAGGCAGAATTTTAAAAATCTTGTTCTTCCTTCACAATCATAGTAAAGATATTCAAGCTTAATGCAAAGTTAAGATGTAATTTTTTTTCTATTCCCACTACAGGAAATTAGTGATACATAATTAATCCTAATATAAATATCTTTGCCCAGGCTCCATTAAATACATTTAATAGAAAGTACAGCTATTACCAAATCTCAACTCTGAAGCTCTCATGCTGCTCCTTGGAAAAAACTGAAAGCCTACTATACCTTGGTCTGCTTTAAGGTTTTTGATAATCCATCTCCAAAAACCCAGATTCAAATTTTGGCTTAGACCCCATTCACTTGAGAGTTATGTCCTTTTTTTGTAATACAAAATCAGGAAAACATCACTTAACTGTGAACTCATGAAATAATTTGGACAGAACAGCACGTGTCTGCTGGCCAAGCTCAAGACGCACTGGGACAGATCCAGATGGAAATTTCACATTGCACCTGTCCACAGCACACTCAGCATTACTATGGGAAGAGTCACCAAAGGCAAAGCCAGAAAACACACAACAGTCTGAATACACATGGAAGTCAAATATTATTGAACAAACCCTACTTGATGCTAATTAACATTAAGGCTAGCCAGAACCTATTGTGATTCAAATTTGCATTCCGTTCAAGCAAAACTTTAGGGAAGCCTGGCAGAACCAGTGACTGAACCACAGGTGCTAGAAGATCTGTCTGGATCTGTGAACGGCTTTGGTATCATGTGGTCATGGAGAACAGTCTGCATCGGAGCAGGGTAGTTGGGAATGGGAGCCAGCCAGCTAATCACACTGTGGTCTCTCATGCCTTTTGTTTGTTTTATGAAAAGGAGGTTCTGCCAACTAGTTTCAGATCAAAATTTATCCTAATCGTGAAGGAAAGAAAATTCATATAAAATGATGCTCAGTAGGAATTAATCAGAAACACAGTCCTGCTGAAAGCATAAGCCTTTTCGGCTAAGTAAAAACTTGCCACCAGCTAATGTGCAAGACAGTACTGATTAGCCATCTGGTGAAAGTTCCTGCTAAGCTTGCCATGTCACCCCCTGTGCTGAGGAAAGCAGAAGGTGGATCAGTTACATTCTGTCCTTGCCTGTAATGTGTGGTCATCCTTAGGAACACGACACAAAGCTTTCCAGGACATCTAGGAATTGTAAGCATTCTGACTTTTCAGCTGCCTTTTTTTTAATCACTGCATCCCAGCTAAATTATTTAAAATAAAAATTATCTATTGCCGTTTTGAAAACTGAATTTATCCTCAAGCTCTATCAACCTTTGTTATTTTTACCCCTTTGTTTCCTTCTGCAAAAACTGAAATTGCCAGGAGGCTTCCCAGTCATCTAAAGAGCATCAGCAAACAAGAGCAGAGACAGATGGCTGAGCTCAGTTCAAATGAGCACAAGACTCAGCCTCTCCCCTAAAACCCAGGACGAATGCAGCAGTCCCAGAGAGAAAACAGGGATGTACATCCAATCTGATAAGGGAGAAGTCACTGTGAGGAGGTGCAGAGCTTCCATGTACACTGAACATCGACTACAACTGTCCAGCCTTCCAATAACACAATGGGATAGGAGGATGGCAGCAGGGGACAGAAGAGTTCTCCCTCCACTGTTGCTGCCAAAAGTACTGCTGGCAAAAACAATCAGCAAGGAAAGTAAAACCAGGCATCTTCTTCCAGCAAAGTTACTCTTCTGAGAAGTAATAGAGCAAACTCTCACAACCCAAGAAAGTGACATCTCTGACAGGCCTCTCAATTCACCCACTACTACAGGAATTTGGTCCCATTGACAAATAACATGTTAATCCCTTATTAAAATGAGAGATTCTAAGAGACAAAGAAAACCCATGAGAGAACTCACCGATTTGTAATTAAAGAAATCTTTCAAAACAAACACTCCTATTTTTTTCATTCCTGGATTTGATTTTCATTTACTGCATAGGAGACTACTGGTGTTAGCACAAGGTACTAGTTACATTACATGCTTTGCCTTGCTAAATACATTCAGACATCCACGTACATTCAAAAAATCCATCTGAATTAACATAATTGCTTGTATGTCTCTTCCACCTATAAACTCACTGTGATTCCACAGGCACACCTGCATGCCTGAATGACTTACATAAGAACGAGTTCAAACATTGCCCATTCTTCCCCAAATGAAAAGTTTTATTCTGCTGAAATTTAGCTGCATTTTCCCCCCAGGGCTTCCTGATATTCCAAGTTCTTCCTTCACTCAGAGATAGCAGAAAGCTCCAAGAACAGGGCTGCACAATCATCACCTCCAATCAGCTCTAATTGAAGGCTGACACGAGACAGAACGAGAAACTAGCACTGCAATTAATACACGCAGGAAAAAACAAGACTGTGGGAGCAGCATCATTATCGGTAAAGCTCTGGCAAAACCCTCAGGTTGCGGCTTGCTGGCACACTACCACCTCTGAGGTAGCGTTTACCTACTCCATCGTGCACGAATACGAAGGAGGGAATAATCTGGTGGTGGACTCACCACAGATGATGAATACCTGGTGAAGTTCTGGTCCCTTTTTACCTCAGTGTTCACACTGAAACTTTTTAATATGGGACTCCATTGATCCTCTCAAGAGAGGCCTTCTGGGAACCCAGACTGAACTCCTAGAATGCTGTCTGACATATATTTCTGTAGGATCTTCCTAAAACAGCAAAACTACAAATTAAACACAGAATTCTCACATGAAACAGTTGCCCCGTCACAGTGATTCACCCAGGGTCTCCCATTCATTTCCACAATGCCATTCCCTGCTCTGTACATTTAAAAGACTAAGCAAAAAGCTGGTACACACCTGTATCCCCATGGAAACAGCTGTCCTGGTGACATCTCCCGGAGGGCAAATCTCCATCACTTGGCCAGATCTGCCCTGTTTTTCGTACACCCACAATAGTGGCCTCAGACACGATGACCTGCTGCTGCCGGTGCCGTTTTTGAGACTGGGGGGTTGGTGGGCTGCTGCTGTCAAAGGACTGCTGTGAGTTCTGGGAGGGGGAACGGCTTTTATCCCGATACATGCGGTAAGTGGTGGGGCTGGGGGAGACATGGCTGGATTGTCCTGAGGAGAAGTCTTCCTCACTGGAGGTAAGGTTCTCATTAGAGCTACAATCAGGAGTATATCCTCCTCCAATATCTTCAAAACTCCTGGGGGAATAAGATCTCCTGGGCCACGTGAGATGTTTTTCCTGGTCAGTTGGGCCCTGATTTCGTAGAATAGGTCCTTTTCCTTCTCCTTCCCCCATCATTCCACCAACATAGATACTCTGATACGGCTGAAAGTCCATGGGCTGCCAAGGTGAGCGGTTGCTGCCATTGGCATTAATCAGGTTATCTTTAAGAAACTTGGGGTTCAGTTCAGCATCCTCATATTCTCCATCATAGCCAAAGCTGCTCTCTGAGGACCTTCCCCTGTAGGCAGGCCTCTGGAACTCACTGAAGCTGGGTACCATGTTAGAAGAGAGGGAGTGCAAAGACTTTTTGCGTTCCATTTGCATGGCTTGGCTACCAAGGGAGCTTATTTTATCAGAAACATCTTTATTGTTGACCTTTACTAGACCCTTCTCATGATGATACTCCATGTTCACATAAAAGGGCTTTTCAATAACATCCTTGTTATCTCCAGAAGAATGCGAATTAACCTTTTTCATTCTCTCAAAATTGGACCTTAGGGCTGCCACACTGGTGCTGTTCCCTCTCTCCTTAGGTTCAAATGATCCCTCCTTCTCAGCAGATCCCACTAGTCTGCGAGTGGAAGCCGATCTGTGTTTTGAAGGAGAGCCATCTGTATCACAGCGATTCTCCGTATCTTCTACAACTCTCTTCAGTTTCTCTTCACCATAGTACTTACACCTGTCCTGCTCTCCTTCTCCATGGTGGGGGCTGTCCAAAGGTGACAGGTCTGACCCATCACTCTGGGTAGACAACTTCCGCATAGAGGGTATCCTGGGTTTGAACTTTTCCTCCCCATGGTGTGACTTGCTTTTTTCATATTCATCTTGGTCAGCAGACTGGTTATGATGCAGGTCCTGGATCTGCTGCTCTGCACCCCCTTCAGGCAACTGAGAAATACGTTTAAAACCCCATCTCTGCCTATCATAGCTTTTTTTCTCCTTTGCCAGAAGAGTCTGCAGGTAAATCATGCGGAACCTCTCCTTGTTAACCTCCATCTCCAGTCTCCGGATAGATGCTTTGCACATCTCCAGTTCCTGTTCAATGTCTCCCACAGATTTCAGCTCCATTTTAGGAGGCTCAGAGTCTGCAAATTGTGCTTTCCAAGCCTCCACAAACCCCACAGGGTCCACCATTTTGCATACGGGAGTAAGTGGAGAATACGAGAAGGAGGCTGGAGAAAGAGAGGTGGAAAGAAAAAACCAACCGGATCTCACATGTAGAAGCAGAAACAGCTCGGGCAGGGTCAACTCAGCGCGTCTCTTTCGCGGTCCATGCAGGGCACTGGGAGGCAGGCAGCAATCCTCTCTCGCAATCCTTTCTCCTCTCCGTCTCCTTCTGCTTTTGCCGGCCCCAGCCCCGGGTACACTCGCTACTCTCTCCCCGGCATGACTGATCGTTTGCCGGCGAACAACAATGCTGCCACCTCGGCGATCCCCCAGCACTTCAAAGCGCGTGGACAAAGGAGCGGGCGAGGGGCGGGGGAGGGAAGGTAAATATCGCCCCCCACCCACCTCCTGTCGCCGCCGTCCTGGGCACGGTCCTCAGCGCGGCCACGCTCCGGAGCCCTCCGCTCCGCGCTCCCTCGCCCAAACCCGTGTTGTGCTTTCTCTTTCTCTCTCCTCCTCTCCCCCTGCCCCTTTCCCTGTCTCCTCCTCCCGGCTATTGTGCTGCGCTCGGGGCGCACACGGTCCCCGCGCGGGGCGGCGATGCGGCGGCGCGTCCCGGCCGAGCTCCGCCGCTACCCGGCGGTGCCCGAGCGCNGCTGCCCGCGGCGGCCCATCGCGGCCCGGCTCCGGCGGCGCTGCGGAAGGGGAGGGGAGGGAAGGACCCGGCGCAGGCACTGACACGCCGCTGGGGCCTCTTAAAGGGGCAGCCGAGCCGGCCGGGCCGGGGGATCCCGAGGGGTGGCGGGGCCCAGCGCCTTCCTCACGGCTGCCCGTGAGACAAAGGCAAAGTCGTGAAGGGTCCCGCCCGCTCGCACTTGCAGCCACAGGCCTGGGCATCGTCACACCATACAGACATGACCGTAGCTAAGACTGGTTAAGAACATGCCATGCACACAACCCTGTGTGCACGGGGAGGTATCCATTCCCGTCCATACAGGCATGCCCTCATATATTATGTATTAACACCAGCACGGCTCTGTGCTCTCTCTTGTGTTCATAGCAAGGCTCTTCCCCCCAGGCACTGATGCAGCTCACCTTGAAAGGTCACGTTTTCCCCCACTCGTATAAGTACTGGTTAGTAGCAGGCTTGTCATTCCCTCAATCCTACCTTCCTTGCCAATAGATGACAAGCCAGATTTCTGAGGTGGGCAACTGGTACTCCAAAATAACTCTGATACTGAAAATAAAGGCTGCTTTGTTTGGGCATTAGTCTCACTTTTGTCCTGTATATTATTTAGCCGCAGTAACTCAGTCCCACACTTCACTTCTGGGTGAAGGATGGGAAATGATTTAAACAGAATTCTGGCTGCTGGGTATTATTTTCCTTCTGAAATCACACGATCACACTTCCTTCTGAAGTACACAACCTTGCTTAAGGCGTGTGTCATTTTCGTGTATTACTTCAACCTCTGAAAAAAGGGTAACAAATACAACTAAAGTTACATCTTGCCTGTTTGGAGGACAGGAAAAGGTGATATGTACCCGTCATATCCCCATAAAACTGTTTCGTTCATGTTTGTGGTGAAGCATGTCTTTTCTGGCCCTGATAAGAACTAATAAAATCCCATAGGAAGGAAAAGCACAACTCCACAGGAGTAGCTCTCTTACCTTTGAGATATGTAGTGTTTCAAAATCCATTAAACAGTTTTCCTCTTCATGCTTTTTTATATGCCAATCAAAATATTTTGGGGTATTTTCAGATATATCACAAATGGCTAATCATGTATATAATTTTGTATAGTTCATCCCTCTTGGTTTTTGTTTCCTGGCTTTAACTGCTTTTCCTGCACTTGTTTCCTCAGCTTTTAACACATAGCAGGCATTGTCTGACCTATATGGAAAATAGATTATGACCTAAATGGTAACAAAATCTATACGTTTAATAAATAACTCTATAAACCTTTCAAGAAATCTCAATTTGTCACAGAAATAAATTAAATTTCCTTTTCTCCATTGATACTATTTGTTTGCTTAGTTCCAGTTTGACCAACAAAATTCTGACATGCAATGTATTTCTAGAAATAATAAGATTGTACTGGCATGGTTATAACCAATGGTATGTTACATCACTGGGATATGTTCTGAATTCATACAGAACTTTTACTGAAGACTCACCACTCTGATTTATTTCTAGAGTTGTTCCTATTTGGGTCCACTTTTCTGACATTTGTGTCCTTTCTGGAGAGAGTAGGAATTCTGAGGAGTTAGATGAGGGATTTCTGTATGCACACTTACCTTTTAGTGAATAATACTGTTAAACAACTACACCCTCTTTGTCTGTTGAGATAGTGCAACTTCAGAAATTCCACTGGGAATTGTTCTCTGAATTTTTGCTGATACTTTATGCATTCAACAGAGCAGTATTTTAATAGGATACAAAATTTCTTTAAGACTACGGCGGCAGACACACACCTGTGATTTGAGACTGAGAATCCTGCGATGAGGGGCTAAACTCGGGCCGGCCTGCCCAGCACATCCCCTCTGCTGGCCGGCGAGAGATCGCAAAGCCCTTCCGAGCCGGCACGGATCCGATCCTGCAGTGACCGCCGGGCTCCCTCTTGTGGGAAGAGGAGCCTCTTGGCTCTGGATAAAGCTCTCGAGCTGTCACTTGGGAACTGTTCTACAGCGTCATCCCATGAGGAAGAATCAGGGGTTTTGTAAGGACCANAAAAAAAAAAAAAAAAAAAAAAAAAAAAAAAAAAAAAAAAAAAAAAAAAAAACAGAAAAAAAAAAACCAAAAAAAACACACCAAACCACCAACAAAACTGTAGGACATAAGCTGAGTTTTTAAAATGAGAAATAAAACATGATTTCTGATTAATATGTGGCTGAAACTAAAAAATCGTATTTTTGTTAACACAAAGCTGCACTCTTGGTAGAGTTTGACAAACCTAACAAGTCTTGGGAAGTCCCATCCAGTCTAAATCATTCTATTAATTCCCTCTTCAAATTCAGACAACGGCAATCTCTCACTGTGAGAACAGCTTTCTGACCAAAAATACAGGAAAGTGACCAACCCTCTCCACTACCAAACAGATTCTCCTATAACTTGTCAAACATTTAATTTTAACTTGCATGCTTAGAGGATGTGATACAGAGTGTTCAGAGCATTCACTCACCAGTGTGTTACATTAGAACAACCTTTAACTATTGATGGAAAGCTGAAAACATGCAGAGGGGGACAGATTTAGTTATGGAGAATGGACTCCAGTTCCACCACTACGTAAACCTGAGCTGGGAACCAACAGGATTCAGAAAGCTCTGAATCCCACGACCTATGTGAATATTAATAATCATACCTTAAGCATCAAATAATAACTCAGAAGGTGAAATAACACCATTAAAAATTAAAAGAACAGGCTTTTATAGTAAGAAATTAACTTTGTCAGGTGGCTTTCTTAAATGGCTTTTGATCCGTTACCAGTGGGTTTGCTCAGCACAAATGCATCCGCAATTCATTAACACGTTAGCTTTTACAGCACAACATTAGTTATTCTTTTGGGAAATGGATTATTACAATTGCTCTTTACCTCTGCTTCAGACTGACTCCAAATTTTACTTCAATTTCTCACCTGCAAATTCCACAAGGAAGCTGAAACTGTGACTGTTGCCATGATCACTGTGGGGATTTCAACTGGTTAGAAACCCAGTTGAAAATCAGTTGAAATCAACCACAATAGAAATTGTGGTTTAGCCTACCTATGGTTAGAGTTAATAAAGTTTTTTCAACACTGTTTTCCAAAATATTAAGCCTTCTTCAAACTCAATTAAGTTGCTGATAGAATGGATTAACACACATAGATAAAACATTGGCCAGATAGAACTTATAAATTTATATTTATATAGGAGTGCTTTCCTAAGCAACTCATCATTTGCAACATGATCCGAGATTCATTTTAGATGATACATTATTAATACAGAGTTCTTTGTAGGGGAGGCCTCAGTGGTTCTAAAAACACCCTTAAAACCAACCAACCAACCAACAAAACCCAAACAACACAAACACGCAAACAAAAAGACAACAAAAACCACCCAGTCTCAAAGCATTCATCATTTAAAAGACAGACTCAGGCTATTGTCCCATGATAGCTGATGACTGACAGAGTATTGCCTTTGTATGTAAAGTTTTTGGAGCTCCAGATGATACAAAACAGTTACGACATCATGCAATGTACTGAATCCCTAGAAAAAAACTGTCCCAGTAGATTTTCCAGGCAACACGATCATGTTGTTGAAGAGATTGCATCTCTGTGACTTTGTACAATAATTGAGCTCAGCAACAAAAGAAACCCTTAGGAGATATATTTCTTGGCGGGAAACAAAAAACTGGATCTTTTCTTAGATTTGTTCCTGAGTCATTTTGCAGGGTAAACACTATCTCATGTCAGCACTGAAGCCTGGCTAATATGACTTGCTGCAGCAGAATGAACCATCTCCTCTGCTCTCATTCAGGCTCAGGAAACACAAAGGCTGTGGCCATGCTGCCCACCCAGCACAGCATATGCTACGAGGACAGTGTAAATTCACCTTCCTTGTGAAACAGACTTGGGAATTGAACAACTGCATAGAAAATCATAAAGTCAAAATATTACACATTTGGATCAAGAGCTCCTTTCATACCCTCACAGATTCATTTTTTCCACCAAATGCTACATTTGTGTCCTTGCCAACAGGCAGCACAATTGCCAAAGTGAAGATTGTCCGATAAAAAAAGACACAGAGTTCCTAGATCTCTATTCATTATATTCTAGGAAGCTGATCTAACTTATGTCATAAGAAAAAAGTAATAAAAAGGATGTTCAAGCTATCTTTTCTCCACTTTTTCCCATTTCTTATCAAAGTGGGGAAAATGGCAGAGAATCCAGAATATTTTCAGATTGATGCATTTCTTTATTAACAAATGTCTTTATTTCTCAGCAGCTCAAATGTGAAAGGCCCTGTTAGAATCATTTTTCCAGATATTGTTGTTTCTGCACTGATTGAATAAATATCTCAAGAAACTGTACATTGTAATTGTTCATAGGTTTTCTTCTTTCTCTCCATTTAAAATAATTGCAGTATGAAATTTAGAGCATTATATATATATATTTTTTTTTAATACCAGCAAGCCTGAAATGCTGAATATGAATCCTAGAAACACGCAATTCTAAGCTAGATACTCACAACTGAATATTAGAGTTCAGAGAGCTATTGGAAAAAATAGAGGGAACTAATATGTTTTCCATATTATGCACCTGTGTGACCATTCTTTCTGATTCAAGAGAATGGAAAAGAATAGCATTCTTATCTGGCAACATTTTCAAAATATTAGACAGCTGTGTTAAAACAACCAAGTTCCTATCTGAACTTCTTCTAGGCTTGGAAATATTTAATACTGGGCTCTGAATCTCAAGTGGAAAATGAAAAGTAATACAGATTTTTCCTGGATGGAGAAACCACAGTGGAAACTATGCAGTCTGCATTTGTGTGCTTTCAGACCTGATACTTAAAAGGATTGTGGTGGCTTGAAGAGACTGAGTTGATGGACAGGGTTTTGGACCAATCGCTTCTCGCAATTTTGCATATAAAAGGCACTGGCGCGGGGAATTCGGCCTCTTCTGGTTTCCGGTCCCTCACCCAGAGGGGTGGCGGGGGCCGGGCCGGGCCAAGCCCCCTGCCCTCTCCCCTTCCCTCTTCGGGGCCGAGGCACAGCACCCCCGGGGTGCTGCCAGAAGACCCCTCGGAGCCCGTGAGCAGCTGAGAAACAACTATAGCTGCTGCATAGCCGAGACCATCCGGGGCTGACGGGCTCCCCTCTCCCACTCCACGTGGCGTTGCGCAGACCCGGCGGGAGCCGGGACAGCTTCTGCAACCAACGCAGTCGACATCGAACTGGAGAAACATCAAACAGCTCGCAGCGTAAAGGAAAAGAGGCTTTTCTTTCCAACGTAAAGCCCGAAAAGAAATCAGCCTTTCAACATGGAGGCTGCAAGGTCAAAGAGAAAGAGAAGTCACGTGTTGATGGAGCTAAGATGGAGACTGAAAAAGAGGGCCGTGGCGTGTCTTTCGCGCGCAGCTTAAAAAGGCTTCTGGCACGCTGTGGTAAGAGACTGTAATGTCACAAACTGTTTTATTTCTCGGTCAAAGACATGGCAGGAAGAGAATTCCATGTGTAGCCTGCAGAAGAGAAACGTGGCCACGCCAGGTCACTTAAGAGCTGTGAGAGACTTGAAGAGAGTTGTTGCTTTTCAGGCTGGAACTTGTTTATCCTTAAAAAGAATACCCCATGCATTGGCTCATGATAGCAGTTGTGGGAAGACTGCAAAATTCATGAGAGAAATATATTTCACGGCAGCAGATTTCCGGGCGGTTCTGTTTGCTAGTGGCAGTTTGTAAAACCACACTTGAGCAGAAGAAACCTCTTTTTCTTCAAATATGGAAGAGACTTAAGAACTGCAATTCTGACCTAAAATCACGTGTGTTATCCTTTGTGCGAGTTGGGAGAAAAAGGGGAGGTGCTGGAAAGAAAGGGGAAAGTGCCGGAGGGAAAGGGGGAGTTTGCTTTAATTTTTAATATTATTATTCTTTTATTACCTTTAATTCTGTTAGTAATAAACTTCTTTATATTCTTTAAAGTTTTAAGCCTGCTTTGCCCTTCTTCTAATTCTTATCTCACAAAAAGAAAAGATGCGAACTAAACCACCACAAGGATTTATTTTCAAATAGTTTTAAAATGCTTGGAATGCATAAAAGCGAATCAAGAGTTTTTTTACACGATGATTTTAAAAGGCAAAACCATATGATAGCACCCTTCATTCTGAAGTGCCACTTGTTTCCTGGTCCCACAAGAATGCCACTTCACTAGCTAAGACTTCTAGAGAATTATCAAAGAACAACACTAAAATGACATAATTTTTGACTACAAGCCTTTTCTGGCAGACAGGTGAGTGCATGGCACTGGCAATATCTTCTTGCATTAAGACAACGATGTCATGTTTCAGCTACACAGAGAAAGGTTAACATAACAATTGTACCACCCTGCACAGTGAACCTGCAGCAGCAAGGGAACTGTCAGCAAGAAAGTTTGCCTAAGTTTTTCCTCCCTCATTTCTAAAATTAAAGCTCTGTATTTCTGGTTGGAGAGCATTGTTGCAGAGAATTGTGGCACTTGCAGAAACAGTTGACAGTTAGCAGCAACTCAGGCTGACTTGCGCATTGTCCTCTGGAAATTTCATAATCTTCTTCTCTAGTTCTGTGGAAACAAAAGAGTTATAAAATCAATTTACAAGAAATTATACCATCTGATATTAAGGGTAACAAAAGCTGGATGCAGGCCCAGTCACTCCTGTAGGCTAAAACCTGGGCAGACAATGATATGAATATGCTTACAGGTGTTTGAAACTGGCTCTAATGCTTGAGAAACCTCCCCAATCCTTTGGACTGTAAACAAGGAAAATGCACACAAAAAGCAAAACTCCACATACTGATGAGATTTCCTGCCCCAATTTGGGCCCTGTGCCCAGTAGTGTTCTCCAGCTCCTTTATCATGGACTGTTCAAAGGCCAAGGCAGCAACTCGGGAAAAGAATTCTTTGACATTTTCCCCTAGGAAACAAGGCAGAAATGATGTGTTTCTATAAAGGCACATCAACAGATGATCAAGCATAACAAGCACATCTGTGAACAGCTCACTGCTCAATACCGGGACAGAACAGGCCTCTCTAACAATCTCTCTCCCATTCTGATCACTGCAGAAAGAATTTCTAATTTTCTTACTCTAGAATACTGTACCCTGTGCTGCACCTTTATTTTTAGCCAGCAACAGAGAGAATTGAGTTTGTGGTATAATCTTTTTCCATTGCAAACATTGAGTAGTAGTGCACATGTGTATTTATGTAACTATCTATGAATTAAACATGCTCAGATACTGCAAAGCAGCTTGATTACTTCTTTCTGCAAACATGACAGTGAAAGCACACATACAAATGCTCAAGTAAAATCAGCCATTAATAAGCCTGAAGTTTCTAATAGAAACAAAATGCAAGAACAACAAAAAAAACCTCTGGCAATGGGGGGATAATAAGTTCCTCCCACTTCAACATCAGCCCTTGTGTTTATGCTATTTTTACATCCTTTGCAGTAATTTACCTGTTTTGGCTGAAACCGACCAGTATTCTGCCTGCATCTCCTTGGCAAAACGGATCGCATCTAGCTCTGTCATTTCACACACAGCATCTGACTGGGCAAACAACATGGAACAACTTGAACATAAGAAGTGTGTCTGGGCTGGTAACAGCACAGAGGTACTGCCGTAGCACCTACACTATGATGCTTCCAGTTTTCTCAGTGGCCTTTCCGACCTTGCCTAGACTTGGGCAATCAGACATGACTGCAAGAACATTCAAGTATATAGTACTGGTTTTAAATGGAAGTCTCCACTCAGCTCCCACAGCACTGAAACAAAACAACAGTTAACAAGTGACCCTTGTATCTAACACATTCCCTGGTAAAGAGCTATCAAGTCAGCAGCCAAGTTACCGGTCTTTAAATTCTTGTCACCCCATCATTCTCAGCAGAAGAGTTGTGGGAACAACTAGTAACAGAAGAAACAAGTTTGTTTTCAAAGCTTTAAAAATGAAGTATTGATAGCTACAGAAAGATAAACTCAGGACTGAGAATTGTATAGCGTGACTGCATTCAGCCTGTTCTTTTGAAAATGATGTGATATTCAATTTGGTAAGAAATCTTCCCTGTTCCTGAATAATGAACACACCATCCCTTAAAAACCAAAACAACAAAACCTTTAAGATCACTAGATATGTTTATATATGCTTGAAAAATGTCGTGCAAGAAATATTTCACTAACTACACATTTTTTCAGAAAGCCTCTTCTTAAATTGGTTCCAAGCGGGCTGTTCAATTTACCTTTTACATTTTTCGCTCAAGGTCTTTATCTCAATGACATTGTGCACAACTTGTAAGGGATATCACCTAAGGAACTAGGGAAAATCTAATTTCCTTATCTGCATTCAATTTACTCACCACCAAATCTTTTTTTGTTCCAACCAGAAAGACGAAGCTGGAATCTGGCTCATTCTCCTTCAATGCATCTTCCAGCCACTGTCTGAAATACAAAAGAGAAATGACAGAATCAGTCAGAGGGAACGAGGAGTACAGGAGAAGGTGACAGATAATAGGGTCACAAAAAAAGTGAGAGGAAGAACTTATGTGAGAGTATCAAAAGCCTTTTTTTCTCTACAGAGAGAACGGTAGCTATTCCAACTCCTTTGAATACACATCTTCCACTAAGGAAAACTCATACCCATGGCAGAGTACAAATTCAACAATCATTTTAGCACCCAGAGAGGATATTTCTCAGTATAAGGGAGAGGGCAATGTTTGATGGAAGATAAGGAATAAGAAAGCAAGAAGCAAATGAAAAGATATGAACCACATAGCAGGTTAGATACAAATGGGAATAAAGAAGAGTGAAATAATCTATTCAGCATTATAAAACAGCTCCCTATGAAGGCTGTATGACTCTTGTCTCACAAGCTTTTATATTCTTGTTACTCTGGCAATCAAGTTTCTCTTGAGTCATCCAACACAAGTCAAGGAGGGAACGGAGTGTGTGTGTGTGTGGGAAATCAGGTTCACAGGCTTCAATTACTTTCAGCCAAGCAGAGACACTAATATATATATTATTTTACAAAGTCCTATGTAAATGAACTAAGCACCATAGTACACATTCAAATAAGACAGAGTACAGGTTGTAAAGAAGTCTGTACTTGCATTGCAGTCACAACAGCACATTAGAAATACATATGCTCTGAGCTGTGACAACAGTGTGGATCATAGATCCATGCAGGGTTTTGCAGCCTGCACTAATAGCAGAAGAAGTTTACTAATAGCAATTAGTGTGTTGTCGTAACCAAATCATTACAAGGATCTGAACTAGTAAGTTTAGTTGTGTCTACATATACTTGGAGTTTTTAATTTTCCCTCCTCTTTTTGACAGCCTATCTCCCATCAGAATCACAGAAACTAGAGAAAGAATATTTTGGGATAACGGTGCACCTAAAAAATGAAAGGCTCATGAGACATTATGCATGACATGCATCTCATCGATTTTATCATTTACATTAGATTCCAGTCTGTTATTCTATTTGCAGCAAATGAAGTAAAAAAAAAGAATGCTTTTGGGATGCATTTCATCTCTTCCTGCATGTCTAGCTTTGGAAGGATCAAGCTTTTACTGAAGTGCCTCTCTCTCTGTACTGACTTCAAAGGAAGTCAAGTAACTAGTTCAAATTTATGCCCTGCATTTACTTCAGAAAAATCCCACCCTATGTAATCCAAACTAGTAACTGTCATTTTTCATTTCTTAGTTCAATAGAAAATACGCTCATGATCCAGCAAGTTCTTAACACCTACATATGCAAGGCAATTAAACCTGCTGTAAAACCTTTAAAAGACAAGCCGAAATGCAGAAACTTACTTGGTGTGATTCAAAGTTTGGATATCAGCCAGATCAAACACTGTTATTATAACTGCAATAAAAGACAAGAACAGAAAAAAAAAGTAATTAAATTAGAAAGTGTATCAGAATTCTTTCCAGCCCATCTTGTTAAACAGAGAGAATGTTTACATATAAGGTGTAAGAACAGATTTAACACATAGGAGGTGGAAGACTATCCATTTGCTCATTCATTTTCCTTTTCTACCATCCAGTGAGACTTTATATCTATAGTCTGCAGTCTATAGTGCTATTAACCCTTTCATTTTGGGACCACTAATTCACACAGGATTGTCTCTAACCAAAGAGAAAGACAGAAATATCCACTTCTAACTCCAACATTAATCTCACCCAACCTCAAATTCTTTTCCTCCTAGACACAAGTGCCACTTTTTATCACTGCATCATCAGAACACTCAAAGCTTGCATATGTGACAACACATCAAGTCATAAACTTCTTCATCCCTTCTTCCCTGCAATAATGGACAATCCATTCCACCACAGTGTCTATAGGTACCCTCCTGAGGAGCATATATGGATATATGTTGCTGTACAAAATACAGCCTCCTGACACAGGCAGGATCAAATTAATATTGTTCTCACCCTCTGCTCCTCGGTAGTAAGAAGATGCAATGCACTTGAACTTCTCCTGACCTGCTGTGTCCCATCTGTGCAACGGGGGGAAAAAAGAAATTTCAGGTTAATGAAACCCAGGATAACCTGAGTAAACATGCTAATGAAGCAGCAAACTGGTACAAGGCAGAGAAGAATGTGATACCAGAGAAGTGTCACCATCTGGAACATGTTATTCATTAACTACTGATAGAAATATAGTAAAGCTCTATTACTCAATGAAGACATGCAAACTCCATTTTTACCTTTTTTTTAATAATACTAATAATTTTGGAGACGATTCAAATATTTGTATTCTGCATGGTAATATCATTTTCCTAAAACATTTTTTTCTTTCATCTATGTAATTTACATGTATTTCTAGAGCAATCTAATTTTGTAAATTTTCTCTGCTAATACCAGCTAAGTCATGTGTTAGCCCATGTCAGAATCTTGCAACTGCTAGATAAGATATCTGTCCCAACACTACAAATCAGAGACCCAACAGCTCAGTCTACCAGGTACTAATGACACTATTACATAAAATCAAGGATGTCCTTCTT
This sequence comes from Pachycephala philippinensis, assembly GCA_013397055.1. Lineage (NCBI taxonomy): Eukaryota > Metazoa > Chordata > Aves > Passeriformes > Pachycephala > Pachycephala philippinensis. Next base: position 443,435 of record VWZT01010542.1, on the reverse strand, counting down.
ATTAATGAATATTGATACGCAGTGCCCTCAGCTACTCCCAGCACTACAGAGGTTTGGGTTTTGTCGTAGCCTTGTACTGCCATTCACGGATACTTGCAAATATATCTGGTATGGAAATCTCTCAGCAAGAGGGGGCACTAGTGCTTATCATATGGAAATGTTCTGCCCAGCTTCTGAAGATTTTGCAGATAATGCAACCTGTCCTTATTCCTTCAGTTTGCAAAATACTGATGCATGAGTCTAGATTATTCGAGGGACTCAAGTTCCAAAAGGATAGCACCTGGCAGAATTTCCCAAACACAACTGCAGTGTAATCAGTGGGAAATGGATTTCTAAATATTTTTCAATACATACCACAAACCATCTATTTACATCAGTGATCTCACCAGAAAAAAGTGTTCTAAGTAAAAAGGTTTTTAAGATTCATGCACTACAACACCTCATGCAAAGCATCTTATTTCTGCTCTGGGTCACACTACAGATGATTCAACAATGCCCGCTACAGAACAATGTTTCTGGCTACCAGAAACACAAAGGGACACCATTCTGCAGACCCAAAGCAGGTGGGATAAGGGCAGGATTCCCACTAGTCTGACAAACAAAGTTGAAAATCAAAGATACTAGGTTCACATTCTAATAAAACCACTCCAGCCTTTCTAGGATTTAGGGATAATTAATTAGTTGCTAATTGAGAGATGTTGAAATCACTGGACACCTTAACATTCATTTCAATGACTGCAGGAATAAAACTCCTAGTAAAGCCAAGTTCAGTGCTCATTGTGCCTACTAAACCCAAATCACAGACTGAGGTTACACTAGCACTGGACAAAGATGTGGCAAAAGCTTCCACTTCTCTTTCATGAATGTTGAGTAAAAAAGCTAGAATTCCATTGAAATAGTGCAAGACATCCAAGGTGAGTTTCCATTGACAAGCTTGTAATATTTTTCAGGGATGAGAAATCCAAGAGCAAAATTTCTACTAAAACTGCAAGTCCAGAGACAGAATCTTTTCTTCAGATCACATTATTCTTTGTACAATTGTATTATATTTTTAAAATCTTTATTCCACTACAGCCTGCAGCAATTCAAGCTCTGCTGAGACTGTACTCTGCACAATGTTTAACCATGCTCTTTCAACTCACATCTGGAGGTTATATGGCATTCCAATTATCTCAAAACGTTCAATTTCAAAATCTACTCCAATGGTTGCCTTGTAGTCTCGGTCAAAATTATCTTTACAAAATCTGCAATTAAAAAAAAAGGGGATGAAATACTAGTAAGACACAATTACAAATAACTGCAAAACTAACACTGTCTAGGGTAAATTATGAAGAAAATAATAAACTAACTGTGGATTTGCTATATAATGTAGAAGGAGACATAAAAACATCAAGACACTAATTAAAAGAAAAGGAGATACTATTTAACAAACTAGAAAGCACATATATCTAGTAAGCTTTCAGGATAGTATGAGACTCAGAATAAAACATCTTTGGGCTCTCAAGGGAGGTACAGTATCTTCCAGTTTTAGTTACACGGGAACATATTTTGGGTTGTAAATAATGACCCAAATGAAACCAAGACTCAGACACTGGAATTTTTTTCAAGTTGTTTGGCCTTTAGACTGGATTCCTTAAGAAAACACTGTATCATATTTGACTGGATAAAGATACTTCAGAATATAAAATATACTGATTGAAGTGCTAGAGTACAACTTTCTGTGTTGATGTATCAAGCCTGTCTCATACTCTTGACTTTGTTTTGTCTTCATTTAACAACAAAACCACAAAGTACTGGTTCAGGTTCAAACCAGAACCATGAAGTACTGCTCTAAAGCCAGCAATGGAAATGTTATAACACTTATTTGAGAAACAGGAGAATCAAACCATCAGCTGAGATATACTATACCTGTTGATAAGACTGGTTTTCCCAACATACAGGTCTCCTACCACAACCACTTTGGATATTTTCAGCCTGTTATAAATATTTGAAAATGTTACATAGTTTTGGTAGTAATTTCAACAATCTCTTTCTAAAAGTTCTGGTTTAGATCTTTAAATTGCAAGTGAGGAGCACATGTACCTGTGACTTCAGTTTACCTATGTGCCACTGTGCTGCATGATCAGAGTCTTAAATCACGAGAAAGAAAGCCACCAAAAAAACAAACCCTTCTGGGGCAGAAATAGTCCATTTCTTACTCTGCTGTTTTTTGGGTTTTTTTTCTTAATTTCAATTCAGTGGGACAAATTTTATTCTATTAAAATTGCTTTGACTACAAGTATATACATTTGGCAGTCTACACATAAGACCATAGAGTATCTACATCCTTTGCATTCCAATTGATCCCAAGGTTCGCATTGACTTTAATAGTACAAATGAAGTCCCAAGTGCAGAAATAAGAAATTGCTGATAATAAAATAACCCACTGCAGAATGTGCCTCTGGGAAAAACAACTCACAGGGTTAGAGCCAATACATTTTCTGACTGTCTGGAATAATATTAATCTGAACCTGGCTTCATGCAAATAATCCTCTTTGCTCTAGGTCCTCCCACAGGATACAGCAGATGGGCTTTAGGTGACTCAACCTGCATTCTTAAAATTGAAACTGTGTCTCTTTAGGACATACAGGTGGATAAGTGAATTTAAGTTTAGTTGTTAACCTAAACTTGGATTCACATCTCCTGTGCACATGCTACAAAAATGGCTTAAGATGTTTAATGTTCTTTTCTATCAAGGAATCGTTTTTAAACAAAGGAGTTAATCTTCTATTGAATGCTATTTCTGGTTACATCAACTTCCATGTGATGCTGATTCCAAGTTATCAATTCTAGATAGCTGAAAAATTGACTGGTAAACTGCATGACTAATATAAAAAAAAAACCAAAACAAAACAAAAAAAGGAAAGATTTTCTATGTGCCAGTCAACATTAACTGTGTGACCACAGGCCCCTATGATCCTGATTAACTGTTACTGAGAAAATACTGAACAAAATCAATGACCTTAAGGGAAAAGCCAAAAAGTAACTGATGGTTTAGAGGTGTGTGTTCCATTAATTTGTATTGGGGAAAAAAACTCCCTGGATTAGACCATTTAAGACAATGATGGACTATTGGGAGAGTATTAAATACAGCCATTAGCTACTGAATTTATCAGACTACCTTTCCAAATGACAAAGAAATATTTTATTACCCGGGATAACAGAAAAGGAAGATAATGGTTATTCCTGTTAAGCTTTGCAAGTACTGTACAAGACATTCTGGCTGCCCCTCCTACCCCCATTCCACCAAAAAATGACCTAAATGACCAAATAATAATCATATCTAGAAAGCAGTGACAGAAAAGTAGTTTAATTCAATTCACAAAGACGAAATACTAGCTTTTTAGTTATACTCTGTTACCAGAATAAATTACTTAGAGAGTTGGTTTACTATGGAAATAAAAAAAATACTAATAATAAAAATCCCAAGCAAACACATCTTGGTAATGGAAGGAAAAAATACCTCAATTCAATAAAGCATGTCTTACTTGGAAAATTGTCCAGACACTTGTAACAAATTTATATGAAACTAAGATAGTGACTGTGTTTCTAAACTTGGAATAAAGTCACTGATGTCTCCCAGGGTGACATATTTTGGCTTTAAAAGTTGGGTTTTTTTTTTAGCAAGACTCCCCAGTGAAATGAATAAAAAGTTGCATTTAAAGATGGATATCATGACAAGTCTCAAGTCAGCAACTCTAGAGCTGGAAGAATAGTGAGCTAATTGTCAGTATTCATAGGAGCTCTGCTTTATGGAAGATCCTTCGTACTGAAACCAGAAGCATTTATCACTAAAATGTACAGCTATTTATTTTAAATGAATAGTGATGATTTCTAACACAGTTTAGCTTTCTTGCCTTGCTTCAGAGATTAAATCAGTAATAGTAACAGTTCTGGGGGAGAGATAAATTGGGGGGAAAAAACATCTCCAAGATTATTAGTAGAGCACAAACCAGCTTATTTTGATTTTTAAATGCTATATATTTACCAGAATTTTGCTCCAGTTTTAAGGAACCATTTAAGAGAACTTCTTAGAAGGTATACTTCAAAAAGACTAAAACTAGATTCTTAGATGTTTCGAGAAACTTAGAACTGCTGCCTTTATATCGCTCGTTCGGAATACCTACTGAGAACACAGCAAGGCTGATCGCTTAGCTCTTTTGAACTAAGTGTTTTCTCCAAGGGTGCTAAAAACCTTTTTGTTGCTAAACTACTACAACCTTTTTTCAATGCTACCTATACCAGCAGAAGAAGAGGCGCTTTATTCATTTACTGTGGTACTGCCCCGTGCAGGGACTTAGCTGCCTTGAAACATACTGGAGTGGGGAACATGAGGAATGAGGGGGGGAAAGCCAATGAAGAAAGGAGGCTATCAAGAGCTTAAAATACTTTCTTCCTTGCATACCTGGGTTACTACAAACTTACCCAGCTGTTCCAGTGCTGTGCTGACAAGCACTCCTGACCTGTGCATGGAAGTGCTCTTTAAACTGCAGACAGGCCTCAGGTGTGTACCACTGAAAAGAGAGAACAGCTGCTGGGACACAGTGGGTGATGGCTGCTTGGCAAGAAGTCAAACCGGCACAGAAAAACAGATAAAATGATTATTCAAAGGGTTTCTCAAGAACAGGTTTACCCTGGCATAAGAAAAGAGGTAGGTCGGCTTACAAGGCAGTAAGGTTTCCCCATGGCTGTGTTTGTAAAAACTCCTTGGGACAACACCATCCTTTGAGCTCCTGAGTGTCAGTGTCTCAGCACTGCCTAAGCACCCATGGACAAATCCATTTGCTCAGCATTCTGTACAACAGTAAGTGCCTTCAATTATCCCAATAATCTAAGACACACAAGACAAACACAAATGGGAGCATACCACCAGCAAGTCATTATTACTATGAAGTTTTTTCAATCTTTTGTAAGTGTGAAGCACTGTTTTTATTACTAGTCCTTTAAGTGGGAATTAGTTAAAAACAAGGAAAATACATTTTACCTTGCATTTGCTTAAAATACCTGTAGTATTCTTCATAAAAAAGCAAAATATGTGGCTGAGATCAAGAATGGAAAATAATGTTAACTCCCTAAAAAGGATCTTTTGAACAACTGAAAAAAAAAAGTAATTCCTTGCCCTTCCCTGTCCTTAACTGTTCTATTATGCTTAAAATACAAAAGTCTTTGGGGACATCAAAGATATTTTGTCTGTGTTTCTACAGTGCCTACTACATTTGATCTACTGTATGTCTAAGGTTCTTATACAAACAGAAAATTAAAATTGCCTCAAATTCTTCAACCAAAGCTCCTAATTAGATTTTTTTTGCAAATTTAATGTCAGCTGTGGTTCCTCTTTGCCCTCAGTGTTGGAGCTCTTTAAGCATGTAATTATTACTGTTTTGCAGAAAAAACAAGATAAATATTATAAGATGACACTTCTGTAACAAGAGACAGTTTTTGTAAAGGTTAGAACGAAGAATGAGGATTATTATTAAGGAGATCAGCATTGAATGGGAATATGAGGTCACATTAAACTTTGAAAGAATTTTCAATAATTTGTAATTTTAACAGAAGACAACAAGTGTACATTAAATTAAAATACCATATTAGCACAATGGAAAGATAGATCAGGGTGGAAGGGGCTTCATACTGTGATCAGAGGGATAAAAAATGCTTACCTTGGGAAACTGGGAGATTATTCTTTCTCTACTCACTGGGGGAACCAAATGCATTAGGCTGGACTTCATCCTCCAAATGCAGTTAAATTCTACAAGACTGAAAACATGTAAAGAGAAACACAGTATTCAGGAATTACCTCAATACAGGGACAACATGATAAAAACTAACCAAGTAACCAAGTTCTTGCAGACTTGTCATCTTTTTTTTCTTTTTTCTTTTCGGTACAACTGGCAGTTCTTCAACTCAGTTTGCATGTAAGGAAACCTGTTTCTCGTGTAAAAAGGACCACCTCAGTGTGCATAGCTGTAGTAGCAAACAGTGGCCTTCTGAAACTACAAGGCACCAACTAATTCCCTGGGAGGGCAGAGAATTGTTCACTTAATTCAACCTAAGTGCTTGCAGTTTAGCCCTCAAAGGATTTTGCAGAGTTTAATTTAAAAATCTTGCTCATCATTGTTTCAAATGCCTCTGCGCTAAGCACATTAATTAATGTTAGGGCATCTGAGATTTCACATGGTCAGAAGAAACGAGGAGAGATGAAGCTGCCACATTTCTCAGCACAACATCAAACTTTCATCCAAGATCAGCTCAGAAAGAATGAAATCCATCTGACATGGAAAAAGAATAATGTTCACATGAAAATCACAAATGCATTTAGATGTCTCACCTGAGACATATCAATTTGGTTATGTAATGAAACCTCGTGGGTTGCTGGGGGAGGGGACCCTTATTAGGGTACCGATTTCTTACTGGTGTTCAAAAGAACGTTTCTAATGAGAGCATTTTCATCATGTAGCAAAGTGTAAGGAAGGACTCACCGAGCAGCAGCTGATGCTGCAGGTTTCCAGCCGCACAAACAGCTCAGCCTCTGCTACGTGGCCATAGCAACAGGTTTGCAACAATTCCCTTCCTCCCCCTTCTTCCACAGACCGGGAAGGCGGAGTTGGAGTAATTTAACTATACATAGAGCCATAGTTTTAAAACAACAAACTCGTTTTAGTGGTAATACAGATTCCTTTGATCAGAAACTGCTCCTCAGTAAACCCAATGGTCCCTAATTCTGTATATGGAAACAGTTCAATTTTCTTCAAAGATCGTGGTATATATGCATGCAAAGAGCAGGATTAACCCTGCAGAAAAGGAACTAATGGAGTGCAGAACTGTTATAGTGCTAACATTAAGCATAGCTGCAATTATAAAGAAACTCCCCAGGGATTTTTTCAGCATTTCAACTTGATTTCATCTCAGCTTAAAAGTCAGGATGCGCACGCCACTAAAGAGACATTCTGGATTATATAAATGTCTTTCTACTCATTAATAATCTTGCTTTCTAATGTACAAAACACCAAAGACAAGGAATAAGAAATTACACAGCTCTTTTGCATTACCTAAGTATTGTCAATCAACTCATTAATTCAGACAGCACTTAGTATGCCAGACTGCAATTTAGGATGCAAAAATATGTTGCTATGTATTTTATTAGGATTCAAATTTCCAACTTTCAGGAGAAAGCAAAGCTCTCCCATTCTAACAGTCATATTTTGATAAAGCTGGAACAGGCTTTGAACGAGGAGACAAGCCTCCCCCACTTCTGCAGCAGGGTAAAAAGGTTAAAGGACACATCAATGCAGACCAGTAATTTTAAACAGTGAGCAAGTACAGAAGAAAAAACCCTACAGTTGTGTTTTACAAGCACACACAAAGAATAACGCTTAAAATTGCTAGTCTACTACTTAGAATTTATGTTTTATTCTCTTCCATGAGGAATTGCTTTTAAATCACTTCAGGCATGAATATGATCTCAACCACACCAAAACAGCCACTTCCCCTCAGAGAATTCAGATTTGTAGCTGACGGGTTATTCACCAAAGAAGGTGACATTACAGTATTTATCTATTACCATAGAGATAGGTCTACTTATGCTACTTGTGACCATAGAAAACTCGAGAGATCTAGACCCTTGTGCTTCTGCCCTTTTGGCAAGCTTGAATGACTTCATGGCAATAATAATGTCTTAATTAATGTCAGAACTATTAGTATAGTTCTGAAAATAAAAACTCCATGAGTTGGTAAGAGTTTCAAACACTAACTTGCTTTGTGCATGTTCTCATTCTAGTTCAACACCTCCTAAGCATCGTAAACACCTGTCATGTGTACATAGACTGACTCATTGCTCCTCTCCTAGAGCTCTTTCACAAATTAAGTTACAAAAACCCCAGTTCAACAATCTCGGTGAATACAAAGTACAGGAGGGACCAAGGCAACCACACAGAACTATTTCAAAATTGAGAGGCCATCTTCACTTATACTTAGTGTATTTAATCTAAATCTCACACACATAAGCATATCTCAACTTATCAAATCAACAAATAAGACACACCATTACAGGAAAAGAATTTAATAAATAAAAAGCTGCTAAAAATACTGAGAATGATCCATATTTCCTCTTCTTAACGAGCTGAAAGGGGATTCAGTCACCAGGGAGGGCTGGGAACACAGTGTCTCCATGGCATCACAACCCTCCTTATCTCAACATTGCAAGAACAGTAGCACCAGCAGCTTCTGTGGATAGACAAAGGATGTGAGGAAAGCATTCAGAGGGCATACATAAAATAAGTTAATGTCATGACCACTAACAAAATCAGTATTTCAAGCTAAGATGAAAGACAAGACAGAACAACTCACACCAAAAGCAGAGTTAACACTCTGGAGGGACTCTGAGGGACGAGTCTCTGATTTTGTCCTGCTCCGTCTGAGAGGAAGTTCCTGTTCTTCCTATGGAAATCAAGTGAACTTTTACAAGTACATAGTGGAAGTCTAATCTAATTCAGGGAAATCACCTCTGCTTTAAATAATCTGCTCCAAAATGTTGCAGAAAAACGAATCCTTTCCAGAAAATACTTTTTAAAGTAATATTTTTTCTTTTATGGATTTTGAAGATCAACAAATCAGAACCTATTCCTGTGATGCATTTTAATCCGGCTGATCAGAATTACTTTGGATTTGTAAAATCCTGTTTAAGAACTTTGATTATTACAATTGTTACTCAGACATAATGAAAAACATCTCAACGACTTCACTATCTGCACTATCCTTTTATAGCACAAGCTGTTCAGAGTTTTTTCCTGATGCCAGATCACATCTGCCAACCCAGAATACCCTTAAATTGTGCCACAACATTGCAACGATCCGTTCTTCCCGTGTACCTTCTTGGGAACAGTTATGTGAAACTAAGTGATAATGGAGACCCTTACTACACATTCTAGCTGTTCACAGTGACAATCTGGAGAAGATTAGGAAAGAAAACCTAGTCCGAAACTACTGCGCTCCCTTCAGCCCTTGTACCCCAAGGCACTCGCCTGCTGTTATTTCTGCCTTTAACTCGACCACCATTTTGTTAACTCTGAATTTTCCTCAGTTTTGTTCAATTAAAATTACTTCGAAAACAGGGCGGGGAGAGGGACTCCACACTTCAGCAGGGAACCGACGCAGAACGGCAGCCACGCCGGGACCTCACGGCGGCATCGCCGCCCCCTCAGCGGCCGCACCTCACCTCCCGCCCCCCCCGGGCCCCGCTCCCAACTACGCCATTGACGTAACCGCCTCATCGCGGGCATCGTCAAACGCGGTGCTCACGCTGGTGACGCAGGGTCGGACCCAGGGCTCGGCTGCGTTAGTCGCTATTCGCGAAGAGGCGCGTACGCAAAGAGCGGGCGCTGTGGCAACCAGGGCACACGCGCGCGCTGAGGGGCCGGCCAGCGCTGAGGGGCGGGAGCCGGGGCTTGGTAATGGCACGCGGCGCCTTCGATTATTTAGCTTATTTCGTTTGCTGTAAAGGGAGAAGTGGAGTTGTTTAGAGGCTGTTTTAACTNCAGCCCTCACCTATTCTATCAAACGTTACCGAATTCTGAGGGCAGGTTTTAACCAGATCCCTTCTAAAAAATGCTTTTTTCTTGGGGGAGAAAAAAAAAAAAGGGGTTTTGTTTTCCTTTGCTTTATTATTTTGAGCCCCCTCCGATTTTGAGCATTGGGCTGCTTCACTTGAACCCTTTAAAAAGCATTCCCTCCTTGCAATTTTAAGCTTTCTCTCTCTTTTCTTTACAGTGTTCAGTGAGAATTAAACCAGATTAAGACAATTCAGCAGATGACCACACAGTAGTGCGGATGACCATGCACGAGTCCAGCCTCATTCACAGCTTCCTGACAGTGTATGTTTGCTAAAAGAGCTCCTTGGGGACACAGAGCGCTGATTAAAGTCAGTAGGTGTCCTTATGGTACATTATCTGTCCAGTCACTAAGTACAGCCATTTTGGAGTATTTTTAGGGATAAAGAGAATCCTTCTGAGGAAGATTTGGGATGGCACAACCCCGTATCTCAGCTTACCTCCCCCCTGATATAGATCCCACAAAAGCTCCTCTGGCATTTGGGAGGAGGGCCCTTCCTAAACTGAATGAGGAGTTGCAGTCTCCCGAGCTGCTGACGCAGCAGCGGGCACTGATGGCACTCTGCGATGTGGTCCACGATCCAGAAAAAGTCTACCAGGCAATAGCATTAGGTAAGTCATCTGTTCTCACAAGCTCTGACACAGTGGGACAGGCTCAGGGGGGAACCCCACTTTACTTTCTTCCATTGCTTTTTCCTGACAATATCTTTGATGACACAAGGTGCCCAGGAAAAAATTTCTGTTTGTTTTACCTTAGGTAAAGAATATTATAATACCATATACATGACAGTTATTTTAAGAATTATCATCACTTTAGGATTTATCAATGGCTCACTGTATGTTTTATCAACCCCTAAATACAAAAGTAGTGCAGCATCTTTCTTTCCTTAGAATCATGGAATTGTTAAGGTTGGGAAAGACCTCTAAGATAATCCAGTTCAACTGTTAACTCTGCCCTGCCATGATCACCACTAAACCATGTCCCCAGACTTTATTCTAATTTTAGCTAATTCCTAACATAGGCTAATAAAAAAACCCCCATGTAATTAGTTCAAGGTTAGAACCCCATCACCATCATCACTCGCTTGCCTGGAGCCTAATGAGAAATTTAAAAAGAAAGGAATATAACCGAATTTATCATACTCATCAGGACTACATCTGGCCACCACTATTTTCAAAAGCCTGGAAGAATCCTGAGTTTTGATTTGGGGGGGTTGTGGGAGGGAGCCCAACCACAAGCTTATTTTTGCAATTTTTAGCAGTCTGTGGTGAATCTACATACCTCATTATGTAACACTGAAAAAATCCTTGTTTGCTATTGCTTTTTTCTCCATTTACTTCCTTTGTATTCTTTTCCTCTCCTAAAAGAGAATAATCATGTTCAAAATTTATAAAGTCAGTGTTAGATGAACAGTTTGATTGCCAAAGCAATGTGAGGTTGTTGTTTGTTTGGGGTTGTTAGGTTTTTTGGCTTTGGTCAGTGCCATATGTACATACACAATCATTAATAGTTCACCACATTTATTTCTGTTCAAAAAAAAACAAGTGAGTGTCAATCCTGCAAAAACATGCTTTTCTAAAGACATCAGTTGCTCTACTGACTTACTTTTAGAGTTATGTCACTTTATATTTGCGGGATTAGGATTTAACTTGATAAGGAGTCAGGAGCTTGTTTGTAGCATGACATTTTTGGCAGTAGGCCTTGAAATTTGGAAGTTCCTTACTTGAGATACGACAATGAGAATTTCACTGTCAGGACAAGCTGAAAATTCTGAGGCACTTCAAATTGTGAGATAAATGATGAATATTGCTATTTCAAATTAATGCTGAAGGTAAGGATTGTTAAAATGAACTCTGATGTCTCATAGGATTCTTGGATAACCTGAAGACTTTGCTGGTACATCATGACCAAACTGTCCGGCAAAAAACAACAGAAGTTCTCTCTGTAATGGTTTTACATAGTATTGGCAGGTAGGTGCAATTCCAAAGTTTACTGAATGGTGTGGGAAGTGATGTTTCAGTGAGAAATAAGAACAGAATTCCTAAATTTTGTCAGACAGATGCAGCATAAAGAAGAGCAGTTAAGATTAAATATCTTAAATATATGCAAGTTTTATTCTGTTGTGTTAAATCCGCCCTCCATTGTTGTTTTTAGGCAAGGGCTAATACGAAGTGGAGTCATTTCTGCACTCACAGGACTCCTGGATGATCCAGTAGATATCTGTCGGAAGAACACCCATCAGATTTTTGACATGATGGCAAAATTACCTGAAGGTATGAGGTTTTAAGCAGTTAAGTATTCAAGCAGACAATGCAGAGAGGAAATTGGGTAAATTCACCTATGCTCCGGATTTAATTTATTTCGTTTCTCTTGAAAGTCATATTTTAAAAAGGTATATTGTCTATTTTTGCTTATCTTAAGTTTTCCTTGGTTAACTTTCTTAAGCCTTATACAAGGTAAGGCTACCTGCTCACGATACAGATTCTGTGGACTGCATGCTTGAATTGGTATTTCAGATTCTTGAATCAAAGTTTTACTTTGTCCCTTCTGTCCAAGGTGTGGATCTGCTGTTCATCACAGTGCACTAGTTTCATGAGTGTTCTAATCTGAACATTAAACTTCTCTTCCAGTTGATCAAAATTACAATTTTAAAATTAAAATTTCAGTAGAAATTATCAATTAAAAAGTCATACTGTTTAAATTCATAGCAAAGTATATTGTCTGAGAAATTCAGTTTCATTACTGATACTTAAAAAGAATTAAACAAATGTTTAAAGCCTTGCTAACTGTACATGAATTCTAAAAGATCTAAAGAAGTATTTTTGATGCATGCAATCCTTTTTGAAATCCTAAATTATTCCATTCACATGAAGGGTGTTACTATGTTGGGCTAAACAACTTTGTGAACATCGGTATAGAAAACAAGATTTTTTGAAGTCTGTAAAAGGAGCTCTGAGTAATTACCCTTGGAAAAGGTGGTTTTTTGAGTCATGTATTCTGTTTATTTAGATAAAAATATAATATATGTGTAAAAACATACATGCCTGTATTTAAGGGTTTAAAGATAAGTCCTGGAGCAGAATTGTGTCACTGCAGAATGGACTCACATAAAGAGAGCTACTTAAAAGAAAAATGAAAAGGTGCAGAAGTTTTTGCTATGAGACAATTTGGGGAATTATCAGGGATAACCACAAATGTTTTCTAATAAGTAGTAAGAGTCACAAGGCCTGACAGAATTCATTTGACGTATTACAAATACAGAATTAGTCTCTGCTTGGTAATGCAACCTTTTTCAGCTAGCCAAGAAACTGTCTTTCTCTTTGCATTCACTTCTACACCTCACGTCCAAATAATGAGATAGGATATATCTTGGATCAGCTGGAGGAGGTCAGCAACTAATGCACCACTCCACTGATCTATTTCTGCTGTTCTCTAGAGCTGAGGTAATTTGCAGGGCCAATAAAGCAATGTGCTCTGTGCTAGACAAAAAGGAACAGAAGCTGTATATGCCCTTGGCATGATGTGTAGCTGTTTTAAGTGGGAAGTAGTCAATAACTCCAGCTAGCTCCATGCCAGGCCACCTGGGCTCTCTCCAAACAGGAGTAATTTAGGAAAACGTGGTTATTTTAAGCAAATCCACTTAGAGAGTATTTTTGATTCCTAAATTTAAGGATGTGTACCAGTATCTTCCAGGACCAGCGGGATAGTTAAAAAACCAAAAGGTGGGGGAATGCACAAAGACTGGGAGAACACTGAGGAGTAACATTTCCAGAAGAAACAGCAACTTAGTGGAAAGAATTAATGGGCAGAAGAAAGACAAAAATACATAGATATATGTGTTCATATAGAGGATGGAAGAGGGAGAAGGGCCAGCAGGAGGAGAAAATTAAAAACATTAAAGAAGTTAATAGCAAAACTTTCTCTCTTTGTAAAAACAATTAGTTGACATACATAATACTTGACAATGTTAGTGAAAGGGTGTTATGCAATGATAAATGACCTCAGCAATAGCAACTGCAAAAATAGTTCTAGGAAAAAATATCTTTCATTATGATGTGGTTAACACTGGAAAGGTTCAATAATTCTTACCCATTACATATCCTGTCATTTATGGGTACTTAATCCTTTTCGGCAAAGATTGAGGTGGAATGGGTGGAGCAATGGATTTTTAAGCTTGCCAGAACGTCTTATTTGGGAAGAGCCCAGGAGATAATATTTCTCTTACATTGCTGACTCTCAGTGTCTCCACTCTTTCACCCTTGAAAAATCGTAACCAATTGAATGTGTTGATAAGGACTCTTTAAGGATACCTTTTCCCTTCAAAACTTGTTTTGCTGTATGGAGTGCAAATGCTGAAAGGACAGATGGCATTCTTACTGCAGCAGATGGGACATCTCTTCTGTGAATGTTATTGTTGCCCAGGTAAAGTGAAATCCCAGCTGTATTAATGCAGCTCTTTCAGGTGGCAGTGCACTGCATCACTGATAAACCTAAGAACTGAGAAAATAAATGCAAATTTAATTGCATGATTTATCCAGGTGGGTGACTAAGAGTCAAGGGATTTAATTTCAGCACCTGTCTTCAGCCAATAGACTTTTTAGTTTTAACTTTGCTATGCCTCAGTTTTCTTATATATCAGAGTTTTTTTATACCAAAAACTCTGTATAAAACAGAATTTATTTTAACATCTTGAATTCTTCAGAGAGAAAACAGAGTAACCATGAATTACTCAGAATACTAAGATCAAAAAACCATAGCAATTAAATTTTTAGAGAGTTAATAGCAAGAAATTGCTATTCAGTTAACATGATTATGTGACTTGATTATTTAAACTTAATTATTTGCTTCTTTGTTCCTCTCCATGCCTCTGATTTTAAGTCAAGTAGGAGCACAGGTGGTGCTTCACTTTCTTTTCTCCTTCCCAAGATAGCTTTCACTCAATGAGGAATGGCTGCTTTCCTTTAGAAATCCCCTTGGGCCTTTGTTAAAATATCCTGGGTTCTCCACTTCATCGTCTCTAATACTTATGGTAGAAAGACCTTCTTAGTTGAATAAGGATTTGGTTTTTAATATAAAGTGTCTGTTACCCACCTGATAATTTACTGCACTTTTGGTTTTATCCAGCTTTCTTACCTCAGAGCTATGCTGTAATAAGTGCTGGTGTTTTCTTGTCACTTCTTTCACTAATCTGAAATGGCCACAGTCCGATGAAAGAAAGAGGTGAAGGAGGCAGAACATCTAATAGACCATTCATTGGAAAAGGGAGCCCTGACTCACTTTCCGCCTTTTCCACAGTTCAACTGGCTAATAATTGGATATTACATGGGAAAAGCAGATTAGACTGGAAATATTGCACAATTTCCCAGGCAAATGATAGCAATTTGATAGTAAACAAAGTTTAGAGGAACCTGTACTAGCAATTACTGTATATAGATTTTAATAAACTCGCCAAGCCAAGCAGCCTGTGTGCAAATATCACAAGCAGGCAGCAGTACGTTCTCACTACAAGTGAGACCTAAAAACTCTGTGTGCCATGAGAGACCTTTTGTACCTTGAAGGCATAGCCTCATTGGCTCTTTTGCCTCTACTCTTCAGGTGTAACAGTTGGCAGGAAATGCTTAAAGGGACCCCATGTCTCCAGTACAGGGATAAAATATCTTGTTCAAAATTAGATTAGAAGAAAACTTCACAAGCATTATCCAATTAAGTAACTGTTGTAACACTACTTAATGAACACACTATAGACGCATTCAGTATCATTTGAATTATTTATTTTTGAAGTGGACAATTTAAATGTTAATGTTATTAACCATTTTGTTTTAATTTTCTTAGAGCCCTTGGCTGAGATTTCTTGCACTAATCATAGTACATAAGGGGAACAAAAGTAGAAGGTGATTTTCCAGTGTGCATGTGTGTCTGTGTCTCTGTGTACATAGGTGCTTTACAGTTATCAAACGTATATTTACACACCAACTTTACACTGAGGTCTTTAAGAAGTCTTTTCTATGGCAGGGGAAAGAACCAACTGACCAAAGACTTAGGTCTGTATGATCCATATGAGATTTTCCAGTATAGTCCCACAGAGCTTCTTATGCATTCAAACTTTTGCCGGAATGTTACTCCATCCAGTAGTGTTTCTTTATGAGATGAAACCTGGATCTGAGGATTGCATCTCTTCAGTTTCCTTAACTTCACTAAACTGTAAATAATTTAAATTATTAAATTGAAATATCAAGACATTTAGTTATTGTTCATATTGCTCATCTTTAACCTTCTAATAACACATCACATTTTAAAAATAATTTTAAAAACCAACAAAAAAAGACTTTGGAGGCTATATACTACACAATCTGCATGGCTCCTGCTTCTTAGGAAATCTGTTACAATATTACAATACCCAGAAAGTATTTGGAGCAGTGGAACAGAATTGTCCGTTGGCAACTTTCACATTCAGCAATCCAGACACTACAACAATAATTTAAAAAATTGCTTTGTGATTTGTTTTTTAAATCTGTATTAAAAAAGGAACACTAACCTACTTCTTAAATATAATTTGGTTTTTCATGAAACACCACAAGATTTGGCAAAAAAAGATGTAAAAGAAGACCGTTTTGATGTATAAAACTCCTTATCAGTAAAAGAAACACCGACCTTAGTTTGGCCTATTCAAAGATTCATTTCATGTAGTTTTGCTGCATATTTGAAGCCATAAAGAGCAGAAAGAGCTGTTAGTCAGTTTGGAAATCACAAAACAGTTGCGCACCAACAATTCCTTTAATAGGCAAGGTGTCCATGAGAAACAGTAAAGCAGAAGTGTGTACATAGTATATGCTGAGAGTCATGTGCATGTGCATACATGATGGATGTGTACATACTCTTGACTGTGGATACCAATATTGTGGGCACATGCCCATCTCTACAAATTTAAGTAGTATTTTGCTTAAACTTTCTCATTCAGTAGCTTGAACTAGCTTTTCTCCCCAACACAATCATTCTGCTCCACATCCTGCAAACGAGTTCATCTGTCACTCACCAGATTTATATTTTGATGTCAATAAAATTTTAGGACAACTGGATGAGGAGTCATTTCTTACACAGAACATGATAACACTGCCACTGTAGGAAATTTAATGAAACAAATGGAATAAAAGTGCAGTGACTGTGGTGAAACATCTCCACAGAGTTAGGCCTCAATTTCTTTTTTTGTTTTTGTTTGGGGTTTTTGAGTTGTTGGTTGGGTTTTTTTTTCACTGGGGGGGTGTGGTTTTCTTGGAGAGGAGGCTCTCACTCTCCAGAACATATCTTTGGGGAAAATTATGTAGCAGGTTAAGGGGGCATAAGAGAAAGTGTGTTCAGATATCAGATTTCCCCTTTTCTCTCCTTGGGCTATTAAGCATTGCCCAATTTTTTTCCACTAGAAGTAGAAGAGGTTAGCCCCTTTTTTACCACTCCAGGAAAACAGATTAAGCCCAAGGATTCTTAGCAGAGGCCAATGTATTTGAGATTGTTCTGAATGATGACATCTGTCACTGCATCAAACACAAATTGTATGTTACTGGTATCAGTGGCACAGGTGAAGTGTGAGTAGATCTCCTTGGTCTCCTTGTTGCGATTCAAGTCCTCAAACTGGCGTTGGATGTAGACTGCTGCCTCCTCGTAAGTGTTTTGGCCTTTGTATTCGGGAAAGCAGACTGTTAAGGGGATGCGTCGGATTTTTTCTGCCAGGAGATCTTTCTTATTCAAAAAAAGGATGAGGGAAGTGTTGATAAACCAGTTGTTGTTGCAGATGGAATCAAACAGACGCAAACTTTCTGCCATTCGACTCTGCAGGAGAGGAAACAACAGTGTCAGCAATACAGCTCTGTCTGCTGCCCTGAGTAGGTAAACTCCATTTGTGAACAACTGAGCATGACTACCACAATTACGTTTGGAAATTAAAATCCAATGCTGCTATAGACTGAAAGCAGAGAGGTCCCTTAGAAATCAGCATCCGTCTTGAATGTTCCTGAGGTATTGCTGCCACTGTGACACTTACATTGATGCTGCTGGAGCTGTCCATGGTACCACGCACTTGGGAGGCCGAGTTTATTGCTTGGTTTACACCTATAAATAGGTGTAAAAAGATGTAATATTTTGAATAGAAAATATTCTAGATTATTAAAAGAAATATCACTCAAGTGTTGTCAAAAGTAGATACAGAAAATATCTCAATCAGGTATTTTTTGCAAGGTCAATGTTTTTCCAGCATGTTTAGGTTTCAGAAAATGTTATGCCTGCATCATGAGTCATGGGAGTGATCCAGGGTAAGTGAACAGCAGGGATCTGGGATATCAAAAACCAAGGGTATATTTTGTTTACAAGACTATTTGCAAATATGTGTGTGTTCCATTTGTCTGGCTTGTGTTCAGAGGGGATGAAAATAATCAGAGTCTGGGCATTTTTGTTGTTAACTGTGAAGTATTCTGGCCAAGTTCTCAATTTTGGAAGGAACAAACAGTGGAGGCAAGAGGATGACTTTGGTTTTTAATAGAAATGAAGTATTTTGGGCTTCATTCTCCTGAAATCTGTATCAGTTGTGTCTAGTACATCTCCCTTGACTTCACTACAGTCACCTGGTGAAATGAAGAGAGAATAATCATTCATTGTTTATTACATAAAAAGTAATATGAAATATTGTTTATTTAAAATTTACTTTTTATTTTGTTTTATTTGGGAATGAAAATATATTGTATTATTCTTATTTCAAAGGAAATCTGAAACAGTTTTGAACCTTCTCGTTACACAAAGCTGTATACTGAAAACATTACCCCTTAAAAATGCAGAGTTGCTGAAATAGGAGCAGAGTGGTTTGCATGAGCTTTTCAAATTATCTCTTATACCTTCCTCACTTTGTGTTTTTACTCCTTTTCATTTGCTAAGGATTGACTTGGTCAGAATTGCATCCTGTGTTCTCCAAGTTCCATGAAGGCATTGATTTAGCTCTGTGTTTACAGATGAAACCCACAGGCTGGTGGCAATTCCTGGCCACTTCCAAAGCCCTGGGTGCACAGGGTGCACCGGGAGGGCTGGCACTGCCTCAGCAGCCAGGGGCAAAGCTGACTCATGAGCCTTTTAAGGCACACTGAAGTACAAGCTGTCAGACAGTTCTGATATTGGGGGCTGTTTGTTTACTTCTTCCTTTGTAAGGTGGGGTCAGCTGACATTCCTAGCTACTTTATATACAGATTTATAGGTGTAAAAACATGCTTTAAAAATATGTTTGAGCATTTCTTTTCACAGTGCAAATACTGACAGAACAGATAATTCCCTAAAACCATCATACATCTGTTTTCAAATACTCAGAGTTTCCTTTCCTGATTTTGTAGCTGATAATAACCAAGCAAGAATTTTTTATCTCAGTCAAAATGGTTTTGCTATTAATACTCTGAAAAAAAATCTTTTAGAGGTAATATAAGTTTTTTATAGCCAATTCTCAGAACAATCATGCCAACAGGCTATTGCATTTTAAGGGATTTGTGTTCATTACTGTGTTTTGTAGTGAATCATAACACTGTCCCTCTACTACCAAATCCTCCATTGGAATCAGTAATCCAAGGACAAAAGGAGAGAGTTAAAACCTTTCCATAAATTGTGACGTGTTATGAACATGTGCAAGAGGACAGACAGTTTTAAATTATTGTAAACTTGGTGATCTCTTGTGTGATGTAAAGAAAAAATGAGTAAATTGTTGATCTTGACACCTCAGAAATTTCTTCTTCAATGTAATATTATAATATTCGCTGAATAGCTGAAAGTCTTGCCATATCTTAAGAAGTTACATATCCACAGTTCTAAGGTCAAGGCTGACACTAAAAATACATTATATATCCACTCATATACTCCCGGCATAACAGGCTCATTTCTGGTTTTGACAATATTGTAAAACTACTTCACATATCATAGGGAAAGTGAACTTTAGAGGGTTATGGCTTATTATAATAAAAATAGAATAAATTGTTGTGTGACTCCCAAAGGTGTAATGAAACAGAGTAAAATAATGATAGGCGTTCCTCTCTGCAGTGTCTTTTCCAGTTCTGGAATCCTGAAGGCAATATATAGCCAGGTGGTCAAAAAAAATGTGCTGCTGTAATTTTATAATTATACACAAGCTGGGGTATAAGCAAGATAATGCCAATGCCTTATCCAGATGGCCTTGTTGGGGGCTAATTGCAAATTCTTCTCTGAGCATAAGAACAAGGAATTGGTTGCTTAAGGGAAAGAACATGCTAAGGAACAGATGGCTGCTTCTATGCTTCCAATACTTTGCAGGCGCACAAACATCCGTGGTCTTCCTCTGGAACAGTAGAGGTGTGCTTAGCAGGAAGAGTTCTGAACAAGTAAGCGTTTTCAAAAGGGAAGACCTAGTTATCAAGATAGCAAGTAATTAAAAAAACAGAGTTGGTAAATGGAGCCAAATTGCAATGTAGTATCTCCTTACAGCTTTCACATTAAAGCTTTCTGATCACAGCTGGGAGAGCTTTGAAATTAAAAATGAAAAATTATGAAGAAAGAAACTATAACAAATAAGGGGATTAACTGTCATTTGTATTAAAAGCTTAAGAACTTCATCTTTTAGTCATTATTTCTCTTTCATCATCAGTATTTTATAACTGGTAGGCACTTGGGGATTTGAACACCTTAACTAAACCAAATCAAATGTATCTTGCATAAGCCATAAACAATAATGAATAAAATTTGTGCAGGAATAGTAATATTTGCTTTCCAGAAAAGTTAGAAAATCTTTAAATGTCAGTAAATCTTGGAATAACCAGTGGAAGCTGTTGCTATTTTCCTGGAGAGGCTTTCCTTGCAATAGTGGCTGACATTTAGCATATGCTGGTAGCTATGAGCTATTTCACAAAATGGCATGAAGTTTCAAATATCTTCTTTAGAGATCCATGACTTAAGACCTTCTGAAGAAAGCAGAGGAAGCTAAAGTATTTGAGGAGGGCCTAGTGGGCTAAAAAGGTAGTTGAATCAGTTGGATATTTTTTCCTTAAGGTTAATAGACAAAAAAAAAAAAAAAAAAAGGATTCCATTCTGAAATAAGGACAGTCTACAAAATAAATGAAGGAAATACCATTGCCCAGGACAGCCATAGTCAAAGCAATTCAGGAATTCAAACTATGATTGAATAAAGGCAGAGGGAAAGCAGAAGAATTTCACAAACAAAAATACAGAAAGCAGGAGATAGCTTGGGTAAATACGAAGAGACACTCTTTTCTTGTAAAAAAGACTACAATGAGTGCTAGTTGAAACGTCCTTCCTGTGTAGCAGTCAGGCAGTCCTGATTGAGTGCTGGGTAAGAGAGGCATACAAAACTATTGTATGATTCATCTTTTGTTCAAAGGAAGAAGACTCCTAGAAGAATGTATAGGCTGAGGTGGCTGCTGGTCTAAATGGGAAAAATTGTGATAATTTAATGAGTTTTTAAAAATTTCTTTCATCTAAAAATCCAAAAGAAGAAACTATGTGTTGGAGAGAAGTAAATAGACTTAATCCAACATCTCTCAAATTAAGAACCCCACTGAGGTAGAATTAAACTGGGTTGAAACATATACCTGTTTCTAGCCTTGGTATCTCCCAGAAGGGATGGGTAAGCAATAGAGATTTGACTAGACAAAATTGTTTTGGTTTCCAAACCTTTTCTCCCCAATCTTAGGAGCCCAAAGTTTTCCTGGAAAATGTTGGAATTCTGAACTGTCAAAATTAGAAGGGGTGACATAGAAGGGTAAGTCCCACTGTGAATTCACTAAGAAATGTTTTTAAGTCACTTAGCAGCTTAGCTTATTCTACAAGCAGACAAACTCATTATCCCATCACCCAAATAATTTGTTACATTGGTCTAAAACCACTGCAGGAAATCCTGACCAGTCACATCATAAACAAAACAGGAAGGAGCTCAGGGTAATTAGAAGCAGCTATGTCAATATAGCACCTATCATACAGATACATGCACATGCCATCTATTTATGTCCTTCCTACCGAAATTCCTCTCAATGTCCTGCATGTATGAGGACCATGAAGTGTAGAAAGGTAGAAACCTAATGTAGCGTGTTAGTTTATGCCACCACAATGAAGGGAAATTGAAAGGGATGGTAAAAGGTTTTATATTATAGGAATATTGAATCTCTACTATGAAATGAGCTTATAGAAGGCTGAGAAACATATGTATTATGAAGTGGAGCCCTGAAGAAATCTTGTGTGATTTTGATAGGGAGATACCTATTTGTATGGTGAGGGCAAAAAAATTTATTAAGCATGAAACAAGTTTGCTTTGAGCTTTTTTAATCAGATTCATTCTCAAATCAGTAGGAAACAATATATTAGCAAAAAAAAATTTGTAAACTACCAAATTAATTCTTTATATTAAAGATAATGTACTGTAATTCTTCATACTTACAGTTTGTACATGTGTACACATAGAACTGGTAGAGGAGGCAGTAGTCAGTATTTGATACCTCTTTTTCAGAGAAGCAAGGGAAAATAAACCTTATAAAGTGGTAGTGCAGCATACTATCTCTCATGATGGTTTCCTGTTGAGTATTGCTATTGTCTTTACATGAAATTCTATAGATGATAACCGAATGTGGCAGTATGAATGAGAATTACAAGAGGACCTTTAGTCTTGGCTATTGTATAGGATGACAATGAACAACATTATGAATATTTTATCATGTATGTTCTCTGTGACAGAAAACCCTGTAATGTTACTAAGGCTTACTGTGGACTAGACCAGACAAAGCAGATTTAATTTGGAGTATTACTTTAACAGAATCCTGAACATTTGTCTTTGAAAAGTGGTGCCTGAAACTTCTCAGGCCTGCAGTGAAACAGCAAGTCATGTCTTAAGAGTACATGCTAAGTTAAACATCAGTATGTAGTGGTTACATACATGTAACACATTTAGCACTGACAGACTGGGGTAAAGCAATCTTTAATACTATCTATCAAAACTATTTTATATTCCTGGATCAGGAACAATGCAGATTTATTAATCGTACTAAGTACAATCTGACACCAAGCTATGGTTGTGGTAAAGGAAGCTGAGCTGAGAAAGAAGTTTGATTAAACTTGCTGACTGGAGGATTAGATTTTGAGCCAGGGGATTTCCAAGCAAAGGAGCAGGACAACAGGTGCTTCTGCTAGGACCTTTAAAGTAAAGGGAACTTAAAGAAAGGATATCTAGAAAACTCTTAGAAGAACAGTGAAAAAGGTTACTGAGTTCAAGGATCTGAAAGGGTGGGACATTCATCATTCCACAGAAATGCTAGAAGATCCAGATGAAGGCTACTCCTGTATGTCTGGCCAGGGTATTAAAGGCTGTTCCACAAACAAGGAAAGGGGCAAAATAGAAATGGGGACATACTCATAGACTGTTTTATTGCTGGTCACCGACTATACATATCTTTTAAGTAAGCTGAAGTAGAGGAAAATTATATTTAGGAGTCACAAAATGGGCATGTGATAGGTGTTATATTTATCACTACCCATAAGAGAATTACAAGTCCAGAGGAAAGTTCTAGAGAAAGGTATGTTCAAGAGAATAGAAATACGGGACAGTCAATATTGGTCCTGTGCCTGATAGAACAGCCACACAAGTCAACACTTCTGGGAAGCACTAATAGGGATAGATTGGCCAAAGTAATGCTGCTGCAGCTGACACAGGCCAAAAGAAATTTAATGTCGCTGAGGGCCAGCATATTAAAACCTACACATTTCACAGACAGTGTCCAGCCAGGGCAGTGCTGCCAGGGCTGAGGTAAAAGTACCCAAGAGAATAATGAAATGGGCAGGTAGTTTGGTTTTTCTCCGTAAAGGAGGGCTTGCTGTGTTTCAGTTGCTCAGCAAACAACTATTAACACTCTGCTTTTACTGCCTCAAAGGTCAGCAAAGTTTCATGCTACAGAAGCCTCTGGACACTGTGTTATGAGTGCATGTGCTCTGCTTCTCTGTGTATCATTTTGGGGCACAAGCAGTTCTAAGAGGGCAAACATCCCAAAAAAGGAATGTAAAAATAAATCTCCAGGGTCTTTCATAGTGCCAGAAAATTAAGATTTCCTGAGTACAAATTGGGATCTTCACATAGTTCTAAGAAGTAAATTTGCAGCATATAATACCTATGCTTGCTTTGGGGAGGTGGAGTTTTTTAAGTGTTGTATGATATCCCAGGCAAACTGCATATTTCTGGAGGTTAGCAAAAATCTAGCTTAAAAACATTTTCATGATAAAAGCATATTCATTTAAAATCTCACAGTTCTTGAAAATATATTCAAAGTGTCTTTAACATCCATATTTCAGTTGTAAATACCTGGGTGTTTTATCCTTAGATTGAGTTTTCTATATGGTAATAGAGTCCAGCTTTTCTATTCCTGGTAATATATTTCACTTGCTTTCAACACTTATTCAGTGTTTTCAAGTGGGGTGCGTTTTTTGGTTTTGTTTTCTTCCAGGCCTTTAGGTTACTTGCTGAGCTCAAGAGCAAAAGGAACATTTCAAACAAATATTCCACATAGCTGAAATGTTGCATAGTTTTCCACATAAAGTGGTCCGGGACTTCAGCTGTCCTTGTTTGAGACCCTTAAGCTTATTATCAGCCTTCTGTGTCTAGACAGTCATAGAATCACAGAATGGTTTAAGTTGGAAGGAACCTTTAAGATCATCTAGTTCCAGCTCCTGCCATGGCAGGGACACATTCTGCTATCCCAGGCTGCTCAGAGCCCCATCCAGTCTGGCCTTGGACACTTCCAGGGATGGGGCGTCCACAGCTTCCCTGGGCAACCTGTGCCAGGGCCTCACCACCTTCATAGTTAATAATTTCTTCCTACTTTCCAATCTCTGTCTACCCAGAAGATGTAACTTAACACTGCATTGACCTTCAAGGAGAGGCTGAGGGAACTGGGCTTGTTTGGGCTGGCAAAGAGGAGGCCAAAGGGTAACAGCTGACAATTACCTGAAGTAATGGTGATGCAGAACTCTCCCCAGCAGTAGCAGAGGAAAGAGTAAACAGCAATGAACATGAACTGAAGCTCGGGAGGTTCAGATTAGAAGTTAGGTTTTCTCTAGAAGACTAGCACAGCTCTGGAACAATTTGCTGAGTTTTGTGAAATCTTCATCCATAGAGAATTTTCACTCAACTAACTGATAAAGCCATAGCTGGCCTGATTTACTGTTGGCAACAGTCCAGACATTCAGTGATCACATCCAGCCTACATTTCTGTAATTCCATATTCTGTGAAACCATATTTATAGTTGAATGCATAAATAAGAAGTCAATTTTATGCACAGTTCTGAGCAGGTCTCAAACTTTGCCTCCCGAAGAGACAAATCCCAGCACAGGGGCTATTCTTTGATGGAAAGAGTCACTATCCTGTTGTTGAGGCGGGATGAAAAGGAAATAGTTAAAGAATGGAGTTGTGGCCTTTGTGGAATACCCAGGGTTTACTGTTTTCTGTTCTTTCATGCTCTCTGATCTTTAGAATAGCCCTTAAGCTATTTAAATAGTGCAGAAATCTGCAAGAAAACTACACAGAAATACACAATTAAAAGGGAAATGTTTATTCACTGTTGCAGGCTACTGACTAACCTACCTTTTGTATAGTTTATTCATAACCCAAGCTTTGGCCAATACTATATGTGTAAAGAAAGAATTTTTATTGCACCTTCTTTGAAATGGACATTTTTCTAATACATCGCTGAATGGTAAAGGGTATTAATAGGGTGAATGCTGTTTCCTGACAATTGTCTTAATTGAAGTAAAACAGTATATTGCATAAGAGGAAATTAATATTTTTTTTTAATTAAAGGACTCAGTTACTTTTTCCCACTAGTGTGCCACTAGAACACTAGTGAGTTCAGTAATTTTGTGTAATGGAATAATGGCAGGGAGACAGATTGCAAAATCTCATGCCTGTGAATGCCCTTTCTCTGAAGAAAAAACACATATGATATAAAGAAAAGAGGGCTTATCAAATAAGTAGGTTTTCATTTCAACCTAATCAAGCCCAGATTTCAAACAAGACTTCTGGATCTTTATGAAAGCTAATAGCTGTAAGATGAGGAATCATTTGTAACAGTAGCATTAGAAAACAGAGAAAACCAGCAAGAATTATCATAAGCATGGAATGACTATCACATGTAATTAAATAAACTACTTCTTTTCAATCTGGAAAAAGAAATAGCTGAGAGAGAACACAGCAGAGTTCATAAAACCATGAATGGTATGGAAATGTTGAATAGCAGATGATATTTTCACCATTTCTTACAATGCAAGATGTAAGAAACATCAAATTCATTTCTCTGACAGCAGACAAGTATTCCTTCCATACAGTGCATAATTGAATGTAAAACTCTGTCATGAGATATTAGAGAATTATAATGATAATAGTAAAAGTCAGAAAAGTGTAATTGAGTTCAAGAAGCAATTAAATTAAAAGGGCACTTAAACAGAAAGATGTTGATGCAGTCTGCTGTTCAGTTACCTGGGAGGGTAAATTGCAGGAAATACCAGTGTATGCTTGATCTGTTCCCATATTCTTTCCTAAATGTCCATTGTTGCCCACAGTCAAACAGACTGTTGCAGGTACTGGCTGTGACCTAGTACAGCTGGTTTGTGTGTTTTGGCTGTCAGAACAGCTCATCCTTGGGGAGAAACCAGTTGTTTATTTCCCTGTTGGTGAAAACCTCTCCTTTATGTAACCCATGTAAAATCACTTCAGTTCCCCGGCAATTTTGCCTTTCCCATTAGTCTTGTCCAGTTTAGAAAAAGTTTGTTTCACACACTTCACTATCATTTGAAGCAGTGAGTGTTTCTCACTAAAAGGTAGGCAAAGGCTCTTGGCAGTAGAAGTACAGACCTCTAGTAATTTGCATTGTCCAATGCTGGAGTGTTTGAATGACAGGAAGATAACTAGCAGAAAGAAAGACAGAAAGAAAGAAAGACAGAAAGAGAGAGACTGGTCCACATTGATGATGAACCAGTTTTCACCAGAAAAAGTTGGCCAGTTGTTTAATTGTTCAGTAGTATCTGAACAATAAAAGCAGCCTATTATACACCAAAAAAAGGTAAATGGCCCTTTATACTGAGAAATTCACTGCAGTGAGAAAAAAAATTCCCACAGACCTTGAGACCATTTCTCAGACTGTGGGACATCTGGAAAGGGATGCATTTTGCCCTCACAGCTTAGGCAGCTGAAATTTTTGCAGGAGCACTAGCTTCTTGTTTTATTGCACCTTTGAAGATATTTTAGGTAGGATGCTTACAGAGTTTAGTGCAGCAAGTGTTGTTAGTGTTGTTCTTCTGGGAACAACAGCAGCACTCCCTTTGTAACCCCTTCCATGTTGCAAAATTAAGGTAGCAGGAGCAAGTGGTTATTTTTAGCACCTTTGCCTGTAATTCTAACAAAGTTCTTCCCGTTGTGGGGGTTCTGAGGTTGCCTCCTACTAACCTGGAAGAAACAAAGTCTGAGGGGCACAAAGGTCAGTGTTCAGAGTCAAGAATGAAAAGGCAAGAGGAAGAAAGCTGAAGGGAAAACTGCAAAGCAGCCTCAAGCAGAGGGTCTAAATCTGAGTCTGATCTTGGCCTTTGTTGCAAGCTGAGAAAAGTACTAAGAGTGCAAAACCAGCATGTTTAGCATCATGGAGAATCTTGTCTTCACTTTCAATAAATTCTTCTGGTTTTAAGTAGCATTACTAGGATTCAGATCAAATCAGTTTCAAGAGATAATTTCTGTGAAGTCATTCCAGAGCAGTTGGAGAAGAATGAAAGAAATGGTGATATATGCTGAAAAAAATTGCTTCTCTCATATTTGAGATGGGAATTCTAATCTGTTGGGCTACAGAAAAAGTAAAAGTAATTTTGTTTGATCAAGGTTGTATTTAGGAAAACCCCAAACAACCCGACATTGTGGTCTCAGGTTACATGAACACATTTTTTCTTCACTGAACTCTGTCTCCTTCAACTTGCAAGATGGACAATGTCACGTGCTAGTCAATATTTGTCTTTAGAGTCACAACTCAATTTATAGACTTGTGCTTTACTATAGATTTACTATTTATGAACTGCTCAAAAAACAGAATTACTGGTTTCTTCTCAAGCTTATAATTATTGTATCTGAATATTTCATTGACTACGTTTGTTTCCACAGCATGTTGTCAGATCAAGCGGTGCTGTTAAAAGAAACTTATAAATAGGGAATGAAACAATCTATACAATGAGAAATTATGGTTAGAAGGAACCCAGTAATTCTAGACACCCAATCTCATTTTCTAGAACATAAGTTTTCAGTACATGTATTAATTTATTTAACAAAGTTTAATAGGTTTTTCAAGCTATTGGTGATATCCAGTATAGCTCTGAATAATCAGACCTACTACAAATCAAATCACAGAATCTCAAATTAGGTCCCTTTGAGAAAAGTAAGGAAGAATGTGAGATTACCTAAGAAAATTGTCATTTAATAAACACATTGGAAACTGAAAGGAACATGGACCTATGCCAGGTTCTAATAGTTTTTCAGTAGCATTCCCTTGCTTTAGCCATATTAACTTTCTGTTTTCCCATAATCTTATGTTCCATTCATTTCACATTTTCCTCCCTCTGCTAGACATGATAGCAGTGTTCCTGCAGTTGACAGTCTTATTTATCACATGAGCCCCCATTAATCGTAGAAAAATCATTGCATTCATTGGAAGAGGCATAAAACCTATGGGAAAAACCCATCATCAATATAAAGTTGGAATCAAAATATACAGAAACAAGACAGTCAAAATAAGGTTACAACAACATTCGCCCATTTACTAGCTCTTCATTATTTGATCGCACCCGCACACTTAAACTCCTCTCCACCTCATCCTCAACCCACAATGCTTCACAATCTAAACTTACTCCCAACCTTCTCACTCTTCCCGTGCTGTTTCCTCCCCTGACTTGTACATTCCAGATGAGAAACAGTGCTTATATAATTTTGTACCATTAGAGGCTGATCAGATCTCCATAATAATGTTTCATACCATTCATATTAGCACAGAAATTTGCGCAGTTTAAAATAATTCAAACTTGCAAAGGAATTAGGAAAAAACCCAGCATCTCTGAGACCATGGCTGTGCCAAATATTAAGGAGATCTTGTTAAAATTGTGAAATTCTTAATTGTTTCTCTTGTTTAATGATGATTGGAAGTATTTTTTTCCCTGCAAATGAATAATTTTTTAAATCATCATTTTACCATTTGCAGAAAGGTAGAATTATTGTCTTTTGTCCCCAGCTGCCTCATGACTAGTCTGGTACAGCAAGAGTCAGTCATTTTGGCGTATTTAAGTGTGTCTCCAGGTATCAAGCATCTGACAAAGCATCTTGGCTGTGGCTACTTTTAAATTGATCCTACTGTATTATTCTAAAATTCCTTCTCTCCTACACTGGGGAAAAGCTCTTGTGGTACTTTACACTAATCCTAGAATATGCAGTGCTAGAAGATAGGGCTGTGCTTTTTGTGCATCCATCACCAAATTTTATTATTCATTATGTGTGTGCATTTCATGTAGACTAGATGTTTTTTCCTTAAACTGCAGGATTCCATACGTCTAAGTATGTCACATTATTTATTTTAACTTGCCATCTAATAATTCCAACTGAAATTGATAACTGAGATCAGGAGGAGTATCCTGATCTCAGTTATCAAGTGAGATAACCGAGATCAGGACACTGATCTCAGAATCAGAATTGCTGAGACTAATTGAGTTACACAAGGAAGTGTCTCATGGGACTCTCCTGCTCTCAGGAGACAATAGAAACAGCATTATTGGCTTATTTCAAAAACATTACCATGTCACTTTTATTGGTTCTTGTGGGATCACAAGGGGAATCATAGGAAGTGCTGGTAGAGTAATGACAAGTTGGATAACAGAATAGAGCAACAGGGAAGAAAAAAAAAGGAAGCTGCTGGAACATTTGATCTTCTGTTATTACAGAACTACAAATCATACTAACTTTTTTTTTTTTTAGATGTTTATTCTGTGTGAGTAACAATGCAGTAGCCTTGGCAGCCTGCCTGATGTCTTTTGCAACAAATCAACTTCTAGTGTTGCCTCTGTAAAATAACTGCTGTCTGGTTGGAGGACTCTTAATTAATGGATCTAGGATTGAATCAAGAAAGAGACATTCTGAGAAGTACTTATACCAGAGGAAACAAGGGGAAAAACTAACCAAGTTACCAGCTTTTGCAGGCTGGAAGGGATTTCATTTATTTGCAAGGCTGCTTATCACTAGTCCATTTCTTGGATTTCTTAAGGAAGTGTAGATTGATTTTCTATTCAATCCATTAAAAGGGAAAAGGCTGTATTTTGGGTTGTGTACTGCTTTCCTATTTTCATCCTAGTGTTTAAATATTAGGTCAGAAATACTGTAATTAATTTTGTACCCAGTTATAACAGAGGATAATTTTGGTCCAGTGACTCCTGAACCTGTCCTAAGCACAGAGAGAGAACCCGAGATGCCTTCTCCTCCAACTTCTGTTTTCCACTGCATTAATTTCAAGTCCCTCTTCAGGTTTCCATGGAAATAGCAGAGAAGTGTGCTTATATTCTTGGCATTAAAATATTCATAAAAAGGGATAAAGAGATGGTTTAAATGACAGATGCTGTATTGCCGAAGCAGGCAGTCAAATTTAGGGTTCTTGTCTGTAAATGGTCATGTGTGTGAGTGAATGCATTCTGGAGAGAGCAGAATAAATCCCTTGGAGAGAGCAGAATAAATCCCTGACAGCAGTAGGAGAAGGGATAGGCAGGACAAACCTGATCTGCAGAAAAAGCAGGAATAGAATGTAAGATTTCCCAGAACAATGCAAAATAAAATGCTGCTAAGTTTTTGCTATCAGAAGTTGAAAGCTTTCTCAAGGGCACAGAAGATGATTTAAACTTGTAGAATTACTTTTGGTAACTGAAAAAAATATTTTACAACTCCAAACTATTTAATTAAATTTTAAAGTCTTACCTGTATAAAGCTTCTAATTCCTTTCACTTATTGCAAATGGAATATTTGATACAAAATTAAAAATTCACCCTTTTGAAAAGGCTCTCATACGTTTGAACTCTGAATACATTTAATGTTCTAAAATAACTATAAAACCTCAACATTCTTTGAATCTTAGAAAATCTATTTGGAAGCAGGAAATACACTGACTTACGTATATTTTTATTCATGAATCTTACTCAGACTAATTATTTTGGTTTTTTACTCATTACAGAGAGTTGAATCTTGAGCACTACTAGAATTATTCTAGTAGTATAAATATGCGTCTATATTCTGATTCAAAAGATAAGCTCCAGTTCTTAAAAGACCATAGTATGGGAGGATTCCACTGCAGTACTTTGACCCTCAAGGAGAATGGAATGCAGTATGTAATAGAAAGGCAACTTTTAAAAATCTATGAAAAACAAACAGTAAAGAGACGTATAATTTAAAACCCTGCTGTTAGAATACTTACTGCATAGAGACTTGGTATGTTTTTCATTTTCCAAGAACAAAAGTATTTTTGAAATATAAGTTTATGAAAACAAACACTTCAATATGTCAAAATACTGTCACTTTTAGTAGTGGAAGTCAATGGTACGTTGATGTGGTCAATATTGACTTGTTTGCATGAAATTACTCTGAAAAAAAACGGCAAATCATAAGGCAGATGACCAGTGCATGCTAATGAAGAGCTATCAAAACGTTTATTAGTCTTTATCTATAAAATCAGCATGACTTCGGTCATGTTTATTGGTAAATCCTTTTTTTGAAAGACATTCAAACAAGGGTAATATACCAGCCTGCTAAACATATTATCCAAGCTCTGTGTGCAACAAATACTCCAAGACATTTTTATGCTACAAAAAGTGTTTAAAGAAGTATGTTTTCCAAGAACATCTTTTTTTTCATAAGCCATACACCTCTGGAACTGGGAAAAGCAAGACAGAATAAGGAAGATTAAGCCACTGACACAAGCTGATAGAGCGATCAAGAAATAAAGCCTTCATCTCCACTGCTCTACCACAGAAAAGGAACATTATAATACAGAGAAGTTTAGGAATTGTTGTTGTACAGTCACTGCAGATACGCTATTTTGACTGCATTTTTGAAGTTTAATAATTAAAATTTTAAAAATAATACACACCCTTTCATACACCATTCTGTATTATGATGCTGCCATTCAGGCCTCAGCTCTGGGGATCGGGCTCCTTCTTGAAATGGCAATGTATGACATAAACACTGAATCAAGAGGAGCACATCAAAAGGAACATCAAGGACTTAGAGGAAGCATTTGCCATCCTGATGAACAATGAGAAAGAAAAGCAGGACACAAAACAACTATTGAAGGAAAGCTCCTTTGAGGATACATTAGAGGATTTAGACAGCAATGGCTCAATCATTCTTTCTGGAAGGTGCATTTGACAGCCATATTATACTTCTGTTTTTTAAAAACTTATCTTCTTCCTCCCACCAGAAATACCACATGCCCTAATCAGAGCTGTATGACACAGATACCACTTTACCACTTAATTTTAAGAACAGTAGAGATATTTTATGTCCAGGATTTATTACTGTGGAAAAGCTGTTGGTTTCCAGCTTGCACTTTTGGATAATAATGTAATTTCCGTATTGTTCAGAGGATAATCTTCTTCACAACAGAGAAAGCTTCCCTACTTATATTGTACCTATACATTGAGCAATACAACAAATTGCATATAAAGCTGATTTCTAAATAGGAAAGTCAGCTTTATGAGTGAGAAAGCAAGATATCATCCAGGATCTATTTACCAATAAAGGAAACAATTGAGAATGTGCAGTATTAATAAAGAAAATTCATACTAATAAAAATTAGCAATTTCCTCACAGCAAATAATGAATGCGAAGAGCAAAGAAATACAGAAGTATTAATCAGGAAAGCAGAGTACAAAGAATTAAAATATGGAGCCTGCTTTTGCTCATATTAAAATCAGTGGCAATAATATTTTCATTCACTCTGTTGTTTAAAAACTACTGTCAATAAAATGAAATCAGCGTCTTCAATATAATCTGCTGGAATTCTGTACTATTTCCAAGTACTTCTCCAGTAAAACAAAGATTTCAACTATTAAGCTACATGTATGATAATATAAATATAAGGATTTTCGGCATCTAGTTGTATATTTTACAGGACTCTTTATTAAACCACTACACCCATCCAAGCCAGGAGCAGACATTTTGCCAGGCGAGTTCTTCCCCGCTGGCTCATCTTTTGGCACATGGGGACAGCCTGCCATGCTCCTATGCCTTTAAAATTTCCTTCTTGAAGAATGTCCAGCTTTCCTGGACTCCTTTGCCTTTCAGGACTGTCCTCTCAAGGGGCTCTGTCAACCACTCTCCTAAGCAGGACAAGTTCAAGGTGTCAGTTCTGCTGATCTCCCTCCTTACTTTCTGAGAAGTGAAAACTGTCATTTTGTGATTGCTGTGCCAATGCAGCCTCCAAGCAGCACATCACCTACCACCTCTCCTATTCCTTCTGAAGAGTTTCTGGCCATCCATTGCAGCACTTCAGTTGTGCCAGTCATCCCACCACGTTTCCGTGACGGCAACCATGTCACAGCTTTCCTGCTGTGCAGTGGATTCCAGCTCCCTGGTTTCTTGCCCATGCTGTGGGTGTTGGTGTAGGTGTGCTTCAGTCGAGCTACTGATCTCACCAGCTTTTGGGGGGGAATGAGCACTCATTCCTACACACGACAATTCTCAGGCTTTTCCATGGTTTCTAACACATCAATGATCTTTATGTCTTTGCTGCACCTGGATTAGCCTTAGCTTCCAGAAAAGGTGGTTCAGCCTCATTTCTAAAAAAATAGAATTAAAATCCCCACTATTTCAAGGTGGTATTTATCTGGCCTAACTTCCAGCCATTTGTTCTTACTTTGCCTTTCTCTGCTAGATTACATATTTCTTTAAATATTGAGCATTTTTTGCTCCTTCAGGTATTCATACACTAAGCAGGTACTGCACAGTCTTTTTAGCTCAACAAAACGAATTAACCTTTTGAAACCTTTTAAAATGCTGTAAGTCTCACTGTGGATTGCTGGATAGCAATGACAGCCAGATGCTCTGCAGAACATTGCCTCCAGGACATTTTAGGCACAGCCACAAAGCATTTACTCTTGTCGACCTTTCGTTTTATTTTTTTTTTACATATCTTTAACCTCCTTTGTTAACCCCTAACATTTCCAATTCAATTGGGTTATTTTCCTTTTTTCATGTGTGGTTTGTTGGGGGGGCTATTTATTTATTTACTTCTAATTACTGCTTTCATTTGATCTCTGAAGAACAGCAAAGGCACTATGCAAGCTCCTACTAGAACCATCGCTCTCCGTAGCACTGCCAGGAGAACCCATGTTATCAGACTACACCTAATACAGGCTTTATAAAAATTAGTGTACTCTGACAAGTCAAACGACATCCCTTGTCAGTATTTTCAGGCCGCTACTGCAT
This sequence comes from Pachycephala philippinensis, assembly GCA_013397055.1. Lineage (NCBI taxonomy): Eukaryota > Metazoa > Chordata > Aves > Passeriformes > Pachycephala > Pachycephala philippinensis. The sequence continues at coordinate 409,260 of VWZT01010542.1, read as the reverse complement.
AAACATTTACACCAGTGGAATTCCAACTGGTTTGGGGAAATATTAATGGAAATAAGCTCATTGCTATGTCAGAGATGCAGTGGGAAAGCTCAAGGTGCTGGAAGCAGTGGGAGCTTTGGCAGAACACGGCTGAAGCCCTTTGTCAGCTGCTGGGACACCCCAGCGCCGTGCTACCAGGGAAACAGCAGAGGGAGATAACGTCAGGGTGTTAAACCGGAGGTGCAGCACATATCTGACATACCGTCATGGCGTTCTAGAAAATCAGTTTAGTCACAAGCTTTCTCCCCATAACTGATAGACTGAAGGATTCTTGCTTCTTATTTTATGCTAAATTGTCTTAAACTATTATCAGTAGTTTATTTCTACTGATGGTAAATGGCTGGGAGTTGCAAAGTGAAATATGGCCAGTCAGTAAATAATGAGAAAAAGTATACAGAGAATATGTGGACTGTGTATTTTGAAAGCAAGTTGTTTCAAACAGCTTAATAATGGAAAGAAAGGACAGTATCAAGCTTAAATATCTAAAAAATAAGTGACAGGAGTTAGAGAGCTGAATTAATTGGAGTAGAGGAGTTATTCATTGTCTGCTAATTTTGAAGTATAATCAGGGGACACTGTCATTGGTTGACAAGTTAAAAGTTTAACTGAGCATATTAATAGCTTTCAAAAATGCATTTTGATGCTCAAAAATCTTTCCCAAGTTACAGGCATACGTATTCAGTCCTGGCAGCACACAATCAAAAACAGAAAAAAAAGGCTGAAAGCAGTAAAACTGCAGCAACAAGCGCAAAGTACTAAATCTCTGTAAGTGTATAGGATCTGTTTAATGCCCAAGCTTATTTAATATCTTAGTTAATGACAGAAAGAATAACTGTAGTCACAGATAACACTACAGTAAAACATGCCATAAAGACAGGCCAGGTTTAAGACAACAATATAGCAGAATTAATTTCAACTGTATGCCAAGTCACTGAGATTTTTTAAATTCATTTAAGTAATTAAATTCAGGGATTTTGCAGAATTGACAGAGTAGTCATTAATGATCCTTACAAAGGAAACAGCCAAAATGAGTTTCAACTTGGGATAAGAGTTTTGCATCCACAGAATATTTTCAATGCAAAAAAAAAAAAAAAAAAAGGAACAAAGGAAGTGTATCTGAAAGGCTCTAGTCTAGATTAAGTGCTGCTTCAAACTGCCCCATGAGAGAATATTTCTAGGTATGGTTTCATGGTCAAATATTTGTATTTGCAAAACTTTATAGCTTAAATAAAACTGACCACCTCTCCAGAAACCTCTAACAAGTACCTATATTTTCTTAAGTTGTAACATTTCTGCCAGGGCCTAGAATGGCTCCTTTTACCAGTGCTGTTCAACTCAGCCAGAACATGCTGATGGTGTAACCACCAAGTGGTTTTGACAGTGTTGCATTGATTAGTATAAAAGGTTATTAGCATGATTACCCTGTAAGGATATTAGTATAAAGGCAGTAGACAGACTTAATAGTAAATTCTAAAACAGAGAACATGATGAATTCTGTAGCCCTCCAAGAACAAGAATGCTCAGGGACCAGTCCGTGGACAATGCTGACCTGCCAACATAATTGATTTGACCTGAAATCTAAATTACTGACTTGTAATAATGGAAGAAAGTTCTGAAAAACCCACCACCACCAAAATTCACTCTGAAGCTGTATGAACAGCAAGGATCCTCCTTTGTTCCAGCATTTCTGCTTGTTTTTAAGGCTTATTGGACTCCACTACACTCTCCAGGGTTGGCATACCACAGAGAGTTGCTACAGCTTATACACTTACAAAAATAACCAAAAGTAGATGTTTTTCTAGACCAGGATGGAATTTTCCTTTTTTTTTTTTTTTTCATGTTGGCACATTCCTATTCACTGTGGTTGTTAAGTAGACAACATACAGAATTATGAGAGATGATATCCACACTTCTCTACACTGGATTAATTCTAAGTTTGTAAATTCAACCCACATTATTCTTTTCATGGCATTGGACTTCAAGTGGGATCTTGACCCCTTACAATACAGCCAAGTGAATTTCCAAGCTTCACCTATATCATCAGTGTTTCTCATATGTCTTTTTAAAAGTTGCTCATTTTATTGTAAAGTTCACATAAAAAACTACATATTTTCATTACAAAGAAGTAAAACTGATTGCCTGAACTATGCCACTCTACTTTATATGCATTAAGTTTCAGAGAATCTAATTAACTTCTGAAGATTAAACCTCTAAATGTCCAAGAAGCATATTTTTCATAAGGCTAGGCCAGGCCTGGCACATGTGCCTCACAGCCCTAAAATTATGTGGCATTCCTTACTGTTCAAGGGATTCTTCAAGGAAAAATTTAGAATTTGCATGTAAGTAAATTATTTGCAATACAGTCATCTAGAGAGCTGCACATAAAGATGACAATATGCTGTCAAAGAACCTTGTATTGCTCTGGTGTATTCCTCTTCTAACTCCTCTCATTGCCTTGCTGTAACCAGTTCTCCAATTTCATTTGTATCTTTTCTATGACAATATATTTGGGAAGATGTTCGTGGCTTTCCAACCCTGTTGAGAGAGGCAGAGACATTCAGTTCCTTTCCTTCACAAACTGGTTCTTTATCCAATTGATATTATCCAGTGTATATGATCAACTCTTCTGCCTGTCAGTGTCAGTGGCTTTCTGACTCATTACAATTCTCCCAGTGCTTGACAGGTGCCTTGTGTTCATGTGTACTACACTGGTGGCTGCTTTAATCCTGCAGTTACAGAGCAAGCTTTACTGCCTCTACATTGATAGGCATTACTGGAATTCAGCTGGGTTTTGGTTGGGGGCTTTTCCTTCTTTTAGAGTTTGAAGAACAGTAGTGTTACTGGATAACTGAGATTTTAACTTAGGTTCTGTTTATTAATCTGTCAGTACTCATATCTTTCCACCTAAGAACTATTCTGAGCCTGAAGTTCATAGGATATTTAGGAGCATTCTGCCACTCCTGATGCCTCGATGTTTTATTTACCTTAGTGCTGTAATGCTTGGAATGAATTTAAAAATCACAGCAAAACACCTTACCTAGTCTAGGAGTTTTGAAAACAGCCAGTCACAGAGACCAAAAAGAGAGTTACATAATTTCTCAGGCATTTGTCATCGGGGGATTTGAGCTACTGCCTGCTGTTACCTAAATACACCGGGAAATTCAGTCATCTAATTCAGGTGTAACTCTGACAACCAACACTGGATACCAAAGCAGACAAATACTGTCCAGTAGGTCCATTACTTCTGTGCCACGGTTTTCCAAAACACGTAAAAGTCTTTCTGTTGTTGCCCCTGTGAATTTCTTCTAAGCCTACTGCTCTACAGTGACAAAAATACTTATTTATCTGTAGGTTTTAATACGGGGTTGTCTTAGGGATTAGTCTATTGACATGAAATAGATAAGCCTCACAGCAAAGCTTCACAGGCTTTTACAATCTAATACTGGCATCTTCCTGCAATCATACAATGGCATTAGAATGTGTCTATTTTTTATATTCCATAGTGTGACACATTATCATATTTATGACTTTTTTTTTCCAATTAGAGGAAATAATTTAGTGAACATACAGACAGAATTATTTGCCTATAAAGTTACTGTTGGTATCTGAAGTTAGTATCTTTGCATAGAATGTAAAGTTCAGAGTAAGGCAACAAATCCAAAACATGAAAAATTGCTGTCCTGTGTGTTCTGTGTGAGAATATCCACATAAGAAGCATACAATTATAATGAACAATGTAACCAAAAAGAAATCTTTAGACTTGAAAGAATGTCAAGTAAAAAACCTGCAAATTGGCAGTTGATCGATCATTTTGTGTTGTGTATATTGGTTATTTTACTGCTGTTTACATATTTTAGAAGGAACATGCTTGGATACAAGTCTTGAGGCTGGAATTGTGATGCACTACTATATAAAGCTAAATTTTGGTAAGGGACTATATATATTACTTTCATAAGTGAAAAAAGGCTAGAATTTCATTTGCAGTGCTGAAAGATTACACACATGAATGCTGAAGTCATCTAGGCTTTGCTCCCACACAAACTTCACTCTGAAAAATCTTGAAATGGAAAAGCTTCATAAAAAAAATGGAACAGTTTAGGTCAATCTTTTTTTAGGATTCCCAAGTGACTTACTTTGTCAGAAAAACGTTTTCTGACATGATGTTTTACCACTGATAATAATAGGTGTTGGAAGGGCTATGGGTACATGGATCACAATTTCCCCTCTGTCCTGACTGTTAGTATTAGCATTGCAGGAAAAGAGCTGCATGCCAGAAAGGATTTTTAATACCCTGTATTACTCAAAAAGCTGAACTATCAGGAAAGGCAAATAAGCCCCTTAAGTATTTGGCCTCAGGGGGGAAAAAAAAAAAAAAAAGAAGAAGAAAAAATGTTACCAATGTTGTTTACTTGATAAAAAATTCCTGGCGGAAGCAGGAATGCTGTTCAGAATTCATACAATTAACATATGACAGAAGGCTTCCCAGTTATTATTAGATAATTGAGAGGTTCCATTATGACCCCAGCAATTAGTGTTGCATGAGGCCTACTCCAGCCTGCACTGATTGCTGCAGTGTTTTGGCTTTTTCATCTGCATCTTCCTTTTAACAAGATGCTAAAAAAAATAGCTTCAAAAAGCCTAAAATTTAATTTTTATATTCATTTGCAGTGGCTGTAAGAAAGGGAATAAAAATTACTTGTTACCTGCAAGCAGTTTTCCTCTAACATCCATATTTATAAAATTACTGAACTAGTGTAATTTTTAGACCTGCACAACCTTTACTTGGTATCTCCTGCACCATGTGAATCTCTTGTGACTACTGACCTCAGGAGTTCTCAGGCACACACTCATGTTTAACTCGGTTCATTATGTACTTTATAACTGCATCTCTGAAGTGTTTCTAATAGTCTCAAACCCTGTTGCAGCTACAGGCTGTGGAAGAAAACCATCCGTGAGAATGTATAGCAGGACAGAGCTGGACAGATGGGGACACTCACAAAGAAACTGCAAGAATCCTTTTCATGGTGACAGGCAGCAGCACTAACTTTTGAGAGTAAAGATTATTTAACATTCTCTAGCACACATTAATTTAAGGAGAAATTTAAATAAAGATGAGACACTTAGATATTAACAGGTAGTGTCTTCAAAGTGCAGAATGCAACATGTAAGAAGGCAAAAAAATTATTACTTGATAATTTAATATTATCAAAGGCCAGAGATGGTATCTTAATATGTAATAAAATATAGAATGGGTCAATCAGCTGCTAAGGACCATGAAAAATAAAACAAGTAATTTATTTGACATAATAAAGAAGAAATCAGCATGGGATATAAAAACTTAAGGCAACCTTCTTGGAGTGCTGGTCAGGAATAATAATCATACAATAAATCAATAGCAATCCAAAGGTATTTTACAAACCAATTTTGCAACTGTGTCAAAAGAAGAGGCGGCTGTTACGTGGTTGAGTCATGCTAACTAGCTATGGTACATGGAATGATAAAGCTGTATTTATTACATTAGGTAGGGGAAAAAACCTCCCAAGACATTGTAGAAATGAAACCAGACACAGATCACATTTCCAGATAACCCTAGATAAGCAGGAAAAATATTGTTACAGAGTGAGAGAGGAAAGCACACAAGGTGAAAGAAAAAACTGAACTGTAATTCTTCATTTATCTTTCTCTTTAGTAAACAGCTAAATATCATATACGTTAAACAGACAAGTAAAATATTGGTTTGTCCAGTTCTACAAGCTGTCAACTCAGGTGATTTTGTTCCTGGACATGATGTTACCCAGAGTAAAGCATATCAGGAGAAAGACAAAAGCCCCTGAAAAAGTCAACCTTCCCCTTCGGCTATTTGTTTTCAGGCAGGATAAATTTAACTTAGTCACTTAAAATTACACACAAAGGAAAAGTTGTCCAGGCAGCTGATAGTTCAGGCATTATTTTTGTTCTCCCTTGTGCACACTGGTGTCACTACAACAATCTCACTCTCAGCAGACTTCACAACTCAGCTATAATCAGAACCCACAATGTGCAGAACTGGTTTTCCCCTCATTTTTTACCATATCTGTCAATCATTACTTTAACGCATCTTCATTAAAGACAGAGTTCATGCATAGCATTTCTCCACTTCTGTCAACAGGATCACAGAAGTTATCGTATTCATACAGATCATTTGCTCAACTTTCACAGTTTATAAATCAGCCAGATTCTTACATGCTCTCTCAAGCAGTAAGTTATGTTTGGCAGTAGACTAGTTTTATTTAGCAGTTCTCTTCACCATAGATACTACACCAGGAAGCATTTTACACTCTGAAAGTCATTAATTTGTAGGGCTTTTCTCATGAGTGGCAGTCTCAGTGTTGCAGTTCCAGAAACATACCAATGTAGGTACTGTTGTTGGACCTGTATGGACCAATGTCCCTAAGGATTTTTCAGAGTATATTGATTTTTTTCCCTTTCAGGTACTTCTTTTTGATTTTTAAATCTGAACAGCAAGGTGGGAAAAGTCAAAAGAATTGCAAGAAACAAAATAACTCCTAGTCAGGGTCTAGATGTAAAATAATTTTCCTAATATGTCTGAAAATGAGGAGAAAGAATTAGTGGCAATGTTTCCCTTATGTCAAGAGGAGGTTACTAACCAAAAACCAGATACAGAAATCTGTTACAATAGGAAGGCACTAATGCCAAGGCAAGAATCTCCAGATAATGAAGCGTAAGTCCACACATAGGACAGTGGAATGGCTCATCAGAATAGTACAGAGAAGAAAATAGAAGAGCAGATTATAAACTGTAAAATCACTACAGAAGATAAGAATAGGGAAATATCATCTGTGTGATAAGATGTACCTACAAAACTGTATTTGTATGCTGTGAAAACCAGAAGCTAACAACATTAAAGACTATTAAATGGAAATAGCTGTTCTTCAGACAAGACAAATCAGCCATTTAATCAGAAACAGTCAAAGAAAATTTTAAATATAAAAATATCATACTAATTAAAAACCATATTTAATTACTTTTAAAAATTAATTTCATCCCAAATTCCTATTGAAAATCCTGGGGAAAAAGCAAAGGGCGGGGGGAGGAGTGGGAGAAATTGTTACTTTTTTTTATTTTACCTTCAGCATTTCCCACGACCTGCACACATGGTGTCCAAATGAACCATCCCTGTACACCAGGATGTCACTACTGCCTATGTTTTAAAGTGGTGTTTGAAGTAACAGTTAAGCATGTAAATATTTAGCTAAAAGGCACCAAAAAATAATAAAGTGACTGTCATGTGAAGAGCACCTCCATTTCCCAAAAGTAACATTAAATAACTAACTCTGTCCAGTGGGGAAAACTATCCAAATAAAGGAATCATAGCTTCTGGGTTTTCCTAAAGATTGGGGATTACTGCCTTGGGAGGGAAGGAAGGAGGGGGAGATAAAAGACCACAATACTGGTGAAGGAGAAAGGAAAAGAAGGAAAGAAAACAAGGAGCACAAGGTGCACTTACTGTTTGGTTATCTTCATACAGCTTCAAGTCATACCCACTCAGCTCCACACAGAAAATTATTGCTGTAACCCCCTCAAAACAGTGGATCCACTTTTTGCGTTCAGATCTCTGTCCACCCACATCCACCATTTTGAAAGTCAGCTCTTTGAAGGTGAACTTATTTTCTACAATCCCTGTGGTCATGTCCCGAGACCGCAGAATATCTTCCACTGTGGGGATGTAGTCCAGAGCTGCGATCCGTTCCAGGTCGTTCAGGTAGTACGCAGCGTTATCTTCCAGGTGGTACTCGTTGGAGCGGCAAAAACACTCCTGCACACCGGGGTCTGCCCAGAGCCTCTTCATCACCCCCAGGAGCTCCGGGGTAATCTCACCTTTGCTCTCAGCTGGGCCTGTCAGGGCAAAAAGCTGCACTGCATCATATGCTCTGTCAGGATTGTGAAATTCTATCTTAAGGGTGGCCAGAGCCCGAATGATACGTGTGAGAGAGTCAATTGCATTATAGATAATCAGAGGTTTGTATTCCTTACAGGCCTCCAAGTTAAAGCCACCACTGTGAATGATTTTCATCTGCTTTACAATAGTACTCTTCCCAGAATTGCTGGTGCCCAGGAGGAGGAGTTTTATCTCTCTTCGTTGTCGCTGACTTTCAGAGCGCAGGTGGCGGTCAATCCTACGGGACCGCCGCGCTGCCTCTTTCTCCTCAGAGCTTTGCCGACATCCCATGGTACAGCAGGCAGTTACGAAGGGAAAGGGTGCAGATTGTCTCACTCTGTTGGCGTCTCTCAGAAAGAACTGCGGTGTCTTTCAGTTCTTGTGCCAGGTACACCCTGAATGGAAAAAAGGTCACTCTCCAATACCTGATGATCCCCGATGCCTACAGACACCTAATTGAGTCCCAGCAGGGGTGCAAACACATGTAGATATGCAACCACAGAAATAGTCTCTTCAGTAGATCTCATGGCACTCCCCTTTCCAGTGCATAAACTGTGGCACATTCCTGTTAATGATGGGACACTTCCCTTTGCCACAGTTTGTCTAGAACCATCGCATGCCCTTTTCTGTTCTGCATAATTATTTTGCTGCCTTCTGGCCAAAGGTAAGAAGCCACACTTTCACCTTCTCTGCTCTAGCCTTTTCTTCTGATCGTATTCTCTGGTTGCTGTGGTGATGCTGCAAGATAAAGCTGAAGCTCTTTTCACTGGTACTGTACTTGTTTTGTTTCTCTTCCCCCACTTCTTCAGCTGAACCAGTTCAGCTCTGTAAATCTGTGCTTTCCACCTGCCAAACAATGGGAAAAGAAATGAATGAGAGACTCTGCTTCCTTGCAGCAAGCCGCTCACTTTCTCCTCCTCTTCTAGACTTCTAAACCTTTTAATATGCCAAATGGAAAATACAGATGGAAAAATATGTAAAGCAAAGCAAATATCTACAATTATAGTAAAAGCATAGGGACAGCTGAAGCTCGCAGACTAAGAAAATGTGGTTTCTGAACAATAGTAAATCAAATCTCCCTTTCAGCCTTCTGTGTTTTATTACCTAAACCTACATGAAAACAAACAGTGCTGAGCTGTGCCCCAGTTTCTCCCTCAGCAAGAGCTTATGGCGGTGCTTTTCCTGTGCAGTTCTGTTCTGACTGGTTTGTCTGAAGTAGAAAATGAAAGACTTACAACTACTTTTCCCAGCCTCTATATTTATATCAATATCTTGTACTCAGACAGATGTCCTCCTGAATTTTCTTTCCTCTTATCTATTTCCACTGAACATTTAAATAACTAAATTAAGAAGGAAAATATGCTGATCAACTTCGCTTCATGAATTTGAGAAAGGAAGAGTTACTTTGTAACAGCTCTTTTTTTCCCCTCGGAGAACAGTATTGTTAAATACAGTACCTGCATCTTGCTTCATCAATAAAGAGATGCACTACCACAGCAAATTTTGTAAGGTTCTTTCCATAGCCAAGCTAAGTGTTAACGAGCCTCCTCTCCTCCCATTTCAATACAGGAAATTCTGAGATGCAGTAAAAGGCAACAGTGACTACAAGGTGAATTTTTCATACAAGGAGCACAGGAAACACCATCCCAAGCAAGGGCAGAGAGCTTTTCAGTGACTGTTAGAGAAATTATTCTTTCCCAAATCAGAGTTTAAGCCTACTAGTTGGAACTCTGCAGAAGGCAACAGCAGGAAGCAGTTACTCTCACAGAGGGAAAACACATTACTAACAGCTGATTGGTGATCATTTGCCTCTCTTCTAGGAAGGGCTTGCTGCTCCCACTAAGCTCTGAGCACAGTGGGCAGCAGAATCACAGATGTCACGGCTTCCTCACCGAGTGCTGCCCCAGCACACCGTTGCAACTCTCCTGCTGCCTACTTACTTGTACCTAGAGGGTCCTCAGTGAGTATATTTGCAAATGAAATTACACGTCACTGAGATCCCCTCAGAGGCAGCCTTACAGAAAGTTTCAGAGTCTACTAAAGAAAACTTTCTACTACATTTTAATAAAATTACATCTCCCAATACCATTTTCAAAGTTGCCCTAAAAGCCTTTAGAAGTTTTCCTGCTTAAACTTACCAATATTTAAATGTAGATGTGACAATAAATTAAAATACATATTAAAGAGAATGATTCCACACTACTGGGAGAAAGATAGAATGTTCCAAGCCAGATGTTGAACCTCAAGCATTTGTGAGAAAAGAAATATAACTACAACTACTTACAATCTCATGTACTTAACTTTCTAACTAACCATGACAATCTTATTCTGAGTTGTTCTAAACTATCCAGTCAGTACAGAGAGTCACCTGTCCATACCAGTTTGAAGTGCTTTTCTGTTGTCTTTGCCTGTAGGGACCACAGTGCTCAAACAGGCTGGCAATTTAAGGATTTTGGGTATCTTAAATGTAAAAACATCCAAATCCTTTGCAAATGCACCATGTATTGCTCTTACCTGGTCTAAAATGTTACAAGAGAGTCTCAATATCAGCTATATTAATCTTGTTTCTCTTTGTATGACAGGGCATTAGCGCATGAAGAGCAAATTAATCAGAGAAAAATTAGACTAATAGGGTACACATTAATAGAATGGTAATTAGCACAGCTTTACTTACTCTGAAGATGTGCAAAGAAAAACCCTCCCAAGAGAGGACTTACATGTTCTCCAAATAATTCACTTTTTCCAATAGTCACAGAAAATGAAAAATTAGAGTTGAGGAAGCTGTTTCTTAATGAATAACTTTCTAGCCACACAGAGAGAATGAAATTCCTGTATTAGGTATCAGGCCAGATTCTTATTTTACATATATAAAAATCAGAGTTGCTTCCATTAATCACACTTATTCTGACATGTTCAGGACATTTCAAACTGGTTCTCCTTTAAATCCTCATCATCACAGGCCTCATTTTCATGTCATTGATAAAACCACTTGGTGAATTCTTTATGACATTTTCTATGTATCCCTGTGATTACAGATGAAGAATTTTGCAAGAAACACAAATAAGACTCTCTCTCTATTGTAGTTCCATCCTGAACAAAAGAGGCTTGCTTGCAAGGAGCAGCAAGAAGTCCCATATTCCTTCCAAAAGGCATCAGTGCTTAGGATAAATCTGGAGATTTTATGACTCTATAAGACAAACAGATCTATTTTAAACTTCATGTTATTTGCCTCAAAACACTTATGACAAATGATTTGGTAGAAAGACTCTCTCAAGAATAATTTTTTCTATTCATTCAGCTCATATATTCTGTAGAATATTTCCTATTGAATATTTCCACAACACATTCAGATGCATCATTCGTATTCCAGTGTTTTTCATATCAACTATTTTGTTTGCCATTCATTAATACGTTTAACACCAAAAAAAAGTAAAGTAGGATCTCCTTATTGTAGGAAAGACCAGGAGTATGTAAATACGCATTAGTTTTACACTCTTGAATTTATTTTTTTTTACTTCTAGTCATTCCTATTGTATACATTGCAATGATACTTGGATATCACTATTTCAAGTAGTAACACAATGAGGTAATTATATAATTGCTTTGTATAGCAGAGTAGTAAATACTATTTTCAAATAGGCACTACAGTAAGAAAGTTTGGTTTATTTGAGTAAGTTTTCCCATATACAGTGAAAAGCATCTTTCATGTTCACAGTCAGTACTTTTTAAAATTCAGGAAACTTCACAAATTATTACATTACTACAGTTTACTGCCCTGGCTACATACAGATGAACTTTCTCTCACCAGGCTTACTCTTTCTTGGAATACACTCAGAAAATAAGGCAGTCTAGAATTTTTGGGGTTTTTTAAATCAGATTTCATATTAAACATATAAGTGTTTTATGGTTGTTTCTAATTAGAGAAGTGTCTTTTCAGTTACTCTGGTGGAAAGCCCTATTGCTTCCTTTCACTGTGCACACTTGCCTAAAGTTTGTTTAAAAAAATCTTACTGTTCAAATGACCAGATTATCCCACCATATATGTGTGTCTAAACTAACACATCTGCCGTCTCCTGACAATTGAAGGCTCAAAATGTTAAGAAAATATGGTTTTTAAAGTCTGATGATATATATGGGCTATTTTATCATGACTGGAATGGGTAGCTTTTCCCACAAGATAAGATTAACATGCCCCAAATTCTGACCTAACAGTGATCTATTTCCATTATCGAAAGAGTAACGCTACCAGTTTCTGGAGTGGGAAGGACACCGGAACAAAATTCTGCACTGGTTACTATATTAAAGTGTTGAAGCCCATTAAGCTGAGCAGCTGTTTAGTGCTACCATGTTCTTCCGACCACCCATTTGTAGCCAATAAAAGCAGTCATCATTGGTGGTTTCATATCTAGGCTCACTCTTTGCCCCTAGCCATCACTTTTGACTTGTGCAAACTGATCTGTGTGTGTGTAAACACTTATCCCTTTTCCCAGCATGTTCCCAAGGTATGACAGCAGAGGGAGAAGAGGGATAGGGAAGGAGAATGACATACCACCACAAATCAGTTGTAAACACTTTCACAAGGAAAGATCCAAGTATTGTCTCTGGATTGATTAGCTACTGACACATCATCATGGACCACAGAGTTACAGCACCTGCCTTGAAAGATGTTTCCCCACGATCTTGTAAAAAGGCAGTGACTCCTAAGCTGAGAACAAAACCAATGGTTGTGGCTATCACAGCCAGCACAGAGACTGAGCATACAGTATGCTGCTGGCTGAAAGGAATTTCTGCTGGAATTGTAGGCACAAAGCTGTATTATCCCTCAAATGCAAGTGGTACCAGCAGTCTGATAATTTAGCTTCATGACCACCGGCCCACTCACATACAATAAAAAGCTTTTATACCCATGTAAAAGCAAACTCAGGCAAATCTAGCAAGAAGTGACACAGAACACATCTAAGACTCACAAGTGTAAGCCAAACTACTGTAATCAGTTTCTAATGATTATACACGTCCACTGAGAATTCCTGTACTTTAACAAAACCTTATTTCTGCACGTTTTAACTTTCAATCATTTCTTATACTATCAATGAAAGAGAGGAAGACACAAGTGATTATGACATACCCAAGGTATTTACTGAGGAAGAAATCAAGTGTTCTAATAAGCAGGCTTTTTTTGAGGGAGAGAGAGAAAAAGAAAAGAACTGAGGCTCAGAACAAATGGGAAAACTAGTCCAGATTTTTGAATCTGAGAAGCATCCAGAAAAGAGTCCCGGAGATGCATGCAGTAGAAATGCAAGGTTGAAATAACTTCACAGAAATTAATCTACTGTTTAATGTAGGATGATTGAAGTCCATTTATTACAGAAGAAAGTTATTTGAAACCTGTGGCCACAGATATTACTGACATTCTCTTTATACAATCATTGATACCTGAAAGACAAGGAAGTATGTTCAAGTTATGACAAAACTTTTAATTACACATTAAGACACTATAATCCCACCCAAAACAAAGGATGGGCCAGATGTAATTGTTGATTAAGAAAATAGCAGAGAAAGCTTTTGTCTTTTGTGGTTTATTTATTGCTGCAGTTAAAATTCGTATTCTGTTAGTCAGATGAGTGAAGAAAGAAGTGTCAATATTTAATTGGCTGAGTGTTTGACTGAACACTGCCAAATTCTGTCCCTTTTTGTCGTGGGGGTTCTTTGTGACGTTAATTAACTCCCTTAAGCACATCTTTTCAAAGATGATCTCTGCTTATGTAGTGGGTTTGGTTCGTAAACTTCCGTGGCTGGTGGATTTTCTCCTTAACTAAAAACCAAGCTATGCTAAACCACGACAGCTTGTGATTTTCATTTCTTAGATGCCCAACTCGAGATACTGTTTGTGACCAAGAAATGCACTGAGTTTTCAAGTATAATCAGCCTCATTGATAGCTGTGCTCTATATATTCAAATATTGAAGAAGTAATCTTTTTTCACTTGATCCGTCTTGATGTCTATTTGAGAAATAGGGCCTAACCTCTATACCAAATCCCCAAGACAGAGCCAAGAAATTATTAATGTCTGTGCAAAAGATAACAAAATGAGAGGAATAGCAAAGTCAGTCAAGAAATGCATATTCATGGCACAGGACCTTGCCTGTGGTAAACAACATCACATAACAGAAGCTGCTGTGTAAGGATGGGGTTCTTATAATAAAGGTTGTTGAAGAAGGTAAAAGGACAATGATTTAAAAAATTTAATTCAGAACTCAGTCCAAGGCAGGTGATGAGAAGGGCATTGACCAGAACTAGAGCCATACCATGAGCTCCTTAGTTTCACCAGCAGTGACTTTTACCAGCCCCACAGACAACTGCTTCCAGCACATTTGCCAGAAGAACAATTGGTAGGTCCATTAGGTTCTCATCTGCTGATTCTCACTGTGATTTTATAGAAATACTCAGATTTGTGTCACGAAATCTGAGCTTAACTAATGGAATTGCCACCTAGGGATACCATTCTGTGATACATGACAGAAGGAAGTTTAGCAAGGAAATAATGGAGAACCCAAAGAAACTGACCTGCTGTGTAGGCATAGACCTGTCAGTATGTAACAGAGTACCTGACGTGGGATAGAACAGATTTGCTGCCATGAGATATTACATTCATTAGCTTAAACATCTTTGTCTATTGTTTGGAAAATATCCAACATCCTTTGGCAGTACCACAATACAAATTATGCTGGTTTGGGATATCCACTAGCTAAGTATATCACCCAGCCAAAATTTAGCATACAGGCTTCATCCAAGATTTAGGGAAACCTAAGAACCTATAGTGAAAACATAGTATTTCGTATAAACCAAGCATTCAACAAGAACCTATTAGTTATTTTTCTTTTAACTGTGCACACCCCACTTACTACAGGAAGCTGGAAACATAAATCCTGTGAATAATTAATACCTAAAGTACTTGGTAGGTATTTAAATTACGACCTGTTTTAGCAACTTCCACAAACTACTGTGAAACAGTGAGAAGAAGCACCAACACAACCAGTACATAAGGCTGACTGACTCTTGAATAGAGTCAGATACACAACAGTTCTGTTCTGAGCTACATGGCCAAAAATCCAGAGCAGTGTCAGTGACTGCATGGGGAGTTGCCTGTGCTTCACAGTGGTTTGACTAAGCCCAGAGTCTGCCACAGCAGCCGGTTTAGAGGTGACCTTTAGACTGGCATAAAAAAGCATTACAAGAACAAGAATATTACAGTGGGTCTAACAGTGGGTGTGCAGGAAATCCTGGCTGCTAGACAAGGGTGAGAAGAAACAACACACACAGCATCTGCTTTAGGGACATACAAACATCAGACTCGTTTAAAAGTGTGCAATAAAACAACAAACAAAATGCAGTAGCCACTCAGTGTTTTGTAAGCACCTCGGGTGATGACAGCAGTGTAGGTTATGTCTTCATTAGCGTTGCTCTTTGGCTTTTGTCATTAGTGGCACCATAACCCTTATGTGGGTGGTTCAAGAGCTGAGACTCGCTACCACAGGGTTGCTGTTTCATGAATCTTACAGGCCTAAGGAGATTATTTTATTACATAAAAAAAAAAGCACTAGTAAACATTAGGTTTGTTCATGAATATAATGGCAAATTTCCTATTACTCATACAACCTTATTGCACACAATACCTTATGAAAGATAAGGACATTTTGGTAGTTATAGCAGAAGAAATTTTATGAGGGATTTGTATCAGGAGAACAATATAGCCTTGTAAAAGGAAGTTTCTGTTCCTGTGCATAAAAGGTGACATAATAAAGCAAAACCATGATTTTTTAGCTGTTCCAGTGACAGGCATGAGCTAATGAGAATCTCTGTAGTGAGAACATGAGAGTCTGGGTACAGATAACAGTGTCCTGAAGACAAGGGGTTTATTTAATGAAATAGAGAAAAGCAGCCAATGAAGATTCAAAGTGTGATGCTCAAGGCCAAGCAAGAGTCAAGGAGAAGATGCTCTAGTAAATGGGAATCATGGAAACAACAGATGAGTTTTATCTGTGGTGATGCGTAAGAAAGCATGTTGGAGACAGAAATATATCTCAATTGTTCTGCTTAGGGGTTTTAAGAGGAAGAACTGGAGGAAAGGCAAAGATTAAGGCAAGGAATGAGAGAATAAAGTCACAGAAGCTAGGTAAGATTTCTCAGGTCAACTGAATAGTATATAAACACAGGAAGTGAGAAATCCCTGTATCCTTGAGAAAAAGAAGGAAGAGATAGCAATAGAGGAGGGAAAGATGAGGCGAGAAGAGCAGATGGGCACATCTTACTATATCATACTGGCATAAGATCAGCAGAAATCTGCACACAGGAAAAAAGACCAGAGGGACAGGATTGACTCAGAATCTGTAAAGATGGGTCTGCATATATGGAATTTAATTACACTAGGAGAAGAAAAAAAAAAGGGGGGAGAGAATAAATCCACGGAGTTCATGGTAGAAGAAATTGCCTAGGTCAGCAGACTTCCATCAGAATGGTTTTGCTAGAGAAAGGACATTGTTGGGAGTGGATCAGGACTAGAAAGTTGGCAAGAATAGACCTTGCAGGGAGAGGCAGAGCAAAAGGTTTTGGAAGGAAAAGAGCAAAATACAGGAACCATTTCAGTAGAAGTAATAAACACTGAATTTATGGAAAGGCTGGGTGAAAGCACGGGAGAAGAGGACTGGCAATGTGATAGTTAAAGTTGGGAACTAAGCAACAGAGAATGAGTAATGTTTCACAGAGAAGAAATCAAAAGAACCTTGGTGAATGAAAAAACAGAAAAACAGACAGGTTGAATGAGTATGCAGGAGCAGTAAGTTACCAACATGAGAAAAAGTCAAAAAAGGAATATAGAAGATTCACGTGAATCATAAGGGAGTTCAGAGGCAGCAGCTCAATGAAAGCATGAGAGGAAAGAGCAACATGGGGCAGAAAAAGCATCAAAGAACTGGTCAAAATGGAAGACTAGGAGAGGAAAGCAGTACAGTGAAAGAAAAAAGCCAATCGTTCTCATGATGGTCTAATTTAGGGAGGGACAGAAAGAAAACTTCAGCAGTTTTGTCAGGTTATCAACCTCACAACAAGACAGAATTATGGATTAAAATGCTGTCCCTAATATAACAAGAGCAAGAAAGGAAGAAAGAGTGTTAATACAGCATAAAAGGCAGGTCTATCATCAGGGATTAATTTGGTATGTAGGGTAGAGAGAATTTTCCAGCCTTAGGCCTCATGTAAAGTTAGCCATATGAACTATGTCAGAAGGTATCTACATCAGAACTGTGGATTTTCTAGGTTTCATCTCAACAACTCAAATTAAACATGATTTTATCCACAGAAGGGAGATGAGAAGTGGAAGAAGTATTAAACTGTAGTCCAGGGCCAAAAAAAACCAACATCCCAAGAGGCTAAAGAGAATCCACGATGTTCTCAGAAGTGTGACTCATGGGAGAGGACTTGGATGCTACCAAGCACAGATTACAGCTGCAGCCTACGCCTGGTCTCATTCTGCTTCTCTTTTGAAATTCAGAAGCTTTGACAGTCTTACAATCCTGCTGCCTGCAAGAGCTTCAGCAGGTACATCTCAGACAGCTGAGCCGTTGAGGACCTCTTTTTATAAGATGAGTATGAAGGAAGTTACCCATGTTCTGGTTTTGATATGAAATTGCTTTGTGCCAAACCCAAAGCACAGATATACTTTACTTCACAGAACAGAACTCTGCAACCAGAAACATTTAAGTACAGCATTGTACAATGGCTAATAAGCTCCTGGTTTCAAAAGCCAAGCCAAGACTTATACATCATTTTTCCTTCTAGATGAAGTTCTGTACAGACCTATAGAAACAAAGTTCTTTTTCACTTACAGTAAAGCAAAAAGACCTTGGTATCTGATGCATCAACTTCTTTAACTCCCATTTTTCCTTCACTGATAGCTCCTGCTGAACAAAACCAAAACAAAACACCAACACAAAACCCGACTACCCACTAATTGCTGCTGCCAGAAAGAACCTAACATCCTTTTGAGGTTTAGCAGCTACTAGGACTTCTCTTCAGTCTTTCCTTTCAATTCCCTCCCTCTGGAGGGATGATCACACGCTCCTCACACCCCAGCTGCAGTTGCTGCAGTTACACACCCACCACCACACGGCAGAGGGATCCGAGTCACTCCCTGCTGGCTCCTAACTCGCGATTGATTATAAGAGGATCATGTTGAACATTCAATGAATATTAGAGAATACTGGAGTGGTTAAATTCCTTTCATCAGGCTTTTCAAGAAGTCTTTTAATAAGCAAATTGGTCATGGATGGAGATGCAGGTTGCAGATTTGAAGAGGCTGAAGGCCTGATTTATCCAGAGAGTGAAGCTAAAGCAGCAGTGCAAACACCTCTAGCAGTAGTCTCAGTGTGTTTTTCACCTCTTATGCTCTGAAGAGTTTAAGTTCCTTAGGTAATGTTAGGTTTTTCCTGTTACTCAACCTTGGTTTTTCTACTGAGATGAAGAATATTTCTATGTGGCACTAAATGAGAATGCAAAATTACCTAGAGGAACATCAGTAATTGTGCTGAAATGGCACCCTATGATAAGTGGCACTTTGGGGCAAGGGTATTCATAGTTCTTCCTCATCAGAAACAGTGACAGTATTTATTAGGGGAAAAATAAGAGTAAAAACATCCCCAAACCCTGTAAAGTGCTGTGGCTGTGATCCACTTACCATAAAAAGTAGTGGTTTTGTTGACTTCAGTAGGTTTTGAAATGAGCCTGTATTTGAACAGGATGAAAATAGGCACAATGTATTTAAAAACACTGCAAGCAGGATACCAAAGTGCCAGCAATGTAGACTGTTTTACTGATGAAAATTTAGTATTTAGTGCATGATTCATAGTCTTCATATATCAGAATATTTATGCTGAGAACTTTTGTAAGAATAGATATGAAAATAGTTTAACTTTCAGCTCCCCACTTTTATATGATCTCAGCATTAGTGTATTACTAGGAAATGCTGAAGCATGATCAGTATCACTGTGTTTCAACATTAATTTTTTGCCTCTGTGCACATGGTTCCCAGCCTGGCTTCTGCTGGTATTCAGTGTGTTTGTTTGTAGGTCTCATTAATCTTAGAAGAACAGAAGCCAGATTTGATCACATACATTTGGAGTCATACTATGACAAGACTTGGCTAAATGGCTTCACATATTCATAGGGCTATACTGATTCTGTCCTGTGGATCGCTTTCATATCATTCTAAGAATAGATTTTTGCCTATAATACAAATATAAAACACTAGGTATTGTATATTGGTTAATAGTAATTACTTTTGAAATGGAGAGATAACAAAATAAGCTACTAAATGTAAGTCCATCTTTTGAGGAAGCTTGTGTAGATTTTTAATCTGGGTATTTATTTTAACATAGGAGTACCATGATTTAGATTTAGCTGGGCAAAATTGTTATTTTTCAGTCTCAAGCAAGCTTGTAAATAGTTATTTTTCCCCAAAGCTGAAACATATAGATGATAGATAGACTTATTTTTGTTATTAGAGATAAACCAAAATCCAGTAATTTTTCTTGATGTTTTATTTTTCATTGGTAATTGTACTACTACTACTAATATTAACAGGTGTAGCTTCAAATTTAGTTACACATACTGATGACTTTTTGGTGTTCTATTAACACTACCAGTACTTTTGTGCGTAGATGTGTGTATGTGTGGAGAGAGAGAGGGAGGAGGGTAATTACTGCTCCTGTTCAAGTTGTCTTGTATGTAAGGGCATTCTCATTGTTCAGGTATTTTCCCCCAGTTACAATTTTTTATTCTCTATAGTCCTGCAAATTTCCCAGGTATGCAGCCTATATGTCTATATTTTTACTTATGCTTTAGCCCTTCAGTTCTGTCTCTATATAATCTGCCTCTCTCCTGTATTGTACAAATTCTCCTTTGCTGAGGTCAGAAAAGTTTCTCTTTTGTATCACACCTCAACTGGAATTGTCTCCTCCTCTTTCAGGTACATAGAGGTCAGCTCACCATTTTGCGACCCTTATAGTTTCATTCATTTTGTTTGAATCAGGCTCTTGAATCATATATTGAGAACTGATGGGTTGATTTATGAGCCTACACACATGATCTACTGCTACTCTTAACAGTAAAGCCCCCAAATTTTGCAGCTTTTTTCTGCATGAGGCTGTCCTGTCAGCTTAAGGGGGAGCCTCATTAACCAGCCAAATGTACAAAACAATACCCTCATAGCACAGGTTTAACAGCAGCATCTCAGGTAGTTGCTTTTCTGTTCCTTTTACTCGCAGTGACATCTCTTATTGACTCAAGTAGCTGCAGTGTTGCTGAGGGGCTTTGTGCTCCTTAGTAGCAGCCACAGTCCTCCTGGAGAGAGCGTCCCTGCAGGAACAGCCTTTCCAAGGGCACGGGCGAGCCTCCCTGGGCAACGGGTGATAGCAGCCAGGTAGCAGCTTCTCCTGCTACAAGTGATTTCAGCTCTTGTGATTCAGCTCCACTGAAATCAGCTCTGGTGATATCACCCAAGGCGACTCGGGGAAAGAGAGACAGGAATCTCGTATGGCGGTTCCACGGAAGCAGCTTCTTTATTGCCAGGCCACCCTGACGGGTCAGGGCTCTGCGGCAGAGCTCCCGCGAAGGGAGGCCAGGGACGAGACCTCCCTTCCACCAGGATGCCACCGCGGCCCTATTTATGGGGAAAGCAGGGGTGGGGTGGAAACCAACTAGCCAACAGGGTGCAGGGGATTTACATAAAGAAACAAGGCATGCTGGGTTTTGCTGGTTTTATCGCAGTAACCGAAAGGTGAGTGACTTATCTCTGACTCCTCCAGGCGAGTGCAATGAGTCCCTGCCGTGGAGGCTCACAGCTTTCCTCACTACAGCGCTAAAATTATCTTAAAGCTGAAAGGTGCTAATCGAGCCTTTAGTTTATTCATTATTCAGTACTGGATCCTTTGTTATTCATTTCTCATATTACCAGGAGAAAAATACTTCTGGTAACACTGTAGCCTACTATTAAGATGGCACATAAAGCTGGAATTTTATTGCTGATTACTAACTATTCTAGTTAGCAGTCTGCATTTCACACAGATAAGATATGCAGGAAAAAAGCTGATGACTCACCATTTTATTTCTTTTTGCTCACTAAAAATCTACTGTTGATACTGTTGTAAAAACAACTATGTGAAACAGGCACAGATCTGGGACACAAAATAATACATATGGTGGAGGTTACATTCAGCCTTCAGCGGAGGGGTTGTACACAAATTTCTCAACAAGCCATATTGGGTCAAAACAGTGCAAAAGCTATAGCAGCTGTAGGGATTCCAAATCCACCTTAAACTCACAAAGCAGATTTACAAAGGGGAGAGGGTGGGAGGGAAATATCCACAATGCACAGCAGAACAATAATTCATCTTGAAAACTTCATTAAAGGACTACAAGGACACCTCTGAGGGCACTCAGATTACTTGGCTGACTGGGGTGAGGTGTGGGGTCTGCATTTTCAGTGATCTCAGGTACCAGTGTTTAGGTTTCACACTGTTCCTTGACTGATAACTACCAGGATAATTGTGCTTAAAAGCAGAGGTTTTGTTATGTTTTGGTTCATTTACAGCACACCTCAAGACTTTTCAATTGACTTTTGGAATCAGTGTTATAACTGTGAAAAGATGACAAGAGCTACTGCCTTTTAAAGCCATCTCTGACTTTCAAACAACTTTTGCATCTTTGTCGTAGCAAGGCTACAACATTCCCCCAGGCTGAAAAATTCCCCCCCAGGATGCATCTTAGTAGTAAGAGAACAACTCATGATCTACTGTCAAGCCAAAAAGCCACAGGCATTCCAGAAAACAAGGCCCATAAAATTTCGTACCTCCCAACTCCAGGAAAATGCCTGATAAGGTGTCTTCCCACCTCGGCCAAAGGCACAAAAGCAGGCAATAGCTACAGAGCTCAGCTGACTTAGCTTTCAGCCCAAACCCACCTTACAGCAATTCTAATTTGGTTTCAATCTCTTCCAGCTGGCAGCAATCCCACTAGGATGCAATGCCACTGACACACACCTACTGGCAGTCTTCCCATCCCAAAGTATATTTTGTGCCAAACAGCTCAGGAGGAATAAACCCCAGTTTGTGTCACCTCTTTCCTGGCTGAAGGCTCACTGCAATAGGGGAACCTCCACTAAAAGTTGTATGTAGTTTTGCTCTGTTAGAGACACAGCAATGGCACTGGCCAAGTCAGCATATTGTCATCATGATACTGATTGTGTCGCCTTTGCTATTCTGAGAACTCTTTTTTTACTCAGTTCTTAAGAATGAGGTATAATTTTGTTTTGTATTTCAGATTCTCATGTCTACTGTTAAGTAGTGTAAATGACTGTGCTGCACAAAAATAATTTTAACTCTCCCTTACCATTTTTTGTTGATTGCCAGAGGGAGCTTATTGATAAGGGTGACATTTCCAAAGTTTTTTGCAAAAGTTAAAAGGAAGAGCCAAGTCTTTGACCTTTTGCACACCTGTATTATTTTCTGAAATCTTTTAATCTTGACCTTTTACTGCTTATATTCTGTTGATCACCACTTGTCTCTGACCAATACTAATAGAAGCTTAAGAAACTGTAGTCAAAAATAGTATTTTCTATGTATTTTGTAACTAGATAACTCTGAAAAAACATATTTTAAATTACGTCTTAGAAAATATGGTATCTATAATTGATGTTTCTGACAAAAAGATGCGGACACCAAGTAAACAATGAGATTGATGTACTCCTAACATACCTCCATCAACTATAAATCTTTGCAACATAGATAAAGACATAAACACTATGTTTAAGAAATTCCATTTGCACTTCATATCTCACAGCTGACTAAGAACAGTGCTGCACAGATTTCCAGCATTCCATCTGGTCTCCTTTAAAACAAACACTTTACTATTTTCTTGAATTGACTTGTTTATGTAAACTTTTAATGAGGTCTATGAATAATTCTTGACAGGTTAATCATGGAAACATAAAGTATCCAAAATCCAAAGTTACAGTTGTATAGATAAGCTTTGATTAGTTACAGACTCCTGTCATTGGAGATATGCAACACCACAAATAAGATACTGAATGAAAATACCTAGAGACTGTAACTGTGCTGCTCACTGAGAAGTTATCCCATCACTTGGTAATTAAGTCGACAATATTTAAAGGTATTCCCAGGGTTCCATATGCCTGTGTGCCCAACTTCCCCTTCAAAGCACACTTTTACTATAATAGGCATCACCCATTTCTTTCAGATCAATTCTGCCTAAATGATTTCTGAATTAGAATATTCCGGTATTTTCTACTTGGGATTCATTGCTTTCCAGTATCAGAAGACACAACTAGAAAAGCAACATAAAGTAATCAAAAATACAGAGAAACTCCAGTACTTCTAGTCTTAATCTGAGGGAGAAAGGAATTTTCATGATCCAGCCTTCATTGTAGAGCCTGCCCAGGTGAGCCGTGAGTAGCCTACGCATGCAAGTCTGAGATTAGACTGCTTTATAGGCGACCGTGCCTCTAAGAAGGACGGTGAGCTGTTGTAGCTCTTGCCCATACAAGTCCAAAATTAAACTACCTTATAGACAACCGTGCCTCTCAGAGGGACGGTGAGCCATTGTAGCTCTTGCCCATGAGGTCAGTAGCTCTCCCCATGCATGATTACTGCAAATGGTGCTGCAATTTTATACTGCAGACTATGTTGGCCCAGTGTATGCCAATATCTGGAACTATGTTGCCCTTGTGTACGGCAACAGAGCCAGGTTGGAGCTGCCTAAATCACAGCGTGAATTAGAACAGTTTCCAGGTATGATCCCAAGAGGCCACAATATCAGTGGCTGTTCTTGGTTTCCTTGACTGCAGAAGTGGGAAAAGGGTAGAATTGCTATGCCATGGATACAAGAAAGAGAGAGGTTTTTCTTGTCACAGGCCAGGGTAATATCCTCTGTAAACATTTAATTTTAGTTTATAACCTGCTTGCACTGACAGAGAACGGGACTGTATGAGATTCAATGATTCAGTTGTTTGTCTATATGGTACGTTATTACTTCATCGATGTTTTAACTTCTGTTATATAGAATTTGCACCGTTCAGGACTGCAGGGTACAAACAGGCCTTTCTGGAAAAAGGGAGAATTGTAGTCTGCAGTGTTGAAAGTCACTGGTTCCTACCTCTTCTTGATGCTGATACCTGATACTTTAATTTGTTTAGACCATTGTATATTTACTTGGCCTGTGAGACCAAATAATATTGTGCTGATATAATACTGAACTGCACATCAGCCTCCAGTCTTGCCACATTTAAAACAATTGCTGATGCCTTGAAACTAGTAGCCAAAACTTTGTTCCTGTAACTTAAAAAAATTACATAAAGTCTTCAGTATTCCATTTCTTTTTGTGAGCACATACGCAAAAAGCAAACTTGACACACCTGTGTAATCACAGCTATGAGCCAAAGTTCAGATTTGCTTTTGGTAACATTCACAGCGTGAAACATAATCAGAGGACTTATTGCATATCTAGTCAGGGAACAGAAACAATATGATAATAGAATAATTCTTCAACTTTGAAGTAGGCTAGCCTTAGAATTTTAAATACCTACATAAATGTCACTGAATTACAAATTAAGGTGAGCTTATCTGCTCATGGGCATAGATGGATTGAAAAAGATTTAAAACATATCTCTGAAATAACTGATTAAGGTGAGGTTCTACCATTCCTGAGCAATACAACATGGAAGCTCAATAGATTCTTAGCAATTGTAAGAATATATGAATATCTTCCCATTACAAAATGGCTTCTACTGTGGTACCCTGAACTCTGCCAAATTTAAAGGGTCAGGCACAGAAAGGCATCTTGAGAGAAAATCTTCCTGCCAAGGCCCTGTTGCAACCATCAACTTGCTGGCAGTACAGAGAGATGCTCCAGTGCAACAGTGTTAATTCTGGAAAATTTTAGTTTGTAATGGATTTGGTTAGCATCATATGCATTAATTTACTGAATTGAGTGCTTTAAATGATATAAAAAATACTTCCTGTAGAATTGGTTTGAATCTTCTCCTATAACATAAACACTAAAGAGGGGTAACAGCCACTATCCTGGTCTTTCTTTCTTCATAAGACATCCAAACTAAAAAAGAAAAAATTCTAATGCATATAGATGTATAAATAGATATTATATATCCAAAAGAAATCATGTTTTGTTAATACATTCCAATATTTGGATTATATGACTTGAGCTGGTAATATTCAGAGACAAAAAAATCCAGCCTAATAAGTCAAATTGTATTATCTCCAGAAAGATGTCTCCTTAGATGGTAGGTAAGTATCCTTTTGAATCATACATATATTTCTCTTTTAAAGGAAGGAGTATAATAACCAGGTGCATATCCCCTCTGAACAGCAAGCCCTCTCAGAGCTAAACATCCAGCTGGGCTTTTGTTACTGTGCCACGACACTGAATTGTAATCAATTCAGCTCAATTGTGTTGTTTCCTTCCACAACACAACTGTGTCAACTGTATTTGTACATCAACACTTGCTATGCTGCCTAATTGTTTTTGCGTTTGTGCGGTTTATGAAGATAAAGGTGCTTATTGCACATTGTCTGGGTAAGGTTTGAAAATAGTGAAAGCAGGCACAGAAAACCAGTAGAAATACAATGGGAATGTATGCTAGAATACTGCCTGGATCACCAGGAAAAACTGATAAAAGATTTGGATTACTGGTGCTGTTTCAGTGAAGGCTTTCCAGTGCCATGACCAGTACCATTGTTAAGATACTCCAAGGAGGAAGCCAACACCAGCCTAGTTACTATCAAGGAAACGGGGCTGGTAGGTAGGGAATAGCAACTGTATTATGACTTACAAATATTTATGGTGAACCATGAAAATATCTTCATAATTAACTAGTAAAGCTTGGTTAAACATTACATTATAGACAGTAAGAGTGGGATTCATCTGTGCAGATTTAGCATCTGCATGTAGGTGGCTACCTCAGAGCTACTCACTCAGTGCTTCCCTCGGAGGCTGTGGAGAGGAGCTGTCATTTCCAGAGGTCAGCTCAATCTCACACTAACACAGTAGCCAGAAACTAGTCTGGTTAACTCCAAGGGAGAAATCTCTTTTTCTTCCACCAGCTGAAAGGGAAGCCTTAACAACTACTCCATATGTACATGTCCTCGTTATGGACATCTGAAAGTGATGAGAATAATTCCTTCCAACTGCCAAATCCAGGCGATTACTATTTAATAAATCCACTGTAAAAATAACAGATTAACCAATTGTAGTTCCTATGAAATTATTATTTACTTTCTGGTCATTATTCTTGATGTGTGTGAGCAAAACAAATACTTAGAATTTTTGCATTTGCTTCTTAAGTTTTTCTATTGGCCAAGATGTTGACAGGTTATTTCTGCAACGTAGAATCATGTGGAAGTGTTATCACATTTGTCTTTTTGATATGATGACTTAGGAATCCAGAGAATAAATAATTCTCCGGTTTAAGGGGCTTAAAGAGAAAACAAAAGGCAAATAGGATTTCTTGGGTAAAACTGTGTTCCCTAATGATTCACTGGGTGTCCAATACTAAATAATAAAATGGGATTCTGAGGAGAGACGAGCTTCTGCTGAACCACAGAAAATGCTCTGAGCTGA